>JAINUG010000072.1:807518-1292518 GCA_029706075.1 Aldrovandia affinis
CAGTGAACCCTGGCTCAAATGCTACGCACTGACTAGTCAACAGTTTATGCTTTGAGTAACTGACTTTACAGTTATTTACCTGCAGTGCACCTGTAAAAGTCTCGAAATAAATTCCAGATGAAAAATAATTCTGTACAGGTTATGAGTTCAAAACCTTTTTTTATATACCTACTGATGCGTATTTAAGAGGGGGCCCCAACCCTGGTCCTGGAGGGCCGCTAATCTTTTCTTTGTTACTCAAAGAACTTTGAGTCACAAACTTTGTTGCAGTCAAAGCAGTTGATTACAGTCATCTCACCTCACCTCTAAATCGGTTGCTGATTTTAATCTTTTTTTTTAAAGATTTTGTTTCAGATTTTTGTCCAATTTTCTCCCAATTTCACCTGCTATTTTATGTCAAATAATGATGTGAGTTCGCTGCTGTAGTCCTGCAACCGGTAGTGACGAAGGCGAAGCATCGTCTCCTCCGAGACGGCACTTGCCAGGCCGTCGACCTTAACCCGGTACTACAGGGCCACTCCTGTGCGCAGCGAACGTCCTGTCGGCTTCCCTCCCCCTCCCTCCCTGGGGCAGACAGCCAATCACCATCCCCTGGTGGCACTCCCGGCCAGAGCCGACTCTGGCGCGACAGGGAATCGAACCCCGGTCTCCGTGGCCAGTGTCGAACGTTGTAACCACTGGACCACGCCGGAGGCCCTCTTGGTTGCTGATTTTAAGGTGAAAACAAAAACCCTGCAGACCATGTGGCCTTCCAGGACCATGGATGGTCTCCCCTGGTATATAGCGTGGCTATTTCTGTAGACTGGGATGGAACGATAGTCTCAAATTAGGCCCAGTTTGTGATGATAAAGAGGATGATAAAGACGATGTGGTCAGCAGCACAATGTAAAGTTTAGTGGTCCCAGCAATGTGTCAAAGTGGCAGAGGGATTGTGGGTAATTGTGTGCGACGGGGCGAGAGCTTGGGGCTGTCCGGGCTGTGTCGGGACGTTAGGATTTGGTCACCCTGTCAGGGCGTAAGATGGGCTCGGTGTTACTCCGGGTCATTGGGTTCGACGTGCAGAAGGAGCCACTACGGGCGAGTAGACCGTTTTTCGCCCCCGGGGACAGGAGCAGCCCTCCCTCGCTCTCTGTCACCACAGATTAAAAAGCGCGGCATCGGTGCGGATGTAACGTGGGAACGGGGTGTTTGCGTCAGTTTGCCTTCAGGTGAAGAAAGGTGAGGTGAGAGACGCCCTGCGGCGAGCGGGAGGCCTCTTCACGCTTTGTTCCGGGCGGCGGCGGAGGCGCTGTCCCACACATTCATTTGTTCTGCTGAAGAATAAGCATGTAATCAGGTTCAGTTGTGCTCAGCCACTTTCCGGAGAAAATCAATCATTGTGGAACAGGGCAGGGAAGACATCCAGCTGGATTTTTGGAAGGGTATAGGGTACATTTGGCGGGAAAGAGGGGGGCTGCGCCTCCTCCTCAAACCGTATCTCCCCTCCAGCGAGACACTGAAAGGGCTTGAAATCGAGTTTTCTGGGGATCCCGGCGGGACTGGCTGGGTCAGGCCGTGAATGGGTCACGGTTCAGGGTTCGAACTGGGGGGGGGACGCAACGCCCAGGTGGGCGAAAATGTGTCGAGTGCCCACCAGGGGAGGAAAAGGGAAATGGATTCACTAACTGTGCTCTCTGGTCCCTTCCCAAAAAACACGCAGTGGCTTTGTGTGTGTTCTACCTTTGTTAGACAGCTGCGGTACTGAAGATGTACCGGCGGGAACTTGACGCGGGGGTGTCTGAAAGCGCCGCGCGGTGATGTTTTGACTGTGCGGACGCTGCCCGTCCGTATTCAGGGCGCTGATGGATTACACCGGCGGGCCTCGCTCTGCCCCCCCCGGCAAAGTCATCCCTCTTCAGCAGAAGCGATGTCGGCTGGGGCTCCAAGGGTCACTCCGAGCCAGAGAGAAGGAAAAAAAATGGCTCCTGTCTGTGAAACGCGTCCCGGGCCCTGAGCTGCCCTGGAACTCTGCGGTGCGTGAAATATGGTAATAGCACTTGGCAGGAGGGAAAATATGTGGAGTTATTAAAATTAATCGCTGTGTATCTCCTTCAGTTTGGGCCTGGAGGGGAGCGGGAGGGGAGGGGAGTGGGTGGGTGGGTGGGTGGGGGGGGCCAGGGCCTTTCAGGTGCCTGGGTGACTCTGCCCATCCCCCCCAATCAGGGAGAATGTGGCTTGGGATTCATGCCCCTCTTGCTATTGGGGGTGTTACAGTACTCCCGTGGGCCGGCCCAATGGCAGAGTCACACCACCAGACCCTGTGCTTGTGCACCTGCCTGCCAAGGACTGCTGGCCTCCTTCATAGAAAGAAAAAGAAACACAGCTTTCTCTCTTATTTTTCTTTTTGTTTTCTTTTTTTATCAGACCATACTTTTTGACACTGAAGGCGGGGTGTTTGTATCCCACAGAACACAAAGCTGACGTCAGTGCTGCGGTCTGATGTGACCCATGTGGCCAGAAGATTCTGATCCACATGCTGTACGGCGGCTCCTGGAACCGGGCTTGATGCTACAGACCCTCTCTTCAGTTTTATATTGGTCACACATCAGGCCTCTCACTCTCCCTCTCTCTCCCTCTCTCTCCCCTCTCTCCCCTCTCTCACCCTCTCTGTCTCTCTGCCTTTCTCAATTCTATTCAGTTCAAGTGTGTCATGCTTTATTGGCATGACAAAAACAATATTTGTATTGCCAGAGCATAATGCATAAGGGGTGTATAAAATAACAACAAACTATAGACAATATACCTATTCAATTTTAAAACAAAAAATGAAATAAAATCGAAATCATAGAATAAGTATCACATTATATACATATACATCACATTATTATAGTTTTTTTTCTCCCTCTCTCTCTCTCTCAGAGGGCAGGCCTGGTGCACTGAGCCCGTGGACTGAAACCAACAATGTGAGGAAACGACCAGATCATTTCAGCATGACTCCAGTCTCAAAGTTGAAGTTCAAAAACAGCCCCAGCGGAGTGAGAGTTTTACACAATGTGTTAGAAGGTCTCTCGCATCCAGTGTGGACAGACTCATGCGAAATAAGACAAGGAAAGGAGGAGGTTATGTGTGCAGGAGCATGGGTTGGTTAGTTAGTTAGTTTTATTTGAAAGTTAAAAATATACACATGCAGCCCATGCAGGAAAGTGCAAAGCAAAGCAAAGCACAGTACATACATTACGTAACCTTCGAGGATGAAAAAAACACATAAAAGACAGGCGTGTTTACACCGTGGTCCTCCAGGGTCTATAGTTGTGGTTAAAATTTATGGTGGAATCAAGAAACCACTACAAAGGGCAAGGAAGTATCTCTAAGACCGTGTAAAAAAAGGTACAATAAAGTGCACCCCAATCACACACCATTGACCACTGATATTGGGGCAATTTCCCAGCAGGCCATCTTTGCCAGAGAGGAAGTGGGGGAGTGCTGTGTGTCTTTTGAGGGGGAAATCTGGGCGTGTCCTGGTCACGCTCAGAACGAGAAACCCATAACTCACGGTGCGGGGAGTGCGTGGGAGGAGAGGAGCTGTAGCCCTCTTAGTACACACTTTGACCCACGGTCCACCTGTTGCTGCTAAACCAAAACCACAGGTCCTTTACCTGAAGCCCTTCAACTGCAGGTGTGTACCGTGTTCCTCCACCCCCTCTTAGTCTGAGCGTACACTTTCACTGAAGCGGCAGACATCACAGGTCGATACCATGCCGGTGATGTGCGCAGTCAGTAAGGCGTTGAGTTTAGTCATCTTTGAGAAGCGTTGCTCGAAGTAGCGTGCCCAAACCTAGTCGCACAAGGACAAATGTTTGTTTCTCAGCGGGGAGAAAAAACCCCCGGCTGCGATGTTATATAAATGCTGAAACGGGCGCAGGGAGGCGAACGCGTCGGAATGGTGGAGTGTCAGACGCTCTGTGAAAGGGGAAACCGCATGCAGGCGTTGCATAATCCCGTTGTTAACGGCCGTGTGGGGGTTTAAAGCTTGTTTATGGGTTGAGGTTTTTTTCTCCTCGTGGAACTGCCCCTGGAGCTGACGGCGGCACAAATGAGCTCATGGGCATCCTTCAACCTGCTGTTTGTGTGTGTGTGCGCGTGTGTGCGTGTCCATGAGGCTGATGTGTGTGTGTCCGTTCGTGGATAGCCCGCCGTCCTGCAGGTCCTACTCTCCAACCAGAGCCTGCTTAACACCTGCAATAACAGCTGATTGAAAGTCTAATTCATTCAGTTACTCCAGGTACAGAGGGACCTGGCGGGGAATGGAAAGCGGACACCCAGAGGTGGTCCCAGCCCTGCTGCTGGAGGATGAGGTGAGGCCTTAGGAAACAGAGCCACAATGGAGCTCACAATGGAGCTGTTATCAGTGCACACAGAGCTAAATCATTCCGCGGGTTTACAGTGTAATCCCTGTTTGTGCAGGTGTGGATAAGTATAGACCTGTGATTATATAAAATGCCAGACATGCTTTGTTTTCTCAACCATTAGGGGCCCGTAGCGAGCGTAATAAGCTAACTGAGATTAAAAAATACCAAAACATTCCCTTTTTGTCACCTATTGAGCGACGGTAATTTCCGGAAAAGAATGTTGATGACCGCAGAAAAATGTGCCATTTATTTTTTAAACTTTCAGTGTGAGGAATGATGTTTGGCATGTTAGCGGTGAACCTTTTAGCAGTGAACAAACTCGAACCTCCCTAGTGCTAGAGCAGTCTCGTGTGGTCTCTGCCCTGGCCTTGTCATTTCCCCATACCATTCAGAAGAGTGTCACAAACCTGCTCTTATGAGGTTAGAAATGACCGATGATCTAAAAAGATATAGTCATAAATCGGCCGGGTAATTTTGACACAGTGAAACAGGACGCAGCGAAAGCACCCCACCCCATCTCTCCCTCTCTCCACTGCAAGTTCAGGAAGTTGCAGGTTACATGTCCTGATTATAAAGATCGAAATGAACAGGCCCCTTTAATGAGGACAGAAAAGAGAGAGGTGAGCTTGTTCTTCACTGAGGAAAATTGAAGTGGAGAGTCCTGGACAGCCCTAATGAGGGAGAACTGTGATCATGGGCCAGAAGCTGTCAGGGAGCCCTTGCCAAACTCATGCAGTCATTTCGAATTTCGTCATTTATATCCTATAGGAAAACACTCTGGTTTTATAACTAACTCTCTCTCTCTCTCTCTCTCTCTCTCTCTCTCTCTCTCTCTCTCTCTCTCTCTCTCCACACACACTGTAAAACACTTTGAAATCTTAAAAAGTGCAATATATATACAATGTAATCCATAATAATAATAATAATTTAGTCATACATGCATATTCAAATACAGGTAACTGCAAAAATAAAGCAAACACTTGAAGTGAAGGATAAATTAAGGGTTCTAGCGACTCTGTTATGTTGTGGGGTACATTTTCCTGGCATGGTTTAGGTCTACTCAACCCCTTAGAGGGCAATGTAAAGGCCAATAAATACAAAGGCATTCTGCGTGATCACCTTCATCCTATGGTGAAGCATTTCTATCCTGATGGGAGTGATCTCTTGTTTTCATAACATGCTCCGATCCACAGGAGTGGTCTCTGAATGGACTGAAAACGATGTAAACCACATGCCATGGCCATGTCAGTCACCAGATCTCAACCCAATTGAACACTTATGGGAGATTCTGGAGCGGTGCCTGAGACAGTGTTTTCCACCACTATCAACAAATCCCCA
This sequence comes from Aldrovandia affinis, assembly GCA_029706075.1. Classification (NCBI taxonomy): domain Eukaryota; kingdom Metazoa; phylum Chordata; class Actinopteri; order Notacanthiformes; family Halosauridae; genus Aldrovandia; species Aldrovandia affinis. The sequence goes on from JAINUG010000072.1 coordinate 813,245, forward strand.
AATTATGGAATTTCTCATGGAAGAATGGTGTTGCATCCCTCCAATAGAGTCCCAGACACTATCTATGCCAAGGCCCATTGAAGCCCTATTACTGTAAGACACTTTATGTCGGCATTCCCTTTATTTTGGCAGTTGCCTGTATCTGCAGTTGAAGTTAACCTCTCCAGTGCCTTGCAAGTTCTGCCTTTCTTTATTTATTATTTTCACTGGATCTCTCTCTTTTGCACTCAGGGGTTTCATGTTTATCTTTAAACGTGTACGTTTAACACTGCTGTTAGAAGTGCAGGACTGGGCTCTCCCGGTTTCCTGTGTGCCGCCCGGGCCCTTCAGCGGGGTCCTGGGTCCGGGGTCCAGTGGCATGCGCAGGAAGGGCCCGGGTGTCAGGTCTGCAACCTGTTAAAAGATGGAAGGAACAGAGAGCCAAATGCTTGTTTGGGTTTCTATTTAAAAAAAGGGTCAACTGCACTCGCACAAGCATGAAAGCCCCCGCTTGAGTTCTTTGTGTTGATTTTGGACGCGGGGCTCAGTTTGGTTTGCGTAGCCCGACTTATGGTCCAGGTTCAGTTATTTCTCCCCAGGGGAACTTCGTTTTTCCTCCCGACAGCTCCGATTTTTAAAAAATCATTTTACATCATGTCTGGTTTTGAAAACATTTGCCCCTTGTCATTAAGAAAATAGTGCTCGCTGGAGCTTTGCACGCTAAAGTCAGGGCTTAAAAATAGTTCCAGGTTTTTCGTGCGGGTAGATGAGTGATTGCTCACAGGTGACTGGTCGGGCCTGACTGTGAGAACCGGGCCTCTTGTAACAAGTGATGTGGTCACGGTTCTCCTCTCAGTCGTGAATACTGCTCCACACATTCTCCGCGCGTAAACACAAACTGCTCAACAACATCTGAATGTAGTTGGAACAAAAAAGCAAAAAAATCTTGTCCTCGCAAACTTGATTTGGTGATATTTGATCGTAATCTTATCGATGAAGCGGTTCAGGCGTAAAGACAAAGCGGTAGGTTTCCTCTAAGGAAAGTAGGCCAGCCCCGGTGCGTTCTGGGTAAACTGGGGCAGGAAGAGCAAGGGTACCTGTCAGACGAGCTCCTGCCCATTGTGTTGGTGCCAGCCGAGCTGAAAGAAAGAGCTCCCACGTCTAATCCACACCCATTAACCTGCACCGCCCCCAGGACATTCCCTCTGCCATGTTTACCCTCCATTGTGTGGCGGCCCGCTCCGGATTCTGATTGGCCGAGAGCCAGTCACCAGACGGGAGGTGAACGGAGTTCGCAGGTATTGTGATATAACAGGTGGTGGGGGTGCTCCTACAAAGGAGACCTGAGTCGCTTTACATTTCGCCATTCCCATGTTTATTTTTCTGCTCCCGTGATTGATTTTTTGTCTGCTCACACACCGGCTTGCCCTGTCATTAGAAACACACATTACCTTTTTCCCCATTCGTGTGCGCTGGCTGTTCTGACATGTCAATGAGAAAGCGCACAATGGCAGTAAAATGCAGACGCCAGCAGGTTCGGAGCAGCAGAGCAGGTTTTTGGCCCGCAGCGCTGAACGTCTGTCTGTTTCCAGCCGCGGGTTGCCAGAGCCTGAGCGTGTCAGAATGGCAACCGCTCGTCAGTCTTCACCAACCAGCCGCCAATCAGAGCCTCTTAAGCCGGCCTCTGTTGTCGGGGGTTTCTGATGAAATACGCCCTGATTCCGGGGGGTTGATTCGACCCAGGTGTAGGGTTCAAACAGGTCCTTCAGGTAGAAGCTAATGGTGAGTTTGAGACATGTAGCGTTAACTCGCTACTTCAACCGCAAGGCGAGACAGAAGGCACATTAAAAGGAATGATTGCCCCGCTGAATTAGGAGCCTGTACAGTATGTCCTACAGATGCCTCTCATCGCCCCAGTCCTACACCAGCGACCCCAGATACTCGTTTGAGGGGCAGAAATTGAGCTGCACCCGTGGAAATTTGGGGATCTGCCATTAATAGAGTCAATTAATAAAATTAAAAAAATAGACCGTAATATGTTTTACGCATATATTTTTTTGTGTAAATGTTAAAAGTCCCCGAAAACCTGAAGGTCGAAGGGGGACACAAGCACCCGCTCAAGAAAAGACTGGTATGTGAATTCACATGTTGAGTAATTTGATTTATTCATGCCTTCTCTTTAAATACAGCCTCTCTACAGTATTCTTTGTATATTTCTTTTTTACACAACCACTGTATATCAGGGTGCTTCTACGCTTCCACAATGGATTTATGGACTTGCACAGTAAGGGCTCTGTTGACCCATGCATGCTGTGCTGCCACCACAGGAGACAGGAAGTGAGAGGAAGTGAAATATGTGACCAATGAGGATAAAGCATAGGGTTAGGCCAGGGTATAAACCAAGATACTCCCCAAGCGTTGCTTACCTCAAAATTAGGATGTGTTCCAGCGCTAGGTCAACACAATGAGCGGACGTGCATCGAGAGGATGGACCATGAGCTTAGTGTAGGACAAGCTTCAGGTAACATCCAAAATAAAGGAAAACACCAACATAAAGTGTCTTAATAGGGTATTGGTCCACCATGAGCCACCAGAACAGCTTTATTGTGCCTTGGCATAGACTCCACCAACTCTTGGAGGGATGCAGCACCATTCTTTCCTGAGAAATTGTATCATTTGGTGTTTTGTTGAGGGTGGTGGAAAACGCTGTCTCAGCGGCCACTCCAGAATCTCCCATAAGTGTTCAATTGAGTTCAGATCTGGTGGCTGAGACAGCCATGGCATATGGTTTATATTGTTTTCATGCTCATCAAACTGTTCAGTGACCACTCATGTGCTGTGGACGGAGCATTGTCATTCTGTAACACCCGACTCCCATCAAGATAGAAATGCTTCAATGCATAGGATGAAGGTTACCTGTATAACGTGTGGTGGAATGTTTCACATGTCCATCCATTCTCTGGGTTCAGTCCTCCGCTCAGCATTGGGTGTTAATGCCAGTCCATGCTGAGAGGTCACCGTTAGGGGAGCCTGTTTATGAGGTGAGCACCTTGTCCCCCTTTTTCACATGTGCACTCGCAGATTGAGAGGAGAGGGGCTGGACAGCGAGCAGTTTGGGTCGCCGCCTCTGGGTTGTGTCAGTGAGACGGGCGACGGGGTCGCGGGGGTCACCGTAAGGCAGGCAGGCGGGCGGGCGGGCTGGACGAGGCCAGGGACCAAAGCGTGCCCTTGACTCCGTCCCGCCTCGTGGGCAGACCCGACCCCCCCTCGGCGCCTCTGTCGTCTCCGGCCGATCTGTGACACGAGCACTGTGAAACACACCGGGACACTGAGCAGCTTGGGGCCTGCTGTCACGTCTCTGCGACGGCCGGTCTGTTTGATGTTTGCCGCTCGGCGGGGGTGACAGTTGGTCAGGTTCTGCAGTTGGTCCCCCTCGCCCCCCTCTTGAGAGCGACACATTACATTCCCCGTCCGGACCACCCATATCTGAGAGCGCGCTGCTGAGTTTCTTTTTTCATACGAGGTTTCTTCAAAGCTCACCTCTACTCCAGCCTCTGCAGGCCCATCTGGACCCCTCTGGACCCCAGACAGCCCCCAAATCCCTGCTTTCAATGTGTGTGGCCCCCCCTTCATATTTCATCATATGATCCTGTATTTATCGGGAAGGAGAAAGCTCCTCCACAGTTTGTTTTCATTTTCGTAATGTGATTATATTTATTTTACCTCTTGTTCTTTATCTTACAGAACTATCGAGAAAATGTCCCAATCCATATCAGCAGAATGTGTTATCGCCATAACTGACTCTAAACAGATTGGAACCCCCTGTGATATCAGTCCCTCAACCCTGGAACAGCTGGGTCCTGTACCTCTGGTGGCAGGGGACCAAGCCTGAGAGCGCTGTTCCTGTTATTTATCTATGTGTAATTGCACAGAGGGCTGTATATGGATGATAGGGAGGCTGTGCAAAGGTGCAGGATTACTATCTACTGTGTGTGTGTGTATGTGTATATATATATGTATGTGTGTGTGTGGGTATGTGGATGTGTGTGTGTGTGTGTATGCGTGTGCGTGTATGTGTACATGTGTGTGTGTGTATGTGGATGTGTACATGTGTGTGTGTGCACATGTGTGTGTGTGTGTGTCTGTGTGTGGCCCTTCCTCAGGCCCAGGTGATGTAAGAATGAACCATGATGCACATACAGTGTAAACAGGTGATGGCACTGCAGTGCGCGATGCTCAATCAGATTCAGATACACACGCTCGCATGGATGCACACATTATGGACGCACACACCCATCCTGTGGCATAAACTAAGGCCTGGTGATAAGAATCAAATAAGTGCCCAGAAGGCTTGTTAAGCAGCTTTAGAAGGTGTTCCATAGGACAGGTGTATGGTTTTTACCTGCAGACAGACACACGCACATTAGCTTATATAAAGCCTGTGATTCACTCTCATAATCAGAACATTTTGACAACAGTCTACTCACACACCCAGTGAACTGCAGGCCTGTGAATGTGGGTCACTAGTAGAATGTTTTCTTCTAATCTGTTGCCTCAGAACTTTAAACCTTGTTCACGATTACTTCATACAGTTCAAGGGCACTTGGGCCAGTATTTTTATTTTTTTTCTAGTTAGTTTTGTGGTTATGATTTCTTTATCACACAGGATTTATGGGTGTCTGGAGTGGATGAGCAGATGCAGAGCAGTGTGTGTGTTTTAAAAGATGGCCATAAAGAGATTCTTATGTTTGGACAGATAAGACAGGGAGCCATGACCAGAGTGCTTCTGCTGGTCCAAGTTCACCTGGCCCATGTGACTATACCTCAACGGCTTTATCACGCGCAGTTCAGATGGGTGTGTTGCGTATTGTGTCTTTTTCTAGTGAGCAACTTTTTATGACTTTTTCCTACAAAGTGGACAACATAAACAACAATGTGGTTCTACGTGGCTCAGTTGGTAGAGCACGACGTTGACACCGCTTAGGTTGTGGGTTTTATTCCCATCGGGACCACATACTGAAAAATGTCTGTTCACTACTGTGGAGTCGCTTTGGATAAAAGCATAAAAGCATCTGCTAAATGGCATATAAAAACAAGAACAATGTAAAACATATACATATTCAAATAGGGGGTGCGCATCAAACAACTACAAATTATTAATGACATTAACAACGGAGTGCACAAAACCAGACCACCTAATCAGACTGGAAATTGTATGTCACAATGGCATATATTTAAATGGTTCAAACACCACATATACTCTCTCTCTCTCTCTCTCTCTCTCTCTCTCTCTCTCTCTCATAGACATGTAGTTAAAGACTGGTGATAAAAGGCTAAGAATAAACAGGTCAGTGTTCAGTCAGGGAGTTGGTCATGCCATAAGTGACTCATTCCTTTGCTCTCAGATAGCAGGTTCAGCTCAATGACTCAGTGCTTTTATTTGATTGTGTACACTATTTATGTAAGTGACAATGTGACTGCTCCACTGTCTTTTTTTACTGCGTTTGTTGTGGTTGTTTGCTCATGTCTGAAGCCAGCTTACACGCCATCTGCTCAGGGCTCCTGTGGTGGATCACTCATGTGTTTGGCACTGGGAGCATCACTCCAGTGTCTGTCTCAATATTATTCACACGCTAAAGCATGCTGGGTAATTTTAGTCATGCTGGCCCCTGTTGTGGCAGGGATAAATAGCCTGGGGAGGGAGGCTGTTTTCCAATTTCTTAGCCCACGTGAGATTTCAGTTTCAGAACCCCATCTCTTCACCCCTGTAGGACATAGGTTTTCATCAGTGTCTTCTCCATCAACGTTCTGAAGAAGCAAGAAACCAAGTACTGGAGAGAAATGGTGTCAGCTTATTTCAGGCTATTTGTGTTCAGAAACTACTTGTGTACAAAAATCATAAAACTCAATTTGTTGAACTGTTTGCCAAAAATGAGAGCACTTTCCTGAATAAATTCTATGTGTTTTTCCCCCAATTAATAGGTATAATAAAATCCCCCACACTGTTGCTATTGCTTTGACACGGGGCCTTAAAACATTTTTACAATAAGCTCCACTCAACAGACTCCAAACTACAAACAAAGCCGGCTGTTTCGCAGGTAGGGACATGTGACCGAATCAATGCCTTGCCTCATATCCTGTCCTGGAGCTGGGCCAAGGGAACAGACACGTAAAGACCTCGGATCAGGCCCCTACAGTAGTATTGGGGTCACAGAAGGTTTGGGTTAGACTTGCGGTCTACACTGTCTCTCTACCTGCCCAGGGTGTGCGACTCCTACAGGGACCCCCTCCTCCTCCTCCACCCCCTCGCTCCCCAGCACCACACTGTGTGACTCACCTGCTTACATAACTCTGAGCTCTCTGGCTCTTCCCCCGCCTCTCTCTCTCTCTCTCTCTCTCTCTCTCTCTCTGTTTCTTCACTCTGCTGCACAGATTCCAGCCCTCGGGGATCGAGGATGTGGGATCACATACTGTAGCTAAGACAGGGGCAGGGCTTAAACTCCTGGCAGTGAATGGGATGTCTGTGTGTGTGTATGTGTGTGCACGTACGTGTGCGTGCGTGTGTTGGGGGGGAGCCTTCCCAATGTCTCTAAATCCAAGTGTTGAGTGATGTATCCCTGATGGTACAATGTGTTCCTCCATTTCACGCTGTAAAACAATACAGAGGATGATGGCGCTGGGGGAGGATTAACCGTTAAACGCACAGGAATCGTGCGGCCCATGCGTGTCGAGGGGGAACATCATTCAGGGCACGCCCACCCGTGTAGGACGGGATGACGGGCGGAGGGGAGAGGAACAGGCCGTTCTGTCTGCAGCGAGCGCGGGACAGACGACACCCGAAACTCCAGCGAGACGACGTGGCTCTTACATAATGCGCCGCCGTATCGGAGAGAGATCTTACTCATTTTCCTTGTTCCTTTGTCAGGCGAAGTCACAGTCGTGCAGGATTTCAGACTTAATTAATATTATCACATTCCCGATAGGGTTTATATGTTTTTAGATGACCCCTGGAACATTCCGGCCATGGCGTAAAGTGGCTGGCCATAGTTGGTGGAGATTGGTGCCTTTTACTAGAGGGAGTAGAGTGTCACGGGGCTGGCCATAATTGATGCTGGTGACATCAGTTCAAGTCTCCCAGGGTAACACCTGTTTTATTTTTTTGTGAAACATGTTGCCCATCTCTCACCAGAAAGGTTCCACACACTAAGCGGTTTCTATGGTCACAGCGCCAGCTCAGTGTTGGGAACGAAACAACCTTACATAACTGTATGGTCACAGCAGGCTCTCTCAGGAGCCACACGACGCAGCTCCTGACGAGACGCACCATGAGTTTGCCAAGGTCCACCGCGAGTTCTGTTGGACACCCCAGGCATGGAACCACCCTTGCTGTATCGAGCTCACATGCTCTCCTGAGATCTCAAGGCACTTCTAGTATCCCGCACTGACTGCATGCGCCCGCTTTTATGGTTTCATGCACACTGGATTTTAACTAGTTTGAGACTGCCATTAACTATGATCTGTGAAACCACCTCATAATGCCAACATATACACAAGTGATGGTGATTATCCAGCACTGGATAAGGGAAGCTGGTGGACAGAGAGACTGAGTGAAATACAAGGAGGACTATGTGGACTGAGAGCTAGTGTGTGTGAGTGTGTGTGTGTTGGTATGTCTGCATGCATATGTGTGTTTGTGTGTGTGAGAGTGTTTGTGTGTATGTGTGTGTATGTATACATATGTGAGAGTGTGTGTGTGTGTTGTGTGTGTGTGTGTGCATATGTGTGTATGTGTGTGTTTGCACGTGTGAGAGTGTTTGTGTGTGTATGTATACATATCAGAGTGTGTGTGCAGTGTGTGTGTGTGTGTGTGTGTGTGTGTTGGTATGTCCGTATGCATATGTGTGTATGTGTGTGTTTGCACGTGTGAGAGTGTTTGTGTGTGTATGTGTACATATGTATATATGTGTGAGTGTGTGTGTGCATGTGTGTGTGTGTGTGTGTGTGCTCGCGCTCTTTTTCTGCCTTGTTTAATGTGCCTCTCCCAGTGCTGTGTTATCCAGTCAGTGTAGTGGGCCACCAGGGGGCAGGAGAAGAGTTCCCAGAGGGCAGAGGGAGGAAGCTCTAGTGCACAACACACAAGCTGTACCCCTCACATCCTACGCCGGCCTCATGCACTGTTCACAAGATGCACCCCTAACTTTATATTGAGGCTCCGTTCACCCTACTCGAGTTGTAGCCCTACATTGAACACTGCACAAGATGTACCCTACATACCTGACCCCTGAAGCTATACCCCTCACTTCCCATACAGGCCTCGTTGACTGTGCACAAGGGTTCAGATGTACCCCTAAGATTAATTCCTCATTTTGCTCTCCCCACACTAGACTCCCATCATGCCTTGCCCAGGGGCTGGTGGAATGGAAGCAGGTTGGCATCCCCTCATCCTTAGTCCTCTCCTGGCCTGCTATGGCCACGAGTAGGCGGCAGTGTAGTGTAATGGTTAGGGAACTGGACTTATAACTCAGAGGTCGCTGGTTCAGTTCCCAAGGTGGAGCACTGCCGTTGTACCCTTGAGCAAGGTACTTAACCTGAATTGCTTCAGTAAAGATATCCAGCTGTATAAATGGATTGTATGTAAAGAAGTGTAAACTGTGTAAGTCGCTGTGGATAAGAGCGTCTGCTAAATGCCTAAAATGTCAAATGTACAGGGCCCATTGTGGGCCTGAGTGATCCCTGACCAATGGCCTGCACCTCCAAGCCGAGCCTGTGTGGAGGTGTGTGGTGCCAGACAGCGCACAGCGGTGGATGTCTCTGGGCTCATCCCCAAAGCCCCTGCCCAACAAGTGCTGCCACAGCAGGTTAGGAATGAGAGCTCCCTCTTTATAGGATAAGATCATGGGAAAGTGGGTCTTCAGTATGAATCAAGTCATTAAAGATGTGTGTGTGTGTGTGTGTGTGTGTGTGTACTTGTGCTTGTGCGTGTAAAATGAGCTCCTGTAATTTTTCTTTCCGCATAGAATTCCAAAAAACACAGGCATTTTAGGAACTGAAACGGTGTCTGCCCAGAAATGTCATTTTTCTGTCAGTGTTGTGGCATTTGTGTGTGTTTAAGGCTGCTGTGGTTTAGTGTGTGTATGCGTGTGTGTGAGTGTGTGTGTCTCTGGCTGAGCCTGGAATGCGATAGCTCCATGTGTGCTGCAATCATTCCCTTGATATTTTAAAAGTGCAGCGCTGCAAAATTTCCTCTGACAAGCGAACCACAGGAGTTCCACGACTATCAGGTTATTCCAAGCGGTACAGTCGCAGTGATAAAAAATAAAGAATATATATCATTAGCGCTGAAGGCCAAACCGAGAAAGTGCTTATGTCTAAAGTCTCCTGCTTACAGATAAAAAACCAATGCCAGATTGGCGCTGGGAGAAAAAACGCACTCGGTTCTTGTGCCTCGGGCGAACTGGAGCGCTCCACCTCTCTCTCCTCCGGCTCCCAGTTTGTTTTCAAATGTCTGTGTGGGTTTATATGAACCAATCGAGTCACGTACCGGGTCAACTGCAGCGCTCCTCAAGAAATCACTCCGCGTTTTCCCGAAGCTTTTTTTTTTTTACACAGTGAGAATGAGAGAAGAATGTGCTTATTCTACACTGATGCACAGGCTGTGGCGAGCCTCTGTGCTCGGTGGACGGGTGATACCAGCTCCGCACCAGATCGCACCGCCACTGACTACTAATGCTCACGATTTGCATCCGTGGACCTCGGCCTGAATGGGCTGAATGGTTTTTTTATTCTCGGCCGCTTTTTAGAAATTCGGCCGCGTTGTGTTGTTTTTGCTGCGATATTCCTGTCTCGTTCGGGAAAGTTTCGTTTGGGGTTGGCAGCGGTCAATTGTCAATCGGTTAATGCAATTAGCAGTCAGTCGGCCGCGGGGGTGCGTGCGTCGGGGCGAGCAGATGTTTTATTCTCTCGTACACGCATTCAGTGTCTGTGACACCGCTGGTCGCCACACGCACATACCTGTTGCTAGGGTGTTTTCACCAGTCGGTCTCTCGGCTCCCTTTCTCAGAATGTTGCGAATCCATTAGGTTCGAGTCGCCAGGGGTAACGGGACATCTGATGGAGGCGGGGTCTCGCCCCCCCCCCCCCAGGTCTTTGCCTTTGGCTGGTCGCGGGAATTCTTAGCAAGATACTTTGGTTACCAGGAGAGAGGGAGAGAGAGCGAAGCCAAGGCAAGGGAGAAAGCTGAGGACATGCATGCAGAGAGAGAAAGAGTCCGAAGCGGGCCTTCTCTCTTTTCTCTCTCTGCGTTGTTTCTTTAGCCCTTTCTTCTCTGCCTTTTGAATGAAAAGATAACACTGGTTTGTCACTCCCATTTATTATTCTCTCAGATGCTGTGCATATGCCAGATCAGATATGGGCCGCAGCCTATTTACTTATTAACTTTTATTCCTGCGCCCACATTTATGTGTGTTTGTGTCTTTTGGGCTCCGCTTGACCCAGAAACAAACAGGCGCACATCGAGGGGAGAGAGGGAGATCTGGAGCAGCTGGGATCTTGGCCCAGTCTCACTTCCTCTCAGTCCTCCTTTCTTCATCGTCACTTCTTCTTCCTCTGCTTCACCTTCTTCTTTTCCTTTTTTGATGAATTTAAAGTGACCCTGCTGTTCTGTCTTGAGCACACTGCCAGGGCAGATGAAGGTGAGGAGGTGGCCCCTAAATCCTGCAGCTTCTCCTTTCTTATTTCTCCTTTTCCCTCTCCCTCTCTCTCTCTGTCCTTTTGTCTCTTGCCTGTTTAAGGCTTTTCTGCTGTATTTTTCTCTGTCGGTCTCTTTGGTTTGCATGCTCTGAGCATCAGTGTGAAGACCACATGCGCTGACGTTACAGAAGACGATGGTCAATCCTCAGCACAAGCTAAACTCTTTCTGGTTCCTCCTCTTGTATCAGCAGGAGACTGACAAAGTCTGAAATCTTACTCTCCTGTCTTGCCTGACTGCTATTTCTTTGTTTCTTGTTTGCCATTTTTTCATTGATTTGTTTGTGTTGTAATGCAGGCCAATCTCTCCCTCCACTTTCCTTCCTCCACACGCAACAGTTCACTCCGGGATCTCTCTATCACCCCCCCCACACACACACACACACACACACACACACACACACACACACACACACCACACACACACACACACACACACACACACACACATCAGTCATTACTGAGCATGTACAGTTGAGCATGCAAGACAAACCTGGAGTAATATCTTTATCAAAGATTCTCCACCCATTTCAGATTCAACCTCAGCAAATCACTGGAGGAAAGGGGAGATTTTATCGACTTAATTTAGCGCTGAAAACAAATCCGCCCGCTGTTTGAGGTAGTGAAAGTGACTCGGGGACTCTGTGTTCTTACACACTCCATCACACCTCAGCCTGCACCTGAGGGAGGTTGTGCATTTCTGCGTGAGTGCGTATGTGCGTGTGTTTCCGTGTCTGTAAGTGAGTGTGTGCGTGTGGGTGATTGCACATGTGTGTGTGTGTGTGTGTGTGTGTCTGCGTGTCTGTGTGCATGTGTGCATGCGTGCTCAAACCTCCAGAGCGTTCAGGGGGCACAATGAGAGAGTAAACACGGCCCTCGCACACCATGACATTTACAGTGGTGTTTCTCTGAAGCTGAGCGGTCTGCACTCCTCTGCTTGGTCCGGAGCGAGACCACATCCCCTATGTGAGCAGTGACACTGTCTATTGTCTCAACTGCAGTACAGAGGAGCCGCTCATACGGGAGGGGAAACCGTGCGTCTGCGAAGTGTTTGTGCCCAGGCCTGGGTTAGACGTATCTGTCTTCCTGTCTGTCACAAAGTGGTGCAAAGCAAGCCGCTTGTGTGGACTCTAAAGACTCCCATCACTGTGTGCGTATTTCTTCTGAGGCGCACATGCACTTATTGTGCACGGCAAAAGTGCATCTATCATGCTGTGTAACTGTGGACACAGCTGTCACTTGGCAGCGTCTCTGTGTGTGCGTGTCTGCGGGTGTGCGTGAAGGGATGCTTTTTTGTGCGTGTGTGTGTGCGCGCGCATTTATGTGTGGTTATGCGTATGTGTGTTTTTGTATGTGTGCACTGATGCCTGTGTGTGTGCATGTATTTGTTTTCTGTGTGCGTGCATGTGTGTGTGTATATGTAAGTGTCTGTGCGTGTGTGTGTTCTTGTGCATGCTTGTGTGTGTGTGTGTGTGCGTGCGTGCATGCTTGTGCGTGTGTGTGTGGTATGAGCCCCAGTGTGGCACAGAGGCCCTCCACTATCTTTATGGTTCAGGATTAGGACCGTCAGGAGATCTGCGCTCCCCCACTGGTTGATGGCCTTTAGGAGGCTTTGTGATCTCAATCCTGGAACAGATCAGACTTTCCGAACCATGCCTTCTCCCAGATGGGCCTAACCAATGAGATCACTGCACAACTGGATGAGTGGCCCGCCCTTCAAAGGCAGATTTGTACCAGTCTTACTCTGCTCAAAGGACCCTTCCGGAAGGATTAGTTTACTGGTGCCCTGGCCTGTGAGGTGGATCTCATGTCTGTGTGTGTGTGTGTGTGTGTGTGTGTGTGTGTGTGTTTTTCTGTGCGCACTTATATGTGTATGTGCATGTATTTTGTGTATGCATCTGTGTGAATGCGTCATATGTAATCTATGTGGATGTGCATATTTTATTTATACATTTTTACGTGTCTATGTATGTGGACAGTATGGGCATATGCTTGTGTGTGTGTGTGTGTGTATGTGCATATGTGTGCGTGTGTGTGTGTGCGTGTGCGTGCGTGTGAGCCCAGAGAAGATGATTTGGGTGAGAGGTTAAAGAATAGACGTTCTCACAGAGGTACACAGAGATATAGAGAGACTCTCTCCTCTCTCTCTCTCTCTCTCTCTCTCTCTCTCCCTCTCTCCCTCGTGTTATTTAACAGACACCTGGGCTGTGTGCACATGGTGGCCGTGTAATTGTACTCTCTCGTTCTGTCATTAAAAGTGCAGCGGCTCAGAGAGGCAGTGCTATCCCTCTCCCCCATCTGTCCCAGGCCGGGGCCCAACAATGGAGTGTATCCGATTCACTGCTCCGTTTGTATAATCAGATTAATATCTCCGCGGCAACACTGCCTCCTTTTCTCTCTTTCGCTCTTGTTTTTTCTTCTTCTCTCTCTCCTCCTTTTTTCTCATAGTGGGGTTTCTCCTTTCAGGAGAGATACCGCACTATCCAGTTTCTTGGAAAATGTCAGACGCCGTCTCCTCCGTTTCCCCCATTGTGTGGGCTCTGAAGCGGCCGCGGAGCTCCGTGGTGCGCGAGGGGGCTGAAGATGCCCTCTCTCTCTGAATGGGGAGAGTTTGGTTTCTGTTTGATCACTGGCGGGGGTTTGAGTTCAACAGGGTGGTTCGCCTCGCTGTGACGCGTGGGCCACTGACAGGTGTAGGTGTTGGCTTTTTCTAAAGAGTTGTGGGGTGGGGGGGGGAGATGGGGTGGGGTGGGGGGGGTGGGGGTTGTCTCGGAGGAACAGGTACAGTACAGGTATAATAAACTCCAAACAGTTCCGCCCCCTGGTCCCTTCAGTCTGTGACTGTGGTAGATTGTCCAATTTTCCAGACAAGAGCTAACAAAATAAATTGAAAGTCGGGGGATTGGGGGAGAGAGATGGAGATAAAGCTCTAATGTATATCAAATTTTGTACCTCCAGCCCTAGCGTATGACGGCATATGGTATGATATATTGTAATAATAATATTTCTTTAGATATGAGACACCTTTGGCAGTGGTCCTACCTTTTATTTTTAATTTTCTTTCAACATCTGGCTGACATACGGGTTTTGGCGCACGCGTGTGCCGTGTAGGGGGGGGGTGGATTTTTGGGGCCATTAGGGGGAAAGGGGTTTGGGGGAGGGGTGTTGGGAGGGGGGCTACTCAGATTGGATAGGTGTCACAGGGGTGTCATTGGTCCCCAGCCAAGTTTCTAAAGCCTGAGGGCTACAGAGGCTCAAATTTTATTTGAAAGAGCGTCCAGCACCTCAGAGACGGGGACACGGTGTGAGACCCCTGTCGTCTGTGAAACCAGAAACCCCCCTTGATTGTGCCCATGCTAGTGAAGGTGGTGGCTGTGGTAGAGAACCGCTCCCCTGCCTGCACGCCCGTCCCCTGTGCTCCCTGTGAGGTCAGAGGGGAGAGGTGGCGCCCTCACTGCCGTGAAGAGGGAGAGTAGGCCCCCCCTCTGTGAGCACAACAACATCTGTGCACAGCTGTCCATGTCTTCTTTCTGCTTTCCCCTTTGTGGTGCTGTGCTGAGTGTGTGTGTGTGTGTGTGTGCACGGCATGTGTGTGTTTGTGTGTGTGCATGTGTGTGCGTGTACGTCTGTTTATGTGTGTGTGTGTGTTTGTGAGCACATGTGTGTGTGCGTGTGCATGTTTTTATGTACATGTGTTCGTGTGTGCATGTGTGTGTGCGTCTGTGTGCTTGTGTCAGCAAATTTAGATTGGGAGGATATTTGGTATTTGTTTTTTAAAGTAATGTTTGATATTTATGTTGTGCTGAACATTGAGGATACAAAACCAGAACTTCTCAAATTTATGCCTCAAAAACAACATGGTTTTGACAGAGTTGATACCTACAGTAGTTTTCCAGGGGAGCAGCAGAGCTTATGAGAAACTGGAAGCCTGAACTGCTTTGTTTTGCTACAGTGTTTTTCATGACTTCTTCCAAAACTGCAAGAAGATTTGTTTGTTAAAAAAATAATCCATTTTTCTGTTGCTTTTCATAATGCAAATAACATCAAAAGTCACGTTTTCAGCAGTAAAAAAACATGTACGGGCAAGTAATACATTTAAATGTTTATGGTTTTGGACACATAAGCACTTCTGAGAGTAAGCGACCCTCATATAGTTTTGGGGAAAATGTGTAATCCATACAGATCCATTCTGCTGATATTTCCCTCTCCTTTTTTGTGAACCACAGTTATTACCTTTAACATGCCGTCTTTCAGGAGTTTGAAACGTCTTTTGTGTTCTGCACAGTTTCCTAAGGATGGTCTTAAAAAAACAAGCGTGGGCCTTTACGAGGTTAAGCGTGCACCTCAGCGCGCGTGAATGTGAAAGGGTTATCGGAAAAACTGTCGCCTCCCCCCCACCTGCCCTGAATTGATGTCGGGGGCGATCTTCTGCTTCCAGTTTGTCCGAGCGGCCTGCGTTCATCTCCTCCAATTTATTATGTTTCCACCGTTTGTCTAATGGGAGCTCTGCAGTGACCTAGTTTTATGAAAACCCAACAGCGAGCGCGGTGCCAGGACATCGTCGTGCCAACAGTTTAACCCAAAAGGACGAGGGACGGGGCGATGCCAAATGCGTGAGAACGGAGTAGGGCCACGGGGGGGGGAGGGTGGGGGGCTGGGATTGACACCCGTTAACCCGCAGGCAGGAACACAAACGACCCCCTCTGCCATTAGACCAGAACCCGGCAGACTCCTCCGAGAATCCCCCCACAGCCATTAGACTCCCCTCCGGAGCCGTGGTCGTTAAAGGGATTTATGGATCACCGTGAAGTGTTTTTTTTTTCCTTCTTCTAAAAAGTGGGAAAATCAGATGTGTAAATTACGGCGCTTTGTTTTAAGTAGGGCTCTTTACACACTATTTTTGTATGTACGAGCTCCAGCCCCTTCTCCCTAAGTCTGCGCCCTGGACTGCCAGCTCTCTGGGTACGGATCTACATCATGGAAAACCTGCATCATTACCGCACCAGTACGCCTGGATCGCCCTGGTGTTCTCTAGTATCCACCGGGCCCCGGTCGTACAGCCCCTCTCTCAGACGCCATTACCGGTCCAGGAGTCGTTCCAGTGCTTGCGGTGTGAGGCACGTGTCTTGTAGGGTACCAAGTGGATCCTTGTGAAGTGAAGTCGCAGCGTTTATAAAAGATGTTTCGGAAAGCCGGGGATTTGAACCCGCAGCCACCTGGTTCTCTTCTCTCTGCACCACTTCCTGGTACTGGAAGCATTTTTTTCTGGGATTGGTCAGCTAATGAGAAGCTCTTTCACTGAACCGGGTTTACAGGCGGCTGCCAGCATCATTAAGGACGCCCATAATTGCCCTTTTCAGCCAAAAAGCAAAGCTGAAACATATGCTCCCCCCCACCCTAACACTGATATGAAGCCAGTGAACCCCCCCTTGTGTGCAATGTTCAAAGACCCCTCCCACAGTGAGAGCCCTCCTAACAGAACGTCCCACACCAGATCATCCCCGGCAGGGAAAGGAAGCCCATTGGTTCTCCCGTCGGCCCTTCAGCTCCAGCGATTTCCTCCGAGAACCTTCTGTCCTCCCTGCCCTCCACCGCGCTTCAGGCTTCTCCCCGACGTGCCCCAGAGAGCGCGCCGCGGAAGAGCTGGCATCCCCGCGTCCCCTGGGCAGCGTGCGGAAGATTACGGGCCCGGGAGACAATCCCTCATTGTCCCACTCAGGGCCTTTAATTCACTGCTTGTGACACTGGGAGCGGCGGCTCGGGGCGTGAGCTCATCGGCCTGATGAAGTGCCCATGTGTGTGGCAGCCCGGGGTCCTTTAGCCAGACATACCCCCTCCCCGCTCCGTCACTCGCAGTCCCAAGGGTTTTATTTGTATTGTTTACTGTATTTATGTCAATGCCGCTTACCCCCTCCCTACTCTTTGTTACCCTGTTCTAGAAGGGCATATTGTATGAAGGTTGGAGGGGTTGGTGTGTGTGGTGGTGGTGGTGGGGGGGGCTAGGGAGAGATGAAAGGCAGAGTTACGTACTTAACACTTACCGTATTCTGAAAGGAAATCTGATGATTCAAAGCCAGGTTGGGTGTCCTCCCTCTTATTTAGTGGAGCTTTCTCTCCTCCATGACTGGGGTGATGGCTTTACCAGAGAGAGAGAGGACACTGTCAAAACAGACTGTTTTTTTCCTTCATTTGGCTCCGTTGGGAAAAGAAGGGGGGGGAAAGAAAGACGTTTTCTTTTTTTCTCCCCTAAGTAAGCATTTTTGGAAATCAAAAAGGGTGGGCTGGACTACAGAAAGAGTTGGGACGTTCCTCACTGTCCTGGCCAGATTCCAGGTCTGCCCATCGAATCATCCACCGACCCGAATAGGCCCGAAATAAAGCCTTGCTTTGTTCAAGTGAGGGGTGTTCAGGGACATATCAGACCAGACCGGAGAGTACAAACTCTGCATTTTTGTCCCTCCCCGGTCAGTTCGTAGGATTCTGGGAAGGCCCCGTCGTAGGCCCTGCCCGTCGGGGTAAATCAGGGTTTGCGGGCGGGGTGTTTGTGTTGGAGTGCTGATCGAGCGAGGGGGTAAGGGTCAGCCTGATAGCGTCTGGTTCTGGAAGGGCCTACGCCGAACGCCTGCGCTCCGTTCCCAGCGTGTTTAGTCTGCCTCTCACAGCCTGTCGCGCCCCCTCCGCCTGGGGGATTTTTTTTTAAAAGGAGACACGGGCCATCCGTCTAAAATGCCTCCCCTCTCACCCGCTAGGTTGTTCCAAACCGTAACCCCCTCTTTTTCCACAGAAGTAACCTCCTCTGCGCGCATCTGAAACACGCACGACTGTAGCGTGGGGTGAAGGAACGTTGAAAGATAACATTACACAAGATATTCACTTTAACTCCAGCCCAGTCCTCTTCTTGACTGATCGATTTGACAATTGATTTACGCTCTCCTGCTCTGTAGCGGGCAGGGCGATCCTTACCTTCTTCTTTTCTTTTCACACCCTCCCCCTCCTTCCCCTTGTGAAGTGGATTTATTTACATCCTTCTTCCCTGCAAAGGCCAGTGTTTTCTCTGAGCCCCCTACATTTACCCCTCTCCCCTGCGGAGCACTTCCTTTTACTTACAACAGATGTAGCTGCTGAAAATATTCTGTGATCCCTGTGCACCTGTACTCAGGAGGTGTGTGTGTGTGTGTATATGTGTGTGTGTATGTGTATGTGTATGTGTATGTGTATGTGTATGTGTATGTGTGCTTGTGCTTGTGTGAGTGTGAGTGTGTGTGTATGTGTATATGTGTGTGTGTGTGTGTGTGTATGCGTGTGTGCACATGTATGTGTATGTGTATGTGTATGTGTGCTTGTGTGTGTGTGTATGTGTTTTTGTGTATGTGTATTTTAGCAGCTTCTGGCGGCCTGGAGTCTGATAAAAATTCCTTATCCCCTCCCATGTCCCCCCCCACTCCTCCCTCAAACCCCTCTACTCTGCATCCTCTCTCTCATTTAGTTACAAAAATGCATGGGGAACAAAATTGCTCTTTTTTGGTCATATGCTGGAATGCAGTACACTGCCCTACGCAGAGAGAGAGAACTTCAGCTCAGTCTGCGCACAGTGTGAAAGGACAGACCGCTCTCACCTCCAAGCGCTCAGTTTGAGAGTGCAGGATCACCGGTGCTGTCTCGCCACTGGACCACCTTACAGAACAAACCACCTGCAGGGCCAGGTTCCCTGGACCTGAGAACAGTGGAAAGGAAGCACCTCCTCTAACCATCCGAAACGAGGGTACGAGAGACTGGAGGGAGAGAAGGATGGGTGGATCAGACAGGAGGAAAGGGTTTAAGTGAGCGCTAGTATTCTCTCTCTCTCCTTCTCTCAGTTAAACTAAATTATGCTAACGCATATAGAAAAACATACAATAGGAAATATATGTAACTAAGCAATGTTATGTAACATATGAGCATGCGTAGGTAAGCATAACGATAATTAGGATATGTCTTTAAAACGAAAAAACTCACTCAAGGGTTAAGTGATATCTGCTCTCTCTCTCTCTCTCTCTCTCTCTCTCTCTCTCTCTCTCTCTCTCTCTCTGTCTCTCTCTCTCTGTCTCTCTCTTCCTCTATCTCTTTCATCCCGCTCACTGTTCATGTCTGTCTCTTGATGTCATCCCCATGTTTTCACTGTACTGACAATTAAATCCAAAATAAATGTTGGTTCCAAGAAACATTTATTGCCGTGACATGTGAGTGCTGCCAGAGATAAAATAGAATAAAATGCTTTACAGCAAATGTATACAACAACATACAGTGGCATAAACAGTAATAGCAACGATAATCTGACTGTAGACCTTCAACACTAATTTACTGCTCTCTCTCTCTCCGTCTTGTTTACCTGTAACCACAGTGCTGTACAAAAAGCAGATCTTTTTATATAAGTAGAGATACCCTGATAAAAACGCCAAGGTTTAAAGAAAATAAACGTTAAAGTGTAAAGTATCAAAGTGTAAAGTATGACTGAGTGTCCATTGAACTCTGAATAGATGTTCTTAGCAGAGATAAGTACAGTTTAGTCAACAAAGGCTCTCTAAAAATCAATAAGCAAATAAATCAATTGTCCTCATGAGGGGGTGCACTCTTCAGACAGACAAGCAGACAAACAGACCAATGCTTTTCAGACAGACACATTTGTTTTAGAGCCCGCAACTGTCACAACAGCCTGTTCCACAGAGAGATGAGTTACAGATACCTGGGAGTTTGGGCAAACGCTTTTCTCCAAAACGCCTGTTTTGTTGGGTGTTTACACATCGATTCGGGTGCTGTCGGGTTAAGGGCAATTGAACCGGCGGAGTTGTGGGAAGTGTGAAGCGAATGCCAGGATGGAGACAGCTGGACCCCCGGTTCCAGTTTCCCTCCCGGAGTGGCTGAAATTTCAGCCCTGAAAATCAAGGATAATAAACGATTTGGCTCCGTGTCAAATTAACTTCTGTGGGGTTTTCCCTCATTTGTCTCCTTGCCTTTCCTCTCTGCCCCCCCCCTCTCTCCACATTTCAGGCTGAAGAATGTATTTACACAACACGCCGTTAGCGCTGACTGCTAACCTTGAACAGACTGGCTGTGGTGTTGGATTGTTTCAATGTATATAGTGGGACACTGCGAGTGCTGAATCAGCGCAAAACGCCCTTCTGTGCGCCGCGCTGGCCCGCGTCTGTGGGGTTATTTTCTGATTGCAGACGTGTTTTTGCAGGAAATGTTTTGAGGAAGCGAGCGCTGCTGATGTGACAATTGTGTAACAGCATCCCTGCTTACTGGCTGAAAAAACGGGCAGGATGAAGGAACGGGACAGGGGGTAGGAGGTCAGCGCGAGACGCGAAGAGGGGGGAGGAGGGGAGGCGGAGCCTCACCTGGGGAAACGGGCACGGCTTTATATCGAACAATCGCGATGTGAGACCACCGTGGAAGGGCGCTGTCACCTGTTCACTTTTTGGCCCTGTACGTATAATGTATCGTGCTCCAGAGGTGAGGAACGTCGCATTCACAGGACAGCCACCCTGAGGGACAGGGGCTAATCTCTTTTGACAGCATGTGTCACACAGCACCTGGGCGAGTGCTCATAACTGCATCTGTCACTACACACAGGGCCCTGTAGCACACTGTGAAGCACACTGGCGATCTCCATCTCGAAACCCTTTCCGCTCTCCTCTTCTCTTCTTTGCCACCTTCCTTCTCCCTCCTCCCTCCTCCCTCTTTTTCTTTTATCTTCTCCATTTGTCTTTCCTCCCCCCCTCCTCTCTATTTATCTCTATATATATATCTCTCTATATCACTCTTTCTCCATCCCCCTCTCTCTCTTTTTCTCTCTCATGCAGGAATTCTCTCCAGCCTCCCTGGGTTTCTTCCGCAGCCCTTCAGCAGCTGAACAAACAGCCCCGCCGAGCCGTGCACATCCAAAGCTCAGATCTGGCAGTGTCCAAGGTGCATTTCAGAAGACAAATGGGGTAGTGAGGATTGGGGGGTGGAGGTTTGGGAAGGGGGGTGAGGTGGTGGTGGTGGGATGGCTTTTGGCAGAGAAAGCAGAATAAGTCCAGCTGATATGTTCTTTCAGTCTGTTCCTTTGTGCCAGGACTTGGAATGGAACTGAAACTCACTATAGGAGAGAGAGAGATGTAGAAGAGGGAGGGAGGCGGAGGGGAAAATTAAGGGAAAAAAAAGAGAGAAAGAGTGAAAGGGGCTTTTTACCACAAATCGGTCTGTGGTGCGGGGCATTCACCTTGTTGAGATGAGCTGTCTGAATTTAATATCCATGCTATTATTTTGCTCTTCGGAGATGGAAAGCACACAAGCAGGAAGTATATGTTTTTGTCTGCGAAGGACAAAGCACACAGCCTCGGAGCAGGCTCAAACAGGCCCAGTGTGTCCTGTAGCAGGTCGTGATTATGGAGAGGTGTGAGGTGCGTTTTGAACGCTGGGACACCCCTGCGGAGGTTGTGGTCTGTGTTTCGTGGAGGCGCTGAGGTTTTGGCCCTCGGGTGAGGCGGGTAAGGACAGTGTGTGTGTTTGAGGGGAGGACGGGGCCAGCATGGAGCTTCACAGGCCTACAGAGTGCAAACGGTTTTCCTCTCCTCCACTGTGGCTCTTCCTCCCCCATCCCCCTGGGGCGGACAGACAATCGCCACCCCCGAACGGGGCTCCTGGCCAGAGCCGGGCTGCCAGTGCCGGGCTGGCACAGCCGGGGATGAAACCCTGGCCGCAATGGGCAACCTGCACTCTGGGCGAGTGCTTTTACCATTACACCACCCAAGGCCCCACCTTTAACATTTTAAATGAGTAATAAATCCATTCTGTGTTTAACATTGAAGAAGTAATTATTTAGTTCAGTGCCAAATAAAGGAATCACTTGAGTAAATGAAGGGTTCTGGTGGCTCTGTTATGGTGTGCAGTGCATTTTTCTGGCATGCCTTTAGGTTCACTCAGAGAGCAAGATAAATGGCGATAAAGAATGATCACCTTCATCCTATTGTGAAGCATTTCTATCCTGATGGGAGTAGTCTCTTCCAGTCTGACAGTTCTCCACCCCCACGGCATGAGTGGTCACTGAATGGTTTGGTGAGCAAGAAATCTATGCGAAACATTTGCCATGGCCGTCTCAGTCACCAGATCTCAACCCAATTGAACATTTATGAGAGATTCTCAAGTGACGCCTGAGGCAATGTTTTCCTACGCCATCAACAAAACACCAAATGATGGAATTTTTTGGAAGAATGGTGTTGCAGCCTTCCAATAGAGTTCCAGACACTTGTAGAACCTATGCCAAGGTGCATTGAAGCTGTTCTGGCAGCTCGTGGTGGCCCAACGCCCTATTAAGACACTTTATGTTGGCTTTCCTTTATTTTGGCAGTTACCTGTACATGTTTATGTAAGAATAAAAAAAGTACAGTGTACTTTTTGGGTCAACTTTGTTCAGGGATTGCTTTGTCTAAACCTATAAAACAGAAACCACATGTAATTGAACATGTTTTGAACATTGTTTTTATTTATAACAAAAAATGGTCAAACCCGTGGGATGTGCGGGTTGAAGTGAAGGCTTTCACAACAACAAAAAGCCAATGCTTGGAAAAAAAGATAGCCTAAACAAATGAATGTAAAACAATAGTGGTGTTATAAAATATAGCCTAGACAGGAAAACACAAAATCAGAAAAAAACATTGGTAGACGATGTTTTCGGTGAAAGTTTTGCTATTCATGTCCCGCGCGTAATGTCCAATGCGGTCTGCATATTTCAGTGCAATGTGCACAATAAACAAAGGAAGTCTGTGTAAAACAATATAAAAGTAAGGGTATAAGTGTGAGTCAATATAAGTGTCGATAAAACCAAATAAGGGTCATTCTTTGATTATATGGGCCCATGTGGTGCTGGAAAAATGCGCCTTTGCCCAAATATGCACTTCCATTTTTCATATACTCTCCCCCGTTTGCCACTCACAGTCAGCCCAAACAAAAGTCTTTGTCACCATCTTGGTGCGTTTTCCACATACAAGTCGGCGGCATCTGTTGCAGGTGTCTTGTCTCTTGTTATGTGAACACCTGCACGCCTGACACTGTCTCCTCTTCCCGGTGGTTAGCGCGCAACCAGCATCCCTAGTTATTTTTTTTTGCCCCTCGAGGTCTGGGCAGAGGCTCAGAACGAGGTGAAGATTCCTCACTGTCGCCGTTGACCTCGAGATCGAGTTCCTCTCCTCCGTCTGACTCCATCTCCTCCACGTTTCGCAGAATCGCCAGTAGGGTTTGCACATCCGCCCTCTGTCTTGCCATGGCGTATAATCCGAGCTCTTACGTTTCAGCCTTGATGTAATGTTAGCTTTTATCAGAGTGTACCGATATACCTTCTCCAGACGTACATCTGCTGAGAAATGATAATTAGATTACCTCCACAATAGATGGGCACACCCAATTGCATTCACATTGATAATGGATGAATATGCATTGTTGTCTCTCCTTCCCTTGCATATCAGACTAATGTTCATGTTTAGCATAACACAATAAGTATGATATGCGAGTTTTGATGCAAGTTTTGATCACTTAAGACTGATTGGAATTGGTGAAAATATGAGTTTTTTGAGCTTGTCTGCCAGATTGGTCAAATTCAATATCAATTACGGGGGAAGGGGGGCGGGGTGACATGACTTTATCAACGGCGATGTTATTAGCATTATAAAAACTAAAATGGTCACCTTGACCTTGGTTTTGAGCCCCCCCCCCCCAAAACCCTTCACTGTGAGACTCTCGTCAAGCAGCGGGGCACTAGCGGAAAGGGCGATTGGGCGTGGGACGAGGCACGTGGGGCGGTTGGCTGGTTTGAGCCACAGAGGCTGTAGGCTGTGGGTTATGTGTTACTTCAGGTGTGGGGCCATGACATCACTGGACTCATGTGTTCTCTGTCCGAGCCCAGGGTCCTTTCAGTAAAGTGTTTGTTCAGGAAACTTTATTAATGGCACCCTCCTCCACAGCAATGTCAGAGCGCAGGAGCAGAGGGGAGTTAGTGAGGTTATATAAATGATGTGAAATGCACAGTAGACCGCTGGAGGTTTGACAACACTTTAACGATCTGCAGGCGGTGTAATTCGGCTGGCTGGTCCTCAGCCCCCAAACCCCCCACAGCCCTCCAAGCCCCCCACCCCCTCTTACCAGCTGCCAGCACATTCCTCACACATCTGGCTTTGAATCGCTCTGAAACCATTTTGCTAGTCTATGCCATAATTACCCACAAGTGCTCTGTTTTGATTTTTTTTTTTCATGATTCAGAACACAAAAACGAAAGCTATCTGGTGTTAATGGAAACCGATAATCGATGTACTTGGTTTGGAGACAAACGGGGTGGAGCCCGGAGCTTTACACCGAGTTGGGTTTTGAAATTCCATATTTTTTTTTCATGGTGTAAAATAAGTCACAGGGGCTGATGTGATACATGTGTTTTGCGAACGCTTCGATTGTCCGGGGGATTGTGAAACTCCCACACCCTCCCTCGTTCCTGACTGTTCCTCCGCTCAGGCCCAGCTGCAGTGTCTCATCTCTCTGCTCGGTGCACTGACCTTTGACCCCTGTACGGGGCTGTAGGACAGTCCCAGAGTTTGCTGCCCTAAGCGGTGGAATGACGGTAGACCCAGGGGTGTGATGAGTGGTGTGCGCCATGGCGTTTACAGCGTGAAGCCAAGGCCTCTGAGTGGAGATGTGGGGAAAGGAGTGAGCGAGTGGACGAGAGGCAGCCAGCTGGGCAGAGGGTCAGAGCTGAGGCGATGGCGTCAGGGACGTGCCCGAGCGGCGGGCCCCCGGCCTCAAACAGGAAGTGTGGCCGCATGCGAGCGGGACGCACGGGGGAAGTGCCTTTGTTGTTGGACCCTGTCGGGAAGGCCATTGTTGAATTGTGAAGTTGTTTTCTTAAGGAATGTTTACTCTCATTTTGTCTGTGTAACCTTATGCCTCCCCTCAGCCCCCACCCGCCTCTGGCAATCTGCCATGTTTTTGCTCAACATTCTTGTGTTTCATCCGATAGTGCCTAACTTTCACACACTGGGACAATAGTGCTGACACTTGAGTGCTTTCCGTTGAGGAGCCTGCAAGTGCTTATTTGAATCCACATGTTACACACTCACTTCTCTCCACAGCGCATGTATGGTGCGGCTGCCCTCGGTGAGAACTCACACATACGTGAACAGCAGCACCTTCTCTGGGCGCTTTCTCCACTGCCGTCTCACAGGCACAGTGGCCCGTGTCACGATGAGTGACAGCCTCTATTAGAGTACAGTAAAGTTACAAAATGACAGTCTGCTAATTGATCTTCACGGCCTCACCTCTTCTCTGCCCTGACCCCTACCTCTACCTCTACGATATCTGTTGTATTGCTGCTGTACTTATATCTTCCTGATCTCTAGTTCTTATTATTTCTGCCATTTTAAATACACCAATTGTAAGTTGCTCTGGATAAGTGTTAAGCTAAACGCTTAAAATGTAAATGCAATGTAATGATTCAGTCATAGATAAAGGTGAGAGTCTCCTAGTATTCTCCCATTAGAATCAACTTCTTTAGCTTTGTCAACAGAATAACAAAAACACCCATTCTTTTGTGGTGAGGGGAAAACAGGCACCAGCACACCTCTTCAGTGGATTGATACGACATTGTTCAATAATAATTTCCTATAAAACAGCTTTTTTCATATTTTGTGAATCTTCCTTCACTAGGTTTGTGGACAGAGGGACACAATACTTGCGTTGGTGTCCTGATACAAAATGAGTCACCGCTGTGAAGTGGTCTTGAGTTTCGAATGAGTCCAATAACCAGGACAGACAATGCTAATCCAATGGATTGAGTTTCTGTACAGTCAATGGGGAGAGATAGAAGGAAACAATAGAAAATGTGTAAAGTGAGAAGAGGAACAATTAGAGCGAGTATTCAACATGCAAAAACGCTTTTAGGAGAGGGCAGACGTATTGTTTTTTTTCTTCTGATGTAATGAGGTGCTATTGTGAGGGGGTGTGAGAGTTTTGGAGGCGAAGCAGGGAGGACTGGAGAGTTTCACTACCAAGAACAAAATGTGTTCAGGACTGCTGGAGCACCAGATCCAGGAAGAACTCAACTTAGGAGTCCTAAAAGACTGATTCTGCATGGAGCAACACGGACAAGGAAATATTGTTATAATTATGTGTGTGTGTGTGTGTGTGTGTGTGTGTGTGTGCGCACACGTGTGACTGAATGAGTCGTATCAGCCTCCCTAAAGGGCCGTTGGTCCTTGATGAGACAGATTTATAATTCCCCCATCCCCCGATGTCTAGCTCCATTCCACCCCACCATACTGATCTAACTGTCTCCTCTGGCTCCACCCACTTCAGGCTCTGTGCCCAGTTTAGAAGTTAGTTTTCTTTAAACCTCAGAGGGTTGAAGGACATTTTCTCTACCAAAACAAATGAATAAATAGATATACTGTAGGTAGGAGAAGAAGTGAACAGCATTATTTTTTGTAATTCTGTCTTTCTTCAGCTACGGTATTTTTAATAAACAGAATTGAATAATATTTTGTTGATTGGAACACTGATGCTTAATTGTCAAGATATTTACGGAACACATCCATATGCCAGTTGGTAAACGTATCCAGCTCACACAGTGCACCATGCACCACTTCACCCTCCAATCCAAACCTGCTCTAGTGGTGTTTATTAGAGATGAGAATCTAAGGACACCCCCTTTCAAACAACCCCAAACAAGTCCGCCCCCACACCACACACACATACACAAAAAAGGGGGAGAAAAAGAAAAAGGGACTCAGGATGTTTTGAAAAGCGGGATATTGCTCCTAATGGATTCCAAACACCACAAAAGTTTATTAGGAAGCTGGGCACCATAAAAAGGGAGGGAAGGGGGGGGGAGAGGCTGAGTCTTTTTTTTTTTTTTTTTTTTTTTATTGAAGATTAACATTTTTACCAGTTTTGGCCTTGGGAAAATAATGTTTTCAGTCATCCTCGGTGGACTTTTATTTTTAGCTTAATTTGACTGTGGACTGTAAAAAACATATTTCATTTTCATTTTTTTCTTTTAACTGAAAGTTTTACATTAGTGACCACAGCGGAACATTCCCATTGCGCCCAGAGAAGGTTAGCCAGGCCAGAGTTGCACATGTGATCACTGGCCATTTGTCCATTTTTTTTTCCTTAGGATTTTTCCCATCAAGATGTTATATGATAAATCCCCACCAACAAGCCCAACTTCAGTCCTTGCGGGCGGGGATATACTGTTGTTGTGTTGTGCCGGATGGAGCCCGTAATTAGATATAGTGTGAAATTAGATGAACGGAAAAATGCACCGCCTTGAGAAGTTCCATTGCAGTTTAATATTCCAATGCGCGCTTTCCACTTCTGTGAATGAACGATAAACCTGAAAATGAGATTAACTTCTCAAAGGGAGATGCTCCACAGAATGCGTCTGACTGTAAGGATCTAGACCATCCGTCAAAAACCCATTCAGTGTCTCCGAGCTGTCGGCCTCCCCCGGGTTGTCCTTGTGTGCCCCTGACAGACACGAGCGACTCCTCCACCGCCTGCGCAGGAGCCCGGTGAGGCTTTGCCGGGCAGAGTCGAGTATTTCAAGGGCCCCAAGCTACAAGTGGCCCTGCACTGTTGTAGAGGAAGCCGAGGGGGACAGAATGGGTGTACTTCACAGTGACCCAGCTGCTTGTCACCCTCTTTTCTATAGAGAGGGGGTCTAAAGCGCTCTACATATCAAACTGACAGTCCCTGGCTAGTCCCACTGGTCATTTTTGGAGGCTTATTACCATTCAGTTCAAGACGCATCGTGACCAATAGGATGGCCGGTGCTTCTCTGCTCTGCGTGTTTCACGAACCCAGTGAACTCAGTGAAGAAGCTTTTTTCCCCCCACAATCCAGAATAAATTTTAAAAAATGTTGTCCACACTCCCACTCCAGAAACAGTACATGAAAAAGGGATACTGTAGCTTCTAGAGGCCTTTTTTTAGCATGAATAGAGGCCTATTTAAAAGTATCTTAAATCAAGTGTCTAATCATGTGCTCATGTTGGTTTCAGCTCCGTACCCAGTAAACTTGACCCAGTTGGCCCAACATTGGTCTCGTCATTTTTATCAGCGTGTCAATGTCAGGTTTGCTTCTGGGCAACCAAAAGGGCTAATAAGAACGCTCTAACATTGACCATTAGGAATAACCCATCAAAAATAATCCAAGGCGGTCCTTTATATGGGTTGTTCTTCCACCATAAACCATGACTCATTTACTCATTGTTTTGCCAATCCAATGAAAACATCTTATTAATGTAGGCTACTGGGTGAAACTCAAATGGTTGGTAATATACAGTGTATCCAACTGTGTGCTAATGCTGGTAGCTGACAGAGGGCTAATTTGGCCCTGCCACAATTTGCTCTGGATGCAAAAACCTGTGTTGAGTGAAATCTATTTGGACTCTCAGATTGACAACATTGGCTGCTTACTGAGGAGATAGTGTTGGGGGGAAATGTAGTGTGGC
Source organism: Aldrovandia affinis (assembly GCA_029706075.1). Classification (NCBI taxonomy): domain Eukaryota; kingdom Metazoa; phylum Chordata; class Actinopteri; order Notacanthiformes; family Halosauridae; genus Aldrovandia; species Aldrovandia affinis. The sequence continues at coordinate 841,485 of JAINUG010000072.1, forward strand.
ATTAAGAGACCAACATTGGCTGCTGGCGTATTAAGGAATAGTTGGTTGATTACAGCAAGGCCAACAATGTGTCAGAGTTAGTCTCTGTTGGAGGCCGTCATCCATATCTACCAATATCCAACACTGGACCAACCTAGTCCCATTTACAGGTTATAAACCCTGTCAATTTGCTTTGTTTGATATGCAGAATAGTTTACATTCACTTCCCTTAATTTTTGGATAGTGGGTGGTGAAAATGCTGCCTGTGCCTTTTTTTGTCACGGTGTTCACTTTAAGTTGAAGAGGAAATGGCCCTCAGGTCACTCTCTCCTGCTCTGTGATTGGTTCATTGGTTAACTGACCGCAGACAAAGATTCTACGTGTAGGAATAGGGGAGACATCTCCAAACTGCAACCATTCATGGCCAAATTTCATAGCATAGCAGATTTTCTGAGCCGACTGTCTGGTCACGTACAGTACAGAAAGTTCAGTCCGTGGTAGTCTTAAGGAGGAGAAAAGAGAGAGAGGTGCGGGGGGAGAATAGAAAGAGGGCTGAGTGAGGCCTGTAGGAGAGAGGAGGACTTTCTTTACAAGATCACCTCTGAAAAAGAAGATTGCAAATGGGGGAAAGAAAAGTGCTTCCTGAAACATCAAAGGGTTTAGGACAAAGACTCAACACATATCGAGGCATGTGTGTGTGAGTGTGCATGTGTGTATGTGCGAGTGTGTGAGCATGTGTGTGTGTATGCGTGTGTGTTTGGGTATGGGTGTGTGTGTGTATGTGTGGGAGTGTGCGAAAGTGAGAAGCTTAGTGCAGTGATTCTCTTTTTTGATGTGAGGAGGCGTACAGCCTACTCAAACCAGGGGTCCAATATCAACTTAAGCTCCTTTCCACTGAAGGCGCTGGATGCATTAAATGTCAGAGTGCATTCACACACACTTCAACTGGCTTTAACTACCGGATTAAAACCCGCAATTGCTCCTGTTGTGTATTTGTGAACACATACTTTATTCTGCTGAGGACACTGCCTTTCCAAACCACTACTTCACTTGAGTGCATGTTGTTTGAGTACACAGTAATCTTCATTGCCAATGCATTTTTTGACAGAACTAGCAGAGACCAAATAAATCCCCATTAAATAAAATATGATAAATGAACATTATAGGTTTAAAATAAATAATTACATTCACATTTGCCATAGTGTTAGGAACAATTTATGGGTTTTTCAAACATGAGCAACAACAGCACATTTGATAAATATTTGCAAGTGCAAACGCAACCATCCAGTCCCTGTATTTTTTTAAAACAACCTGTTGCAGAAATACATGTTTAGAAAGTTTCTAAAGTTAACTATAGCGATAAAGAATGATTAAATTACATGGATTCTCAACTGAAGGGCATTCTTCAAGAAATTAACATCAACATTTGGGGAGGGGGGACATTTGCTGAAGTAAATTGTCTTTACTTTACAAAGATTTGATACAGATTGCTGTACACAAATGCCATACCAAACTGTAATAACAAATCAAATGGTAATAACAAGTCAAACTGTAATAACAAGTATTTTCACTTCTTGCTCCAAAGTGGTAGTCAAGTCCAGATGTCAGCTATAGGAGCCTCTGAGCGTTTGTGGACAGGGCCATAATTAGCACCAAAAGGTACAAAACAATAGGCTATAAACTATTTTAAGAGCATGTGTGTACAATGCTTTAGTGAACTTGGCCATACAAACTCTAGCATTCGCCCTCTTTCACTGAAAGACAACTCCCAAAAGCCCTGTTACTGCCGGGAATCAGCACTGAGTCAGCCAGAGGTAGAGAGAAATGTATGGCGAGAAAATCAAACAATAACACTCTGCATGTAAACTGACATGTTAAACTGATCTCAGCTGGCTCATATTCATATGTGTCCAGAGCCTGGGTTCAGCAGACCTTCTTTTTAAACAAAGGCACTAAAATAGAGATGGTTTGAAATTGTTATTTTTTTGTCCGTTTTCCAAGTTCTTCCCTTCGGAAGGCAGATGTTTTTTTTTGTATCTCCTTCCACTCAACCCCACCATGTTTTTTGGAAACATAGAGGATTCCCCCAATTGTATCCTTTCAGAAATTTTATTTTTTTCCCCCAGAGGGGCTGCAGCCACAAACTCAGTCCAGTTTGCAGGAGAAATGAACATGTGTTGTCATCATCAGCTTTGCTTTTCATAGGAGTGTGAGTCATACCTGTACATCCACCATTGTTCTGTGTTTAGAAATCATTGCTTTTCTTTACACAGGATGTTTACCTTTCCAGTGATTTCAATGTGTGCCTCCTCAACAGTACCTGGTTGGCTCAGAGTTGTTCAAATTGGTTGTTTGCGCTGAATTTCCATAGCTATACCTATAGATCTATGGTCCCTCACTCTGCACTTACGGGCAAACTGTTGCAGTAGGACAGATAAGAGAACTGTAGGAGACTAAGTGATTATGACTATTTAAATCAGTGCCTCAACCTAAGCAAAGTCAACAAGTTAATAAGGAGCTATGGACATTCTCATGGTCAGTAAAGTGTCACCCATTACAATTTGACCTTGAATGACAAGCTCCTGAGGAGCTCACTTGATTAAGGTGTTCATCATGGGCTCAGACTGGGCCCCATTGCCTCAACATTGCAGGTTTAACCCTGCGCCGTATCACTTGAATGTGACTGGGAGTCCACAGTGGCAGTACACAACTGGATTTGTCCTGGCAGTTGTAGGGTGGATTTCAGCCAGAGTTTATTGGGTTACCACTGTATTAGATCCTGAATGACACACAAGGCACTTGATTGCTACTGGTTGGTGTCAGGTAGAGGTACCCTGTGCTTTGATCAACACTAGCTCTCCTATAGTACTGTGTGGCCTGTAGAGTGGAAAATAGCCACCTGGCTCGCAGGTGAGGGTGTTGGTTGACTCGAGAAGCTGCAGATTCCAAACTGAGAAGAACAAAGGGAAAAAAATCATTGTTACAAAAAATGAAAGTAGAAATTGCAACGATTAATTTTGTATACCTTTCACCCCATGTTTAATGTTTATTTCAGTGATGCAATATGACAAATTGGGAAGACTTTCTTTGTTGCAATGTTAAGTTATAGGAATAGGTTAAGTCAGGGGTGTTAAACTCATTCCATCGAAGGCCGAGTGTATGCAGGTTTTTGTTGCAAGCAATGCACGACACCAGCTGATTTAAACTAGTTCCCCTCCTGGGTTGAAGAGGTGAGCTAATTAGTGAAATCATCTGGCAGAGTACATTGGTTGCAACAGAAACCTGCATACACTCAGCCCTCGATGGGATGACTATGACACCCCTGGATTAAGTTATAGGTATAAGAGATGCATGCCATGGTTTGCATTTGAGAACATCCCGATCCAGCTCAATTGAGCCGCTTGCTTCTCCCTCTTTCGGCCTCGTGCCGTATCCTATTGGAAAGCAAGCTGGGAAATATTCCTGGAGGTAATGTAAACACAGTAAAGCCCCCAGCCACGCTGAGTTATGGCTGAATCCGAGCAAGTGTAAACACGGCAAGAGTGGCCACCAGACAAATCTCTCCTTCCCTCAGATGAGTAAGTCTAAAAGTGCGTAGATCCGGGACCGCTGCACCACACACACACTCACACGCTCACGCACACGATGCACCACACACACACTCACACACGCTGCACCGCACACACACACTCGCACGCACACTGCACCGCCCACACACTCACACACGCTGCACCGCACGCACTCACAGACATGTTGCACCGATTTCCTAGCTGTTATTCTTCATTGGAGGGCCAGACTAACACAGGCGCAAGAGCCTGCACATTCCAACATGGACAGAACACATGTGCACCGCACAAATGCATTCTCAATCGTTTTCTTGTACCAACGCAATACATGAATTCCAAACAAAATTATTTCAAACAGGTGTTTTTTTATATATACGTATATTTAATGTTATGTTAATGTTTGAAATATTTCAAAATTTACTGAAAGTAAATTACTTTACTTTCCACCATATTTGGAATGCCCAGTCATGACGTTGGGCCTGTTCCTTGGGTGCAGCTTTGTTAGCTTGGGAGGACGCAATTTTTTTTCACTCTGCAATCCACCAGCTGAGCTGTGCATTTACTGTGCCTGAGAACTGTGCATTTGGTGCAGCTAGCACAGACAGAATGCAGGCTCCCAAATGACCAGAGGGGGTGCTGACCAGGAGGGAGATACCCAGCCTCTCTGGGTTTCCTCTTAACATACAGATAGTGGCCAAACAGGTGGAAAACTCAATATATTACGATTATGGTATCCTGCCTTGTAGAGTTCTGGATGGACTGTTCTGGATGAAACTGCCTGCTTGTGTCCTAGATTGATATTTGCAGTCCGTTGATTTACAGTTCACCTGTTTAACCTTGAACCTCAAACTAATGCACGGGCATCACGATCCAGGAGTATGTGCTTCCGACTGTAAAACGTGCTCTAACAATCACTCCTTTTTTCGAGGTCACCGAGGTCTAGTCCTCTAGCCATGCTAGCCATAATTATAGGCAACCAGGTCTGCACAGCATTTTTGTACACAACCCTGAGAAGGCTGGGATGTTAATTGCTTAATTCACTCAGGAACAACACCTATGTGGAAGCAACTGCTTTCAATATACCTTTGAACAGTTGTGCTGAAAAAGTTGTTTGTATTCAGACTTCTGCTATGCACATGCCTAACACTGAAATTGGGTGCAGCCCATAACAATGCAAATGTAAAGTTGGCAATGCGCATGAACATGCTTTCCTTTTTCTTCTGTATAAATGCTTTACAAACAATGGCCCGGTAGTGGCGCGCTACTTATTCAAACTTTTTTTCTGGAGCAAACATTGCTTAACTTAAGTCTAGGTCAGAATAGTAAACATTTCCATACATGCCTCTATTTTTGGAAAATCCCTCCCTAGATGCGCAACTTCCCAGGGGGCCCTTAATTCCACACATAAGTTAAAAGTCTGAATACAATCAGACAGGTGAGGTGCATTATTTTTGACTTATCTCCACATTGTCAACTCTGAATAGGGCCTTTTGTGTTTCCGTCACTTGTCCAAGTGTTTCCTTTTTGGCCAATAACTGTATGTTTAAAACTGATAAATAATATATTTATTTTTGACATTTGTCGGGGTGGTAATTTTCCATTTAAATGTGGAATAAAAGGTGATGCTTGTTTGAATATAAATTATGTATATGTTATCATATATGTTTATCAAAATGTGTTTTGATTTGCATTTGTCATGGAGGAGGGATGTGCTGTCAATGACACCCCACACCTTAATAGAGCCACCAGAACCCTTAATTTACTTGAGTGTTTCCTTTATTTTGGCAGTTACCTGTCATTGCACAACTGAAACCTGAATCTGTGGTGGCAGGGCAGAAGGACAACCAGCTACAGCTAACCAGTCTGGTCACAAGTCAACAAATTGTGTTTTTTTTTATTCCACCATGTTTTTAAGCTTGTTTGTTTTCTTGTCTCTAATGGGAACCAGCACCCTGTCCAACAGTTCAGGGTTTGTCTCCCAGAATTGTTTTATCCAGCAACTCATTATAAAATGATGCATGACATAATCATTTAAATTACTCTTATTTGGAAGAGGCCGCGGGTATTTCTGTATTGGGTGAGTCCCCCAGACAAAAAAAATGATTGTCTCTATCGTTACACAACGAGGAAAGGAAAGCTTTTCTTAAAATGAGACAACGTGTTTGGAAACAGCACCTCACCTCTATATCAAGATGGCTGCTGTGGGAGGGTCATGTGACACATCCAACCAGTGATTGTTTGCACATGTCAGTTCTTTTTCTCCTCATTAATTCTGCAATTAAGGAAAACTTTAGGAAAATTACATCAATCGCACGTCACTTTCATTCAGACCCCTGCGCATTATGCAACCCTCGCCCCCCTCCCTTTTTGTGGGGAAACATTTTGGGAAATTAATTGAGTGAAATATTTTGCCAAAAAAGCTGCAAACTATGGTCTAATCAGGCTGCAGTCAACACCAACGGCACAGTGTCTCTGCGTTCTATCAGCTGAATTCCCATGAAGGTTTCTCAGTGACTGCTTTGCTTCTGGCATCATTCTCATTAACAGCCTTGCACACCAGCATCACGGCAGTTGAACCACAGTCGTGTTCAAAACAAAAATCACCGGGGGGGAATGTGGTTTTTACAACCCGGTCTGCTTTTTGATATTCTACGGTTGAGCGGGGCATAGGCTGACCTATATCAGGGCCCGGATCTGGCACTGCTGTTTTGTGTGATGTGAGAGCATTCCCTCGGGGGCAGAGGAAGTAGACTGCGGTTCCAGTCCCTCCGCGGAACCCTGTCACAGGATCCCACATGCCTGGGAGTTCACTCCTGACGTCACTTATTCACATATGCCAGAAAATACTCCTGGAAAAGGGGGTGGAAGAAGCAGAGCCTCTACAAGATATACAGTAGATGGGCTGCAGAGAGAGAAAGAGAATTTTGAATTTAAATCAACCTTTGGGTCATTAAAAAAATCTAACAATTACAGGTAACTTTCACAGCACTTCACATGGTTACATTAAAAATGTATATATATATATATATATATATATATAGAGAGAGAGAGAGATGTTTAATGGATATGATGAGGTGGAATTGCAGTATGCTTCTTACAGGGATGAGTAATTAAACTAGACAGATCATTTGTGTATGTGTGTGTGTGCTTGCTTCTGATCCTGTTCCTGCACCTTGTTCCTCTTCCTGGCAGCTACTGCAATAAAACCAACACTCCAAAACCATTTTGTCCACACTCCGGCACAAAATGGGGTAGAGCAGGGCACAATGGGCAGTGAAGGGTAAGGGATGTGGCAAACGCCACTGTGATTCTTCTCTGACCAATTACAATCCCGCTCCTTGTCCAAGACCCATTGTGGACAAAATGAGACATTGAGTTCAAGAACATTCAATTTTCATACCGGGAGACAGCATGAGCTTGTCTATCTGAAGCTCAGTCTCCAACGATCACAATGGGTTGTGATGCTTGAGTGGATGTGTGTTAGTCTGCATGTGTTTCAAGTGCGTCGAGAAAGATACACTAAGCATATCTGGGTCCTAGTGAGTATGGATCATGGGAAAGTTATGCAGTTGGCACTCATTGAGTCAAATCTCTCTCTCTCTATTCTCAAACGTTCTGTTTTGGCCTTGCCATGGGTTCATGATATATCAAACGCCCCACTGCCCTAAAACCTGGGGCGCAACCAGATTAAAAGTTAAAAAGTGCAAGAGGCTTTATCCAGACCTCTGAATTCCTAAGGGGGGGAAGGGTGTCCAAAAATAGCCCAGCTCCATCTCTGTGCTGCCACTTGCTGACCTGAGTGAAGCACAGCTAAATGAATGTAGCATAGCTTTGAAAATACACCAGACTATTAAGATATACTGGTAACTGCCAAAATAAAGGAAACACCAACATAAAGTGTCTTAATAGGCCGTTGGGCAACCACGAGTCACCAGCTTCAATGTGCCTTGGCAAAGATTCTGACTTGGCAAAGTGTCTGGAACTCTAGAGGGATGCAACACCATTCTTCCACAAGAAATTCATAATTTGGTGTTTTGTTGATTGTGGTGGAAAACGCTGTATCAGGGTTGAGATTTAGTGACTGAAATGGCCACGGCATATGGTTTACATCATTTGTCATCCGGGAAGAGACCACTCCCATCAGGATAGAAATGCTTCACCATAGGATGATCACTCAGAATGGCTTTGTATTTCTTGGCATTTACCTTGCCCTCTAAGGGGTTGAGTGGACCTAAACCATGACAGGAAAATGCACCCCACACCATAACAGAGCTGCCAGAACCCTTAATTTACTAAAGTGTTTCTTTTATTTTACTGGCTAACTGTATATCCATGACAGAATGGAGTACATTAGAATTAAAAAGCGGATGTATGCAGCAAGGGCGTAACCACGTATTAAATATTGGGAGGGCATAATGAAAGGGAATGTTTTATATCTACAAATTATTGGGGGAAGGGGCAGATATGACTGTTTTGAACATTGCCCCGTTCCCCCCACTGGTTACGCCTATGGAATGCAGGTACAGATGGCAGAATGCATGGTTGAGACAAAAGCAAATTAATGCAGGTATGAAAGGCAGAATGCATTAAAGTAGAGAGGAAGGCAGATTAATGCAGGTATGGACTATGTGTCCTGTCTTGTTCGTTCAGCCTTTTGTGCACTTGGCCTATAATAGTGCTTGCTGTTGCCGTCGTGTCCTACCTGTGAACGTGCGCTTGTTTGGTCAAATAAACGTGAGATGACAGCGAGGTGGGGAGCAGTGCTGCTAATCAAACGGGCTGGGGGTTAGACGCGCCCTGAGGTTGAGCGCTCAAGTTACCGTCAGGGAATGCGGGTGGAAAACGAGACGTGGTACAGTTGGGACATGGGCCTGAAATCGAACATCTGTGCTCCGAGATGTGGGCCCAGAGAAACGGGAATCCTCAGCTGCATTAGCCCTAATCCACTTACCCCTTTAGCTCTGTTCATGTAGATCACACACTGGCCCTCATCCTGCCCCTTCCCATACAATACTCCTCATTTCCTCCATCCTATGTGGTTGACAGAGCAAACCACCACCCCCCCCATCCTGTTCTGTTGTCCATTTACTGTGGAGGGAGGGGTAACCTGGGACCCCTAGAGTGAGAAAATAAACAGTACCTAAAAAGTCCTTCCTTTCAGGGTTTTTACGTCCCCAGCAAGACTCCAGTCTCATTTGGGTTGTTTTTTTGGTTTTGCCTCCCCCTGCTGTTGACTCGGAAATTAGAGAGAGTTTTAAAATTCCCTCCATCGCATTTGCGTTTCTCAGCTGCATTCGAGAGCACTTTAATCATTCAACATGTCTGCTGGGATTACGAACTGGCTAGTGAAATGCAACCCTAGTGGAAATGGATACGTCCCAATTTCAAGTTTTGCCCAAACGAGGTGGTCCTGTGTTGCATTACCATGTTGTGTGTTTCAGATTGCACAAGTTCTACTTTGGATGGTGTGCCATTAGTTAGGTTAGTATTGATAACGATATTCACCAATTGAAGAGTGATTGTCATGTCTCATCAACAAAGGGAAAGAAAGCCAGAATGACACTTAAAGACACTGAATATCTCTGGAAATCTCTGGCACAGCTGACACAGCGGTCTGATAAAGCATGGAGTGAAAGTATGGCTGTAGAGGCAAAGATTCAGAAAGTTTTTTTGTGGGGAGGGGGGGTGGAACAATTGTGGGTAGAGCCATTGCATCCAAGGTGACCGTGTCGGAGGACAATGCAGAAAGAAGGCCAGCGGCGAACCAGACAGGTGCCATTCCTGCCCGGAGACTCTGCTAGCGATCATACGAGGTTGCGGTTTGGCAGCAGCGTCCAATCAGGGACAAGCTTCAAGTGTTGCGTGGTATGACATGCTTCCCCCCCTTTATACTCTGTGAGGAATGTTGGCTTTTACCGGTGACTATTTTTAGTTGTCTCGGTAACGCAAGATCTCAGCTCCAGGTGTTTCTCCATTACTCTTGATGTCTCTCTGTTTCAATAGGTAATCCACACAGGAAATTGTCTCTTTTAGTGCAGGGGGCCTTGCCTCAACATACAACCATCCAGCATTATTGCCATCCTGCTACCCCGCTATTCGGAGCAAACACACACACACACACCTTGCTGCACAAGGTTTCTGTGGTCAAGGGGAATGGGATGGCCTTGTGGACACAGAGTACAGATCTGTCTGTGACCTACACTTACTCCCTATGGCCATTTCAACACAGATATCTCTAAGACACATTTTCCTACGTAAAGGAAATGCTGGAATTTGGCTGTGATTATTAAGAGTAACACAGATGAAAGGGAATCCTGCTGGAAAGCTGTTCCTCTGAACTCGGCCTGTCTCAGGAGGAAGTATCAGGGGTGGCGTCCATGTTCAAGGAGCAGCAGATATTGAATTGCAATTGAAATGCTTCAGCAAGGAAGAGGACTGATGAAAAAAATAAAGACGCCAAAAAGATTCCTGAGGTTTTTGTTTTTCCTGTTGTCTCTTTTCTGACAGGTAATACGGATGTTAAGTTGTTGTTGCTTTTTTTGTTGAAAGATGACTGTGACACTGCGGCTTGAAAAATATTTGCAGAACTATGTCTGTGAGCCGTGCAGCACATATTTCAAATCCCTGGCTCTCCAGGTTGATGCTGAGGGAGGGAGGGAGGGAGGGAGAGGCTGTGCAGTGTTGGATCATATATGATTAGGCACTGCTGTGAACAATCACATTGGCTGCCCTGGGTGGACACCCCTGTGGGGTCACTGCCTCGCCCCCTCTGGGTAGTGGGGCGGAAAAGCTGGACGAGTGCCCCCTGATCCCCCTTAATCCAGGTATTGTCACAACAAACAATGTTAGATCAGAGAGAAAGGGGAAAAGTGTGTGTATGTGTGTTATCACATAAAATTGTTATATATATATATATATATATATATATATATATATATATATATTAGGGCTCATAGTTTGAGTTTCATTCACACAATTAACACACCTTACATGCTCTCATGCCACACCTGTAGTTTCTCATGCATTTTAATTGAAATGCAGTTTTGTTTGCCTAGGGTTACTACATGTCTGAGATTTTTTAAATGTGTGCATGGTACTGTAAGATAAAAACACACTCCTGACATATATGTATATACGGTATCTATATATATATATATATACAGTACCAGTCAAAAGTTTGAGTACACCTGCTTGTGTACTCATAATTGACAATGTTTTACACTGTATAAGTTTCTGTTAATACTTGAAAATTACAAAGAACATATGTAACAATAAACAAAAGGAAAATCAAAACAATGTTCAAGAAAATTGAATTGAAAAATGAATCTGGGATTCCTCAAAATAGCCACCCTTTGCTGTGATAACAGCCTCACAAACATGGGCCATTCGGTTCATACGTTTCAGCAGGAAATCACAGGGCATGTCTTTCCCGCTCTCCTGCACCAATTCCCAGAGACACTTGTGGGTTGCTTTGCCTCTTCTGTCCAATTAGTCCCATACAAGTTCTATGAGATTGAGGTCTGGACACTGTGCAGGCCAGGTCATTAGTTTGAGTTGTCCTTCACGTTCCTCCTTCATCAGATAGTAGCTTATACCTATCAAGTTTGTTGATAGAGACTCTCTGAAGTCGCACAATTTCATTGTTCTATTATGAGCTTTATTGTAAACAATGCAAGCATTTAGGATAGCGATGTCAAGCATGTACCAAATTATTTTCTAGTACCACTTTAGTGACTTTGTTTGTCTCTTGTAACAGGCTTTTTTTTTTGTCAGCGAAGTATATAATATTTGGACCTCAACCCGCATTTCAATTTCATTGAATTTCTGCTACAGGATTTTCCGTAGATTGATGAATGAGGATTTGCGCGGTCTACGGAAAATCCCGTAGTTTAGCGGATATGGGTTAAGAATGAAGGAGTGCCCGATTAGCCATAATCCAGATGGAAGGTGCATGTGTAATATTTATTTAAGCCAAGCCCCATTCTTGTTAGCTATTCCCTTCTGTATGTTGCGTGGTAGTGTACGAGTGTGTAATGCCTATGGTGAGGCCCACTGGCATCATGACTTAAGTAGGTATATTTCCCTTAAGACCATTTGACCTACAGGTGCATTCTCTCCTTTCGTTCTTGTCTCTGACTTTTATTTTGTTCATTGTGGTTCTCCTTGGCATTACTGTGCTGTATCAACACCTGAGCCCTCATAAAAGTCCCTGAATGGAAAGTTGGAATACAAGGTTTCACTCATCTCAGTTTAATATTCTCTGTGTTGCATATTCATGTCTGTACTTTAAATGCATGATTGATAAGGGTTTTTAAATCATTTATATGGGTCTGTTTCTCTGTGGTTATCTGTCCCAAAAGGAGCTGAATCGTAAGAAAAGTTGAGTGTTCACCAAGTGTGATGATCATCCTCTTTATATGTGTTCAATTTTGAAAAGGCCCATGGGACAACTCCAAGAAAAAGAAACAGCTGGAGAGTGTGAGGAGTGTTTTATGTTACTGTGTGTCCATGTGTGTATGTGTGTGTGTGTGGTGTGTGCATGTGTTTGTGCATGCATATGTGAGAACACATTTGTGTGTATGTGTGCATGTGTGTCAGCATGTTCATGTGTATGCATGTCCCTGTGCATGTGTGCGAGCACATTTGTGTGTGTGTGCACGTGTGTGTGTGAGCACGTTCATGTGTATATCTGTCCATGTGCATGTGGTGGTGCGTGTGCATGTATGTATGTGTGTGTATGTGTGTGTGTGTGTGTGAGCACGTCCCTGTGTATGTGTGTCCATGTGGGTGTGCATGTGCATATACGTGCATGGTGTGTGTGTGTGTGTGTGTGTGTGTGTGTGTGTGTGTGTGTGTGGGGTGTGTGTGTGGGTGTGGGTGTGTGCCTGCGTCTGCATGTGCATGTGAACGCACATGTTTGTACTGTATGTGTGCGTGCCTGTGGGGGTTATGGAGTTAATCCCAGGTCAGGATGAAAGGAGACCCTCCTCACCTGTAGTCGGCTCGGGCCGTGGAGCTCCTGGGGAATGTCAGACAGCAGCCCTGGTCCACAGTCACTGCAGCCAGAACAGAGAGACACTGTCCTGCAGACAGCAAACATTCAGGCAACTGGCTGGAAAAGGGCCCGTCGCTTACCTCACCGTGAGGCGTACCGTGCCTTGCTAAACCGCGGTGACAGAAAGCATTTTTACATCTCTTGCTCATCTCTCTACATCTTGACTTTGGCTCGTTTAATTAACCTGTTGTTCTGATGCAATGACAGCCATCTTCCTTTGTTTCCCCCACTTGTTTCATCCTGGTTTTAGCATCTGCCCTTACCTCCACCCTGTCCCCCAAACACACAGGCCATGGCCACTATGCACACCTCTTGTTTTTTGGGAACAGTATTCAAATGTTCAAACATTTGCAACGTCACAGCAGGTTGACCATAGAAGCTGCTGCCTCCACCATCTTGAAACTCTTTCTGGCTGGGTTTATCTCCGCCGACATGAAACCAACGTGCCCGTGCTACGTGTGCAGCTAAGCTTTGGTGGATTCTACTTATTTGTAGCCGAGAAATCATGGCAGTGTAAAACTAAAAGGAATTTCCCCTTGGCGAAACAGAGAGTACTGGTGTGTAAAGATGGCCACCATGTGTTCTTACAATGAGCATCCCCTTGTTCAGTCCACCCGGTCTCATACGGTATCTCTGGACCAACATCAGCTGATGCGCGGCAGAATATCTGCTGAACCTCTGCTGGGGTCAACAGGCTGTGGATGCAGGGACAGTAGGAAACTGGGATGTTGAGCTTGGCATGTGTGTGTTTCTGTGTGTGTGCATCCATGTCCGAGTTTGTGTGTGTGCGTGTGTGTGTGTGTGTGTGTGTGTGTCTGTGTCTCTGGGTGTATGTGTGTATGCATGTCTATGTGTGTGTGTGTGTGGGGGGGGGCGTCCACTGAGCCTCAGAGGTGACCCGTGGGGTGGGGGGTGGTGGTGAGGGGACACAATGGTCCCCCTGTTTGAGCGGATCGTGGTCAGAGAGCAGTGCTTCAGACTTGGAGTGGAGCACAGGGTGGCGAGGGGGGAGCAGTTAGCAGGAAGCAGGGGGAGCCTATGGGAACACGGATCTCCTCTAGGAATTAAATTGCCAGCTTCAGCTTTGATCTGAGCAAATGCGATTTCATATGGGCCAACTTTCACTTACCCCCCACCCCCACCCCTCTAACCTTCTCCCAACTGAAAAAAACCCTCCCCATCCCCCCGCCCCCACCCCCACCCCCAGCCGTTCCTTTTCTTTCTTCCCTTTCTTTTTTTTTTGGTCAAACAGCTGGACATGGCTGGACAGCCGTGAATACAGGCGGGTAGAGACACAGTCAGCAAAGATGGGGGTGGGGGTGGGGGGGGGGGCTGCGGTTTCAACAAGAGGGTTTGTGCTGATTTTAAAGGCCCAGCCATTACTGAATTCATCTTTTGTAATTGTTTTCACGGAGCTGCAAATTTGGGAAGCGGTGTCTCTTAATTGGACTCCCCTGGATCACTGCCGACTTTGTGTGGAGAGGGAGCGGGAGAGAGAGAAATAGAAAGGGACAGTGATAAAGGGTGATGAAGTGAGCTTGAGTACAAGAGAGAGAGAGAAACAGAGACAGAGAAAGAGAGAGAAACAAATATGCCCGTTTTATTGATTTCAGAATGGCCTTCAACTCTGTGTGGACTTTCAAGAGGAATGGAAATAGAAGGCTGGAAGCTGTGAGGAAGAGATCGCTGGCCGTGTTCCTCTACGTATCACAGAATTGGGGATGGGGGACAGTAGAGGAATGTGGAAGTGGGGACCGGGGCTGATGGGTAGGAGAGTATAGTGTTTCGCACAGTGTTTGGTGCCCCGGTCCTGGGGAAGGGAGAAAAGGAGGCACAGCCTGACTGCCCCTAATCTCATTCACACTCTACACATCACACCTATTCAGTACTTTGTCTCTTTCCTGCTCAAATGGTAAGCTGTTTAAAATGAATTCCTTTCTTGGAGGACCAGGAGGAGAATAAAAGCTTTGAGGGAGGGTTAAAAAAAAAAGAGGGCCTTGAAAGTACAGAGCGGAGTTATTAAAAGTGAGATAAAAGAAAGAGGGAAAAGAGGGAATGAAGCAGAAAATAAGAGTATTAATGAATTCTCTCAGCTCCCACCTCTCTCTCTCTCTCTCTCTCTCTCACAGGGCTCCACCACCTCTTCGTCCTGTGGGGTTTTATTTTGTCTCTTGAAAAGATTTTCATGATGCCCCCCTCCTTCTCTTTCTTTCTTTCTTTCTTTCTTTCTTTCTTTCTTTCTTTCTTTCTTTCTTTCTTTCTTTCTTTCTTTCTTTCTTTCCATCCACTCTTTATTCTCACTCCCCATGGCCTTTGAGTGGCAAGTTGCCCAGGGAGGTAGTGAGAGACAAGGGGCAACAATAGAGTTTCAGCCTCTTTGTGAAGCTGGTTAAGGACATCATTGGGGAAGAAAGAGAGAGAGAGAGGGGGGGGAAGGAGAGAGAGTAAGAAACAAAGAGAGAAAGGCAGTCTACAGTGAGTGCAAGAAAGATAAAGTTGTGGAAATTCACGGCGAGATGGTGGTGTGATTCAAAACCATGAGACACCGATGGTAACGCGATGCTTGAGCGTATATGTGTGGAGGACACTCACTGAGAAGAATTACCCAATTTGCCCCTGTCACGGAGAGAGACACAAATCCAAGCCAACCCAAACACTGCAGTGTCATGGCTTACGTAAGTATGTGGAGCTGCTCTACATTCTACCCGCAGTTACAGTACAGGTTTATAGGACGGGTTATTTACTGCCCTCACTGATCTGAGGTCAGATCTTCCCTCCAGACCTTAAGTAGCTATGACGACTTCCCCACGTCTGTGTACAGGGCTGGTGGTGGGGTTTTTGAGAGGGCACTGTCCTGCTCCTCCCTCTCTCCACACCCCTTGCTCTTGCTTGCAGACTCAACCCAAGTCAGCAGACTCAAGGTCTAAATGTTATTTTCTAAATTAGATAGTGAACGCTATCCATGATATTTTGAAGTTCCCCGGCGGAGAACAATGCAACAGTGTTTCGGACTTTAGAGAGATATCTCCTCTCCGCTTTCTGGCTTCGGCTGTGCGGAGAGTGGTGTCAGGAAGTCTGCAGGGAGGGTGGGCCTCTCAGGGGCATTATGGGTAATAAGAGGATATTTGTGCGCATGCCATTCAGCCCATAATTCCATGAGTGCGGCATGCTGTGTTCATTTGCGGCGAGATTGACCCTTTTGTCTGGGGAGGACGGAGCAGAGTGAGGAAAGAGGGCCTGGGGACATTCCAAGGAGCACCTTCACATCCTCAAAATCCCTCTGTGCCTCACCCTCACCACCTGGCCCCCCTCTCTAGGGTACCCCCACCTGCAAGGTGAACCTGCACTCAACATGAGGGGGAGGGGGAGCAGGTGAGGAGGGGGTATTGTGTTGTTTTCCCTGTCGTCAGGTAACAATTTGTGGTCCGTTCCGAAAAACAAACATACTCACAATTCAAATCTTTCGCAACTAAGACCATTGAGACTGTACGCTGCTGCTGTGAAAACAGCGACAACACAAAACAACAAACAACATCTGTAAGTCTGTCTGCATCGGGCCTTGTGTGAGGCATTGTTTGGCAGTGTCTTGTGCGTGCTCAGTTTTCATGCTCTGGGATTGCTGATGTGAAGATTTCAGCCAGGCATACAGTTCACTATTGAAAAGCACAAATGGGAGGGAGGGGGTGGGGGGTTGTTAATAGCGAAAGAGATGGAAGGAGAAAGAAAGAAAGAGAGAGAGTAGCAGGGCAGGGAAGAGTTAAGTCTGTTTCCTCAAGGAGTATAAATTAAAAGCGGCTTGTAATCACATTGCAGGAATGCAGTCGGTATACACTGTTAAACACTCCCCAAGCCCTGCCTTTACTTCACTCTCTCAGACCAACACACAGAGGCCTCTTTGTTCTCTCTGCTCTTGTAAAGCTATGCCTCCTCCCTCCTCCCTCTTCTCTCTCCCTTTTTCTCTTTCTCCCTCTATTGCACATCTCTCTCTCTCTCTCTCTCCTCTTCTCTACCCCTCTTTCTTCCTCGAATGTCTCTCTCTCTTGCTCTCTCACACTTTGACAGATTCTGTTTCTGACTTCATTTTTCATTCATTGCCCTTCGGGGCTCGAAGTGTCTTTGGTTGCTTGCTTCTCCAGAAAAGACCTGCATTTTAAAAAAAAGGAAAACAAAAAACTAAAACTAATGAAAGAAGGAGGGGAAATGAAAAGGACAAAAGTACAGTTGAAGTTAACCTCTCCAGTGCCTTGCAAGTTCTGCCTTTCATTTATTTATGTCTCTCTCTCTCTCTCTCTCTCTCTCTCTCTCTCTCTCTCTCTCTCTCTCTCTCTCTCTCTCTCTCTCTCTCTCTCTCTCTCTCTCTCTCTCTCTCTCTCTCTCTCTCTCTCTCTCCTTTAGCAGTTTTCCTTTCATGGGAAATGATACAGCAGTTAGTCTGCTCTCACTCTGTCCAAAACACAAGTTAAAAAGAAGAATTCAGAAACCCTTTTCCCTTTTTTTTTTTTTTTTTTTTCCCATCACCACCAACTATTTCTGGTTAACCAGACATTTAATAAACTGGAGGGGGGCGTGGTGGGACGTGTTTTTTCTTGTTCTGGTTCATTTTCAAGGCTGAGCATGATTATGCCCCACCTCTCAACAGAAAATATTCACACACACACATGCACACATGCAGACACAGACACACACACACAAACATATATACCCAAACACACTCAAACCTAATTTTTCATACACACACATACACAAACACACACATGAATATGCCCACACATACATGTATATACGCAGACACACACAGCATATATTTTGCTACTTTGTTAAGTGTTGGTAATGTGTTCAGAACATGAGACCGCTGCTTTGATTTAAAGAAGAGTTTCTTTCAGCCTTCCTGCTCTCAGACTGTGTTCAGGATCATGTGTTCAGGTGTGCCTCAGGCTCAGGAGGTAGATTTGATCAGCAAGTCAGTCAGCTACGTGTTCCCATGAAGACTCACTGCCTGACTGCGTCAATGATAACTCCCCCGATTCATCATCAGTTAATAAGACCGAGAGACAGAGAGAGAGGAAGAAATTAGAGAATATTTCTCTACCGATGTTTTTAACACTATACCCAAACTTTCCAACCCTGCCTGAAACACAACAAATGCAAACCCTCCTAGGAGAGGAAAGGTGTTGTACAAATTCAGTAGTACAACATGCAGTTACCTGCCACAGCCCGAGAGACAGCAGTGACTCTATTAGTTGCAATAGATTTTTTACTGTTATTATCATTTTATTACTATTATCAACAGCTACTGTGTATAAGCATTATTTTTTGTTTTATTGTTTCTCGTCATTCATTTGATGTATTGTGAAATATATAATTGCAATAAAGCATTGAAAATTAAGAGAGCGAGGGAAAGAGAGAGAAACAAACACGTCTGTTTTTATTGATTTCAGAATGGCCTTCAGCTCAACGGTGTGGTAATCGGGAGTGCTCTTTCAAATGTTTTATGAGAGACAGGTTGTGCGGCGCTATAAAAGTCAACAGCCTGTGTCTCAACTCCAAACGCAGCGTCAAGACAATTAGGATAATAAACACAACTGTGACAGACAACGCAAAAGGATTTACCCTGAATACCATGTGATTTAACATTTATCCCATAAAACTAGCTAGCCACAGATTTCAATCAAATGTCCTAACCCTTCCAGTGGTTACACATAGTAAGCTTTCTAAGGCCTTCTGCAGGTGTACTGTAAAACCTGAGCTCTATAATAATAATATTTTAATGAATATAAGTTAATATCAACAATGTAAAGCTAGAACAACAATTATTTATTGGCTCAGAAGTAAGCCGTTGCACAATACCTTTTTTGAAGGGGTTGTTATCTTCTGATCAATAAATAATTGTCTTGTGATTTTCAGCTCAAAAAACAATGTCATTAGATGTGTCAGGTAATAATATACATATATATACATATATATATATATATATGTGTGTGCATGTGTGTATGTAAAAAAACAAAAACAAATCTTCATAAATATACAACTTATTTGAAGTTCATTGGAAGGTTATGGAACTATACAGTGGCCTACAATGGTATCCTGTTTCCCTAGGGTATAAAAAGGAGGGAACACATGTTTGAAATACTGTGGTTAGCCATCATCAAAGGTGAAAGGCAAAGAACTCCCTGAAAGCATCAGACAAAAGGTTATTGACCTCTACAGATCAGGAGATGGCTACAAAAAATGAAAAAGTTAGACGATACACTTTCCAGTGTTATAGCAATTATTAGGAAGTTTAAGGCCACTGGAACATAGGCTAATCTGCTAGGTAGAGGATGCAATTCTATCTTGGCCCCACGTGTAGTGAGACGGATGGTTCAAGAGGAAAAAAGAAGTCCAAGGGGCACAATTTCAGATCTCCAAAACAACCTGGCATCTTGGGGTTACAAGGTGTCTAAAGCTACCATTCGACGATGCCTACATGACAATGGCCTTATCGCAGAGTTACAAGAAGGAAGCCTCTTTTGAAGACAATTTGCCGAAAAAGGTGTCTTGAATTCGTCAAACTACATCTGAACTACAATTGGAACCGTGTCTTGTGGCCGAATCAAGCTTTGGATATGCACATCAGCATTATGTTTGACATCAAAATAATGCAAGTAATGTTGAAAAGGACCTCATGCCTATGGTGAAACATGGTGGTGGACCTTTAACGCTTTGGGGTTGTTTTGCATCCACAGGCCCTGGGGCCATTATTAAAATAGATGGAACCATGAACTCCAGCATGTACCAAGACATTTTGTCCAAAAACCTTGTTCCCTCTGCCAGGAAGCTACACCTTGGCCACAGATGGACCTTCCAACAAGACAACGATCCCAAACATGCATCCAAAGAAACGAACGAAAATGGTTGACAGAGCACAAGATCAATGTTCTGACGTAACCATCTCAGTCTCTAGACCTGAATCCAATTGAACATTTGTGGTTTGAACTCAAAAAAGCAGTCCACAAACATCAACCCAAGAATATGAAGGAACTAGAACAATTCTGCATGGAGGAATGGTTGAGGATCCCCCCCAAAAAGTTCCATAACCCCGTATAACACTACAGAAGGTGGCTACTTGCTGTTATAAAGGCCAAGGGAGGAACCACAAAGTACCGATAACAGGGGTGTGAATATTTGTGATTCTTGATGTTTCTGGGGAAAAAATAGTAATTTGTGAACCGTTCCATTATGGTTTGTGCCAATGCATTATTATTAAATAATATAATTTTCCGACTATCACTACTAATATAGTTTATTTTATACGATATCTTTTGTTCATCTTTATCAAGGGTATGAATAAAAACGGAGCCTACTGTATATACAGGAAACTGCCAAAATAAAGGAAACACCAACATAAAGTGCCTTTATAGGGTGCTGGGCCACCAGAAAGCACCAGAAAAACTTTAATGCACACAGTGGTTCTGTGTGGCTCAGTATGTAGAGCATGGTGCTGACAACGCTAAGGTTGTGGGTTTGATTCCCATTGGGACCGCATATACTGAAATATGTATGCGTTCATGTAAGTTGCTTTTGGTAAAAGTGGCTGCTAATATGTTATGTAGGTTGCATTTATGAAAGAAAATCTCTAGTTGTGAGAACAGGCACATTCAGAAGCACCAAGTTGGGTAGCTGTGTGTGTTTTTTGTAGTGTGGGCCCACATGACTGAGCAGTGAACCACAGACTGTGAAACCACAGAGCGCATGACTCACAGCGCAAGCAGAGACTCTGTGATAGCAGAGGCTCTGTGGAGGTCCAGACTCACGAGCAGGCAATCCAACGAAATGAGCCAAAGTTCAAGTAAGGAGACGACAAAATTAAGGGCTACCCACAATGTAAGAAAACAAAATGTTTGATATTTGAAGTTTGCTTCTTGGTTTGCTCTTATGAACCTGGCGCTAGCCTGGCAGGTTGTGAAACTCCTCTTGGCACTGCCCCAGCATCCATCCCCAGTCCACAGTGACCTGGCCAGACACTGTACGTGCCAGCTCAGGCCTTGGGATGGACTTTATTAATAACAAGCGGCGAGAACGAACTGTGATGAGGATCTGGGCACAATGTCACAGCTGAAGGGACAGTACAGAAATAGATATCTCGCAGGTATATTACGTACACAAGTGTTCCCAAGGTCAGGTGAAGGTCATTGTGCATATAGACAGTCTAACATACACTGACATGGACACACACACACACACAAACACATAGACATTCTCACACACATTGACACACACACACACACACACAAATACATAGTCTCTCACACACACACACACACACACACACACACACACACACACACACACACACACACACACACACACACACACATAGAGAGTCTCACACACACTGAAATGCACACACACACACAGGCAGCCACACACATACAAACACATAGACAGTCTCACACACATTGACACACAGATACACACACACACACACACACACGCACAGTCACAGCCTTGACTCCCCACATATCCTGGACACACTGTTCCATTGGCAGTAGACAGTCTCTCACACGCCCACACACAGTCTCTCACATACACACACACACACACACACACACATAGATAGTCTCACATTGACACACACACACACACAACCACATAGGAAGTCTTACACACACACACACACACACACACACACACAAACACATAAACAGTCTTACACACATTCACACACACATATAGATAGTCTCTCACACACACACACAAACACATAGACAGTCTTACACACATGCACACATACACACACACACACACGCACACACATAGATAGTCTTACACACACACACACACACACACACACACACACACACACACACACACACACACACAGTGACAGCCTTGATGCCCCACATATCCTGGACACACTGTTCCATTGGCAGTAGACAGTCTCACATACACATAGACAGTCTCTCACACGCCCACAGGCAGATGCACACACACACACACACACACACACACACACACACACACACACACACACACACACACACACACACATAGATAGACTCACATTGACACACACACACACACTCACACAACCACATAGACAGTCTTACACACACACAAACACATAGACACACACACACAATCACAGCCTTGACTCCCCACATATCCCGGACACACTGTTCCGTTGGAGTGGAGGGAACACATGCAAAGGCATTAATAAAAGGAGCGAATGGAAAACACAGAGTGGCCTTTTCTCTGGTTTCTGAGCTGATCTTTTTCCTGTGCGGCACTCAGCCTCCAGCTGCCCACACGTTCCCAGGGTGATCTCACAGTCTCCGGCAGCTGTGCAACCCCCCCAACCCCCACATCCCCATTCCGCACGGACCCTAACACCCCTAAATCTGGATCAGTCCTGGCTGCGCTGTTTGCTAGGTTTAGCGACCGGCTCAGACTATAATCCACGTTCTGCAAACCCCATTCATAAAAAATACTATTTATGATTTTCTTGCACTCCCTCTCGGGGGGGATTTTGTAAAAACCTTTCTAAGTAGCTTTTTTTATGGCAGGGTGTTGCCCTGAGCATTTCTTGTTATGGGTATTCAAATGTGTACTGGTTAGGGGGAGGAGGGGGAGAGCAATTAATGTTTATGTTTAATGACAGATTTGTGCATTGTTTTCAGCAAGGCTGGATATCTGGATATCTGTAAAAACTAAACCCGAAACCACTTCTACCCTCCACAGTGGAGTGTCAACTGGGAATCATAAGATGCAAAACTAAAGTAACCATGTAATGGTTTTATTTCTTCATATGTCTACGTGTGTGACTGTATTCTGCCGTGGTGAATTGTGGCTCTGTGTTTTACTCATAACTAAGTGGGGAGATTGCATAACTGCGTTGTGAACTCATTTAAAGTCAAACCCATTAACGAGCTGCAGAATTCCTGAGCTCCAATTATGTTGTTTTCACAAAGAAAGTCCTTCTGAAGAAAACAAATCCATTGAAATTGAGTGAATCAGTATAGTGAATCAGAAAAACGGAACCCTCTTCTTGCAGTTATAAATGTGCCCATAGTCATCTTAATCACACTTTCAGCAGTTGAATCAAGCAGCTCCATTCAACGTTTATGTTATATAAGCTTCCAGGGTTATTATGCAACACAACACAGAGTAAATAATTTACTTCTAAAATGGTCTCCTCGGGTTACAATCAAGGGAAATCCTTGCAGTTTCCAATGTCTGTTTGTTTAACAGGTACCTAAAGAAATAATGAATCGATGTACTGTATCTTGGAGTTAGCACGTTTTCAGGTGATATGGGCTTTCATTCATTAATCTTATCACTGATTTGTTCATATTATCACAACATGTACAGTTTAGTGTATTACTGAAGCTATAGTAGATTAACAGTGGTAAAAATGTCTAAATCATTTGTAACACAACCTAAACAAAGTGTCATTGCATGAAGCAATTCTATAATAAACATGTTGCAAGGGACAAGTGCTACAGTGAAGGGGAGAAACTAAAACAAGACAATATTTTAAGTGCTATAACAGCGAGCACAAAGCGCATCCATAATAATCTGATGTTCCTGAAGTAGAGAGACCCTCTACCATTCTATTGCCAGTACAGGTAAGTGCCAAAATAAAGGAGACACTTGAGTAAATGAAGGGCTCTGGCGGCTCTGTTATGGTGTGAGCACATTTTCCTACCATGGTTTAGGTCCACTCAACCCCTTAGAGGGCAAGGTAAACGCCAATAAACACAAAGCTATTCTGAGTGATCACCTTCATCCTATGGTGAAGCATTTCTATTCTAATGGGAGTGGTCTTTTCCATGATGACAATGCCCCATCCACAGGGCACGAGTGGTCACTGAATGGATTTATGAGCGTGAAAATGATGTAAACCATATGCCATTGCCGTCTCCGTCACCAAATCTCAGCCCAAATGAACACTTATGGGAGATTCTGGAATGGCGCCTGTGACAGCGTTTTCCACCACCATCAACACCAAATTGAAATGGAATTTCTGATGGAAGAATGGTGTTGCATCCCTCCAGTGCAGTTCCAGACACTTAGAATCTATGCCAAGGTGCATTGACGCTGTTCTGGAGGCTTGTGGTAGCCCATTAAGACACTTTATGAGATAAATGTGCTGGAAGTTGATTTCCATTAACCTTCATTTCAAAGCAGGATGCAAAGTGAAACAGGGAGATAGGAGTGGATTAAGAAGGTGGACAAAAAGTAACTAAAAATGTACAAGGATTGATGTTTGTATTCGTTTGGCTGATAGAAACCTTGGCAGATGAGAAAAACTGTAAGGTGGCTGGGTTAGTGGGCACGTTTCATTTTTCAAACCTCGATCCTTTGGAGCAAGACGTCCGTTTGTGGGTGCGCAAATAGAAGTGTATCATGGGAGCGGAAGAGTAGTGTGTGGACTTTATTTCCTCCTTTTGTTTGTGCTTTTTTTTGGGGGGGGTCCTCCACAGACCATATGTGACTGCGTTTCGTACATGTTCAAAAAAAATTCTCCACTTCCTGTAAGCTGACTGTGATCTGGCTCTGTCGGCACACAGCGCATCAGACGGCCGTGGGCTGAGGGTGGCGGGGGAGGGGAGGACAGGCTGTGCAGGCCTCGGGGAAAGACGACATCATACCTAGAGATGACGAGAGAGTGGAAAGGAGAACAGAGGAGTCAGCTGACGGTTGTGTGAAAGACTCAGCAGAAGTTAACAGAGACACAACCATGGAACAGAAGGTGGAGGAAGAGAGGTTACGCATTCTCTGGTGGAAAGTAACCAGGGTATTGCACACTGGTGTGGTTAGGATTAGACAAGAGAAGAATGGGCCTCATTTTAAATGTACAATTTTGGCATTTAGCAGACGCTCTTATCCAGAGTGACTTGTAACAAGATGTGCATTTACACATGGTAAGATCAATCATTGTACGTGCAAGAGATCAGTGTAGTAATACAGCAATAGAAAGCACTATTGGCAGCTGCATGCCGTGCCTGTAACACAGGCAGAGAAAATGTTAGTAGAATTATAATAATAATAATAATTTTTTAATAGTATCAAACATAAATACAAATACAACATACAGTATTAAACCTGAACCCAGTGGTGATGACAATGAGTTAATATACAGAGTCAGTGGTAGTGGAGTGTGAAGAGGTGGCCTCACTGCTTGATTGATGGTAGTGTGTTTTTTTGTGTGAAGACAAGGTCAAGCTGATCACCTGCCTTGTGTGTGGGAGAAGACTGCACCAGTGCAAGGTCAAATGGGTGAAGCAGTGGGAGGGGGCATCAACAAGCCGGGGCCCATGTATTTATAATCTGATGTCACTCTGAAGAGTCACTGGAGTAAGAGGTAGAAGGGTCACTGCAGAGGTAGAGTCAGGAATATCCACGAGGCAGATATGAGTGCCCCACTGCCCCAGTGCCCTCTCCCTGGCCTGCTTGTTTTGACTGTTTGAAGGTGGTCCCACTGGGTGTGGCGTACAGGAAAAGGACCACAGCATAGAGGGCTGCTAGAATGGCGAAGTTATCAGGGCTGATCTTCGTCTCGGCCGATAAATGTTTGAAAGCAATACTTCAATTCTTGTACAACAGATGCACATGTTGACGGACATGTGCACCCCACCCCCCCCCTCCTGCACAGTGGCGCCAGCGCACTTTCATCTTAATGGACCATGGGGCAAGACGCCATGTTGAGCTCGATCCTGTTGGCAGAGCCTTCAGTCCCTGGCCTTTAAGACGAGTCTGTGTGGCACGGCACTCCCCTGGGACTCGGAATGCTGAACGTGACTGACACATCGCACGGGGCTTGGGTAGAGATTGTGGCAGGTAGTTTTCTCTCTGTGGTCTGCAGTAATTAGACTTGCCACAGTGAATGTGTCATGCCTGCTTTGTCAATCGTTGTGTTTTGGCTCCTGTCTTCTTCACTGTGACTCCCCCTTCCCATTGTATGTGTGCGTGTTTGTGTGTGTTTGTGAGAGAGAGAGAATGAGAGGCAGAGACATGAGAAAAAAGAGAGAGGGGGTGCTTGTCTGTGTGTGTGTGTGTGTGTGTGTTTATATACAAGAGAGAAAAACAGTGTGTGACCATACATGTGTGAGTGTTTGTTTGACAAGGAAAGGAAGTTTGAGTACATATATATATAAATACTGTATATACTGTATATATATACTATATGTATGCATGCGTGTGAGTGTCTATGAGAGAGAGCTAGTGTGTAAATGTGTATGTGTATGCTTGTACAACAGTGAGGGAGGGAGTTCGTTTGCAAATGTGTGTATAGTTGTGTGAGTGTGTGTGTGTGTGAGAGAGAGAGAGAGAGAGAGAGAGAGAGAGAGAGAGAGAGAGAGAGAGAGAGAGAGAGAGAGAGAGAGAGAGAGAGAGAGAGAGAGAGAGAGAGAGAGTTAGTGTGCATATATGCGTGAGTGTGTAAGAAACGCATGGTGCTGAGTGGGGACTCTTCCTCATTTATAGGCGGGCAGGCAGTATAGCTACAATGGGCCTCATTGTTCCAGGCCCATAATCAGTGCGGACACGGAACTTGGCTGGGAGAAATGTTCCTCTAGTCTTGGACGCAGCTGGCTGGGCCTGGGGTTACTCTCTGGGGCCGGGGGTGTAAGAAGGATCTGCTTTCATCAGCAACAATATGCTCTTCTAATTGTTTTCCTAGTCCATTTATAACTTGTTTTGATTTTGATGTTTTGAGGTGAGGTACAGTATCAGTATGGAGGGGAGGGTCCAGTGATCTAGACACCACAACCTCCACAAAACTGCAACAATATGACTGTGGATCAGCATAGAGCAGTGATGACACTGATCTTCATAGAACAGCATGGATACTGATCTACTCGGACCAGAATCTATCTCGGACCAGCACTGACTGACACTGTGATCTGACACATCTACACAGAGCAGCACTGACACTGCACTCTGATCTACTCAGACCAGACTGCAGCACTGACACTGTGATCTACAGATCAGCACTGACAGATCACTGACCAGCACTGTGATCTACTCAGACCAGCACTGACAGAGCAGCACTGACACTGATCTACTCAGAGCAGCACTGACACTGTGATCTACACAGAGCAGCACTGACACTGTGATCTACTCAGACCAGCACTGACACTGTGATCTACACAGAGCAGCACTGACAGAGCAGCACTGACACTGTGATCTACACAGAGCAGCACTGACACTGTGATCTACACAGAGCAGCACTGACACTGTGATCTACACAGAGCAGCACTGACAGAGCAGCACTGACACTGTGATCTACACAGAGCAGCACTGACACTGTGCTGTCATCACCAAACACTGACACTGACACTGTGATCTGCCAGGGTAACATGAACTCGATAAATACAGACACAGCATTCTCCAGATTATTCAAATAGATGGCATGCTTGGAGTTCACCATTTCATAGAACCCAAGGAAACATTCTCCCCAGCCACTAGATTGGTCTGAATGTGAACCTCAGACACAGAGCACCACGGCAGTATTGGGCTTATATAATATTGATCTGCACCCCAGCATGAGTGAGTCATCTGCGTGATTATGACAGCCACTGGCCTGTTCACCCTGCACCCTCTGTGCTTTGAGAAGTGCAGCACGCACATTACAGTAAAAGCCCTTGTGGGGGAGATGTGCAGCTGGATTTTGTAAAAAGGCTACCTCTCATCTGTGGTCAGGAACAGGAGGCTTCGTAGCGGCCCTGATATCAGCAGTGTGGTGTCCACGCGTGCTGCAATGTTTAAAATTGTCAGTATCAGCTGGGAGGCCCTCCCCCCCCCATTACAATCACCTAAATAAACAAGAAACAAAAGAGCTCACGGGTGACTCAAAGTTTCCAGCGCTCCGCAGAACAGCAACAGTCTGATACATTAGCAGACATCAGGGAAGGGTCTGGAGCCCTTTAGCCGCCGTTACTGGCCTGCGCGTTCAAGTACAGAACTCTCATCGAGGGCATTGTTGAGTGGCTTGTCATCGGCGTGTTAAATTGTAATAGTTGCTCCATAGCTCTCCAAATTGATCTGATTGTTTGCGGTGTTTGTGTTGGCTGTTCTCTTGGCGGCCTGGGCTGAGGAGAGGGGGTTATTATGATGATTATGTAAGACTTCAAACAGACGCAGTCTGGCAGAGTGCTGATGCGAATGTTGCTGGCCCCTCGGGTCATCTCTTGCAGTCTCCCATATGTTATGTATTTCCCCCCTTCCTCCGCCCTCTCTAATTGGCAGGTAATGTATTGAGCTCCTGAGCTCCCCAGCCATATTCTTTTCTGTATTAATGAAATGACCAATCGGGCCAGGGGCTTGGCAGGGGTCCAGGATGAGGCCCACCTCTGTTACTTTATACTGCAGCAGGTTTTGCTAAGGTGTTCATTTCAAGACACTCTTTCGCTGTTGTTTTTTCCCTGTGTCGCTCTTTTTTTCCTTTTCCAAAGAGGATAAATCAAAGCTGGAGTTGATACAGGAGCCCTTATTCAATCTGATCCCTATAACCCCCCCCCCCACCCCCTCCCTCCCTCCTCTCTATCCTCCAGCCCCCTGGCGCCTAAACCCCCCCAAT
This sequence comes from Aldrovandia affinis, assembly GCA_029706075.1. NCBI lineage: Eukaryota > Metazoa > Chordata > Actinopteri > Notacanthiformes > Halosauridae > Aldrovandia > Aldrovandia affinis. Next base: position 869,647 of record JAINUG010000072.1, read on the forward strand.
CTATCACTGAGAGTGCCCGATCCCACTTTACCTGTGTTCCAGAGAGACTTGAAACTGGGACTGATGACGTATACTTTACTTATTCTAGTAAGGGTGCAGCGTGGGGGGACACGGGAACGCGTGAGATCAGACATACCAAAATGGCGATTTGTACACCTTGCTGAGGTATTTTGATATTTGTTTCTTGAACTTTCATGAAGAATTCCACTTTAAAATTGTTGGTGACTAAAGCCAAAGGACATGCAGAACTGGGATTTGGCCTTCTTCGTGTTACCTGCAATATTGTAGTGCTTAATTGTGCACTGATGACGTTGTCCTGCTTAACACTGCATTAATACCGGAGTACAGATTTCTGCACCGTCACTTGAGATGGCATTTGGCATTACTAGAGACACAGGTGTGCAGTGACGGTGTAATAAAAACTATGTTCAAATGAAGTACATAATTGAAGTCTCCTTAATTTATGATTCGCGGCACACATTTCCCACAGGCACTTCTGACGGCTCCATGCACGCACTCGCTCCCGTCTTATTATTAATTTCCAGGTTCGGAAAGGCCCAGATGTAAATCAGAGGCCTCTCCAAGTCTTCAGTGAGCACTCTGTCCCCTGAGCGTTACTCACACATCACGTATCCCTGCAGCTGCGGAGAAGGAGCCGTACCAGTAACACACCACACACACACACACACACACACACACACACACACACAGACCCCCGCCACACTCGTGCTCTCTCTCGTCCAGCCCCACCACCTCCACACACTCACAATCTCCGCGCCGCCTCGCCTGGGGTAATAAAACACACTAGTAATGGCTTTACCATGTCGGCTCGCTGTGGGCTCGGGGTGGCTGACTAGACAATCTGTTCCTCTGAGCACAGTGGCAGGAAGTGGCGTGCGCCAAAAAAAGGGTTTTCTGTGCGGCGTCCTGAATAAACAAACAAACCCACCTCTCTCTCTCTCTCCTTGAGCGTTCCTGCAGCCCCTCTTCCCAGCAATGCTAACGAAGGAGGGCGGAACTGTTAGTGGCACGTTTTTTTCCCCCTTCTTTTTTCCCTAACCGTTAATGCCATTCAATTACGGTATGTGTTACGCATGGGAAGTACATCCCCGATCCCGTACAAAGCCTGACACAGATCAAGGACTGGATGTGAATATAACGTTTATGAACTCGGTGGCCGGCAGCTGCATTGTCAAAAATAGGGGCTCAGTGTTTCTGGGAACAAGGCTGTAACAGGTGTGGAAACGGTTTGCTGGCCGATTTAGAACGCTCTCCTGTGCTTCTCATTGACCTGGTTTCCCCTTGAGCGTTCTTCTCGAAGACATTTTTTGTTCAATAAGCAATATTACTGGGGATTTTGCCCTGTAATACAGTAGAGCTCTGAAAGATAAAAACCCATTCTCTCATTTGTGATTAAGGGAATAGCCAGGTTTAGACATTTTAATGCATTATTATTGTTTTAGTCTTTAGTCTTACTATTTCTTCATTGTATCTTTTATTCATATGCAGCATCAATAGCACTCAAGAAAAAAATTAAAAATTGTCATTTGCTATTGGGGGCCAAGAGCATCATTAACGGGGGGTCATGTTTCTATCAAGTCATTCAAGTGAAGTCTTAAGTGATTAAGATCATGCAAATTCCATTCGAAGCTACAGTCAACTCCAAAATTATTCACACCCTTGATAAAGATAATCTGTATAAAATAAATAATACAGGTAATGAGCTATATTGTATGTTAAAAAATGAAAATGATATTATTTTATACTAAAAAAAAAGTGTCACAATTATTCACACCCGTTTTCAGTACTTTGTGCACCCTCCTCACAAGGATGACACTACTGAGTCGCCTTCTATAGTAGTTTATGAGATTAGTGAGCATATATTGACCATTCCTCCATTCAGAACCTTTCAAGATCATTCAGGTCCTTTGGTCTGCCCTTGTGGACTGCCCTCTTCAATTCAAACCACACATTTTTGATCAGGCTCAAATCTGGATACTGAAATGGCAAATGCAAAGCAGTCATTTTGTGATCAGCCATCCCTTGGTTGAATTTGAGATATGCTTTGATGACATTATAGACCAGGCTTAACAACACTCCCAGACCAGTGAGTGTACCGGCACCATCACTTAAGCTCTACTGTAGGATAACTATGCTAGTCCTAGAACTATGGCGTAAATAATAAAATGCCACTCTACCTGAGAAATTATTTTAAAATCAAGCTGTTTAATAAAACAGCTAATCGAACAAAAATCCAAACCTGAAGGAGCAAAGGAATGACAGTTATGCCTCTGGCTATTTTTAAGTGAGCCAAACTGATTTAGTGTTAAAGGGCCATTGTGGGAAAATATCAAACGGAAGTGAAATAAATAGGGACTGCAATTCTATTGTCTCATCAAGAGCGATTGTCTCATCAAGATGCTATCTATTTCTGAAAAACATGGATGCTGGGGGAAAATTCCAATTTCCCAAACTTAATTGATCAATGTGACAACAAGACATCTCAACAAAATGTGCATCAAAATGTAATAATGTAATTTGTAATAATAATGATAGTATTTACTACCCTTTTTATTCTTCTTCTTCTCATTCTTCTTCTTCTCATTCTTCTTCTTCTTCTTCTTCTCATTCTTCTTCTTCTCATTCTTCTTCTTCTTCTTCTTCTTCTTCTTCTTCTTCTTCTTCTTCTTCTTCTGCATTGCATCACATATTTGACCATTTCATTGTATCAGACTTCTCATTGCCAGGAATAAATGTTTTGCAAAAGCCACTCACTAAATGTGATTTTAAGAACAGATTTAAAAGCTACTTTTGATTGGGCAATCCTCAGGTGCTCAGGGAGGCCATTCCCGAGACGAGAGGGAAAAACTAAAGTCATGATTTCCCATAGTATGTGAACCAGTTCTTGGTTGAGAGAGAAGTCTGAAATTGTTTGACCTAAAAGTGTTAGGGTTCTGAAAAAAGAGCAGATTTTCAAAGTTGGCAGGGCCATTGCAATTTAAAATCATAAACACCATGAGTGTGGTGTTTATTCAATAAGAACAAGAGACAGTCAGATGGTTAGAAATGTTGATTGCACATTCTGGCTGAGGACCATGCTGATCAAAACACCAACTTCTGCTATTACCTGTTTAGAGGAATTAGGATTGATACAATCCTGTCATCAAGCACAGTTCAGAAACAAGCTAGAATCTTCTACATGTGAAGAACCCTGGGCTCCAGCCAATCAGAATGCGGAAAGGGTTTGAGTACACTGCAGGCTATGCCCATTTCTGATGGCACCAGTGGATGGACTTGATGAGGTGAAAAAGACAGGCAGCCTTTGGTATTAGAACTATACTTCTATTATTAATCATAAGATTACGGTAAGATTTCACACCAGTGACATTACAAGAATCTCTTTTGTGCGTGAAACCGGAGGACTTTTTTTTCTTTGTCAATTGGATGTAGCTCTCTTGATCACAAGAGATACACAGTGGTTCATGTACCAGCTGACAAGAAACAGGAATTAAAAATATTTTGTAAAAAATCTTCGGTCGTGCGTGCTAAGCATAGTACCTACACAGGAAAGTCCTACCATGCTGTTTTAGCCGAGTTTGGTCTTGTCAGAATTGTCAGAAAAATGTCATTGTTCACACGCAGCTCTGCGCATTGCCCTTTTGTCCCACCGTTTTTACCCCCGAAGCCTTTATCGATGGCAGTGTGTGCTCAGAGGGCTGGGTGACGGACTATGAGCTTGGCAAACAAGCATTTGTCAAGACTTGGCTGATCAGATACGGCCTCGTTGCAGTGTGGTCTTTTCCAAGTTTTTCAAATGTGGGAAGTTTGCTCAGCCCCTGGACTCAACATAAGGTTCAAAGATAGCAGAGCACATTAGTCAAGTCACCCCTCCCCCACCCCCCAACACCTTCACTGAAATTAGGGTGGAAAAAGGTGGGAAGTCCCTATTGATCCCAGTCTCCCAGTCGCAGCTATGTATGTCCAATTGAGGCAGGGTAAAGGGTTCTCTTTTTCTGGAGGTGAGAGTGTTGCAACTTGGTTCCCACTGTCCAACCAACAGGAGAGATTGCAGTTCACAGGGCCAGGGCAACCAGTTTGGAGGCTAATTTGTGTGACCAGTTTAGGTTTAATAATCTCTCAGACTGAAACCCAGAGCAATTGGTTAATGCGTGGCTGTACTGTCTGTCATTTTGATCATACAGAGGGGATATAGAGAACAAACTCTCTGTGTTTTTCACATTGAAGTTGTGTGTTGAGAAATCTGAGCCTCAGGGTTTTTTATTGTGGATAAATAAGCCCTCAATGGCCAAACAGAGCCTCACGGCAGGGCAAGCCGAAACTCCTCCAGGAAGTCCTCCCCTCAGGCTGGGGACTTATCTTTGCAGTGTGCCAAAGAGACGCCTTGCAACTCTGCAGGCTAACAGGTGTATTATAAAGGTATATCTCAGTTCCACAGGTGTGGTATGTGTGAATGTGGCTGACTCAGAAGGTAAATGGCTTAAGGGCAGCGAATAGAGAAGGAGCTGTCCTGACAGGTTTCTGTCATTTAGGGCCTAATCTTGATGGAAAATTGCCTGGAAAAATCCTCCTGTGAGATTTACAAATGCAATCTCAGTTGGCTGTTTACTCTCTGCATGCCTTCTCATATTACTACTGCAATACATCTACTACTACTAATTATTATTATTATTATTATAATAACTATTATTATTAGTCTGCATTTGAAACATGAAAATACTATTATTATCTCTATGGATTATATATAGTTCTGGCTATAGGTTCCAATTGAAAAACAACATTTCTCCTATAGTTTTGAAGCTGCATTCACATAACATAAACATTATGGTGTATCCACAATCCACAATCTAGTAGGATTTGACAGCAGGTGACCCAGTAGTTCAGGCTTGTTTGAGACAAAGCTCTGATCTGTCAGTTTACGATGCTCATTGTTTCCAGGTAGGCTCTCAAAGCTTATAACAGAACACAGGTAAGATAAACTCTCATCTTCTTTCATCATTAATCTTGGAGGTCAGAAGGGATATAGGTTGATAAACTGATTGAGGTTAACCTTGGGGAGCAAGGCTGAGTTTGGATGCGATGTCACCCCTGCGCCACCAAAAATCAGCAAATGCAAATCAACAACTCTCTACACTGATGTTATAGACAAAAGAAAAGGTGGCTTCACTCAGACACGTTTCCGCTCAACAGAATCTAGGGAATCGAATGGGGCACACATATGAGGTCCTGATACACATTTCAGGTCTCATGCAGGAAGGATATTTCCCTCTCTGAGACCAGAGCCAACAAGTTTCCTTGAGAAACTGCCTAATTAGGCAGTTATCCCCAGCAGATAGTCTTGAGGTAGCTGTGTGAGTAGCATTAATTTCTACCACAAACCCTTTGAATGTTGCTGGCAACTTTCCTCTGCAAACAGTTCCCCTAAGAACAGGCGAATCACTGTGGTAACACAAAACAATGGATCCTTCTGTCTGGCCCAACACCACAACCATAACATGTGCTATCTGTAGGAGCTTACCACCCTAGTTGACGGTGCCTATGTAAGTTGTGCATTACAGGTTGGGACAGAGCTAAGAGCCAGGCCCACTCAGAGGCCAGGCCAACAGTTTTAGCCTCAAGGAAGAGGAGAGCAGCAATGTGCCCTGGGCCCATTAGATTCTACCTGACAAGGCATGGCATCCTGAGCAGATCCCTGTAACCTGAAATTCCACATGGGGCCAGCAGGAGAACCCTGGGTCTAATTCCCCTGGAGCTCTGATCGTAGGAGCACGAAGAGGGGCAAATGCACAGAGCAGGACCAGGGGCAAAGTGTACTGGAGAAGAACAGGGGTCACTCTGGTGACTCCATTGACTGTAACATATTAATGGCGAACTGCTTCTGGGCGAGCTCACCACTCTCTGAGCATGGGTCCCCTAGCGGACAATATGTCCACTGCCACATTCTCCCACCCAGGCAGGTGAGCTGCCTTCACTGACAACAGATATGTATGTGACTGTGGAGGCAAGTTGTGGACCACCTTACCAAGAAATAGGATGGCCCACATGGCAACTGCATGGGTGTGGAAGCAAGTGACCCAATGACAGGTGGATCGTCTTCCTCAGTTCTGGCATACTGAGGCGCTATGAGGCCCGGGGGGGTTTCCAATGGCTGCCAACCCCACTGCCTTTGTGCATTGAACCCCAGCCTTTCAGAGACATCAGTTGTTTACTTGCTCCAGAAATTGGCATGGCAAAAATCAGGCCTAGGGCTCCCTGCTAAAATATTCTCCACACATTCCCACCAGCTGTCCATAATCTCAGGGGCACCAATACCCTGGTCTGGTCTCTTAGTAGACAAAGGCCCCGAGCCAAGAGACTGTGCAAGACTGGGTCGTTAACAGGAGTCCCAGTGTGGGAAAGCTACTGTGGCCATGAGACTGAGGAGGTGGAGACACATCTGCCACTGGACCTTGATGTTGAGGCAAAAGTGGAAAAGGCGGGAAATGTGAGAGCAACGTGCCTCTCTGGAATCAGAAAGTCATCGCTGAGAATCAACTAGAATTCATTGAGAATCAACTAGAAGTGGCCCCCATCAACTTGGGATATCTGAGCCTACATCCACTAAGGAATCACTTTTACTGTTGAAGGATTAGTGTGAGGAAGGGAGAAGTAGGACCTTTGTAATGGTCCTTGTAAAAGTGTGAGGGGTTCAACCACTGGCTATATGGTTGGAGAAATCCCAAGTGCTTCATTGGCCTTGTGATTAAAACCCTGTCCAGATCAAAACTTGGTGCAATTAAAGACAATGTGTGATGAAAATTGATCAACCCATGACTTGACACCACTGATCAACCTTCTCGGATAAGACTGAATGCCCCTGCCCTAGACACCCCTGGTATAGAGCTTGACAAAAAGTAAGAAACTGCATTTTCAGCATTAGCTAGGAGGATTTTCAGCATTTAACCAGAGAAGAACATGAGACTAATAACATCAGTTGTTAGCATAGCCATGAAGGGGAAGCTGTGTATGTTAGAGAGACTGCAAGTGAGACAGTGTAGGTTTGCGTGTGTGTGTGAGTGTATATGTGTGTGTGTGCATGTACGAGAGAGAGGAGATGCCTATATGTATGAGATGTAGTTACAGTTTCTCAGGCTCCTGATGTCACCAAGGCCATTCTTGTTTCTATTTTTATTTTCAGCGCTACAAAGTCTGCACATTGGTATTTTTCTGTCAACCCATCTATCTGTCTCTCACACTCTCTGTGAAGTAAAATGGAGCAGAGATGTTTCCTATCCCTCAGCCAGTTCATTCATTTTATATGGAGACATTTTTGTCAGTTGTGCAGTGTTTGTAGATTTCCACTTTCATTAAATACACTATAGTACATCAAGATTAAACTAATACAAGAATAATTGCTGCTTCAAGCAGCAATTATATTGAAGTCAAGCATAAACATATGACCGAAATGACTGTCAAACCTTACCACTAATCCTGTGAAAGCAAATTGCAACAATTTGTCTTATTATGGCTTAAAAATGTGTGTAGGGTTTAATAACTGTTTAATAGCCCTATTCCATGTTTGAAGTTGTTTACATTTCCAGATATTTAAGTGCTGACTTTGAATCATCTACAACTGACAAGCCAATAGCTAAATTACAAGTAAGATGGGGTAAAGTACCATTCTTTGCAATTGGTTAGTCATAAATAGGTTTTTATTTAATTTTGAACTGATGAACTCTAGTGTCATTAGCAATTTTATGCTAAATCTGTCATTTCATTGGGTTATGGTGACCATATTGTTTCATGCAGCATATTTCCTCACAGATTGTACATGTAAAAGTGATTCACACAAACCACAAAATCAGCAACACAAAACCAAACCTTAATAAATATGCTGTAAATATGGTATTACAAAATTCCTTGGAACACAGAATATTGTTGGAAAACATCTGTTTTGCATCCCTGACAGGTACCGTATGATTTACAAACTGTAGTGCTTAAAGGAAGTGAAAATCGAAAACGATGGCCAAATAAAGCAACCTGTTGATCTCAGTCTGATTGTGAGAACTCATGCATTGGCCCCTCTACAAATCTGGAAATTAGATTTCAGAACTCATGTGAGGTTTATGGCTGGCTTGGCAGAAAAAAGTATCTGAACAGACAATAGGGTGCCAATGCACCAGTGGTGTGTGGGTCCAAAATGAGTACAAAAGGACTGCTCCACCAGAACAAAAATCACAAAAATGTGTTATGGTGTTCTTTACTTTAGTTGTTAAATGTTATTTCATGAAAATAATTTGCACTTGACATCCAAACCAGGGAACCTCAAAGTATCAGTGTAGCAGAACTGTGCAAAAGCTCATTGTTAGGGTTGAAGCTTTCAAGAATGAAAATGGCTTTGAGGGCCTAAAGGGCTCTGTAGAAAAATCGACTCTCACCTGATGTATTAACTGTTTGCAAATGATGTTTTTGCAGTTTTTCTTATGTGTATGTTCTCTCTAAAATGCATTCCAAATCTAAGGGTGGAGATCAGATCTGAAAAATTTGAGAAACAGGTCTGTAGTTTGAGAACATGTTATTGTTCTGAATCAACTCAAAGCTTTCTGGGGTGGGGTAGGTTGGATAACAAAACTGGATTCTTCTCAACCAGTAGTTATAACACAACTCAAAATGAAAAAAAACTGTGACATAAAAAACAGTGTGAAGAATCAGAAAGTGTATTTTAGGACCTGAAAGTAAATTGTTGGTTTGGCCAGACACAATCAGGAAACAGATGTAGCCGCCAAAATTGACAGCAAAAGAGTTGCGAAAATAAGCCATGCACACTATTTTCCATGAGGTTTAAGACAATCAAAATGTTAAATTGTCTGTGATGAAGGTATAATTTGGGCTGGTGCAGGTCTGAACTGGGAGGGGGCTGACTGATCAAGCCAGTGGTTGTGTTTTTGTCTTGGCAGGTCGGGCCTCTCTTTATAACTGCATCAGACACCGTTATGAGAGGGTCGTGACTCACACACACACAGGCACCCCCACATCCCACAGGTGCAGAAAAGATGTATTGATTGAGCTGGAACTGAAGGCTCAGGGAAAATCTGGAAGCGTTTTGCCAGTTCCCCTGAACGGCGGCCCAAATGGGAAACCAGGGTGTCCTTCATCGAGAGGGATCGCAGGCGTTCAACAGTCTGATAGGCCCGTTGAAATGAAAAGTAATGTTATGAAAAAAGAATCTAATGCAACATGTTATGTTTATCTCAGATGTTGAACCTGGCACTGAGTTAACTGTAAGCTGTAATCACTGTCTCTAATCAAGTCATGTCTTTTAAGTGTGTTAAGTACATAACAGAAGTCAGCTGGTCTTTTATTTCTATGATAGCCAGTAACACGAAACATCTGTCTGCAACTGGCCTGGCTAGCACAGGACGCTTATTGCACCAACCACCACCAAAACTAAAAACAAAAGGAATTGTTTAATATAATAAATACAGCATGCAAACAGCAAGTAATCAAATAGATTGAGGGTAAAGTGATGTCACTGCCAGCTGCTCTCATGTTAGCTCAAATGGGTCTTATGAGCTATGAGAATAGAAACTGTTTTTTTTTTTAAAAGAGTACCTTTTCCATTGTAGAGTAGAGAGACTGAAACGGAAGACCAAGATTGGCAGTACATCGAAGTGGTCTATGAATAATTGCTTCATACCCGGTATACTATGACTCTGCACTGCAGCCCCTCATCTGGTTTCCTGTAAGACATGAGGTTTCTTTTTATGGCTACAATCGGTGCTTTCTCTATCTGTGTAACACACACACACACACACAGCTTGTTACAACTTGCTATGGACAGTGGAATATTTATTTTTACATACGTATTTGCATCATTTGTTACTGGGCTAAAAGGGAAGTGCGAAAGCAGAACCCATAAGCCAGAGTGGCTGCAGGGAGGTTGTTTGCTATGATAGCTGAGCTCAGCTGTGTGCCGCTGTTCTCTTACTAAGACACTGGAGTGACTAGCACCAACCCAGTAGGAGCGCAGAGAATGAACATCAGTGAGAGGTCCTTAGAAGATTCTCAATCAGTACTAACAACATATCGGTCTCATTATATTGTACAGTTAAACTGTCCCTGCCAGTGTTGAATGAGGAAAACCTCCGTTTAGCTGGAAAGTTTCTGTTCAACAGCTTATATAGCTTACAACCACAACTTCAAAATCACACCTGGAAGGAATGCAGAGCGAGTCGTCTCCCTAGTGATAAATGATCTTAACAAGTTGTGTCTCCCTTAGCCAATCAGAGAGCACGGAGGGCACGGAGGGAATGAGCACGTTTCAAGCTCCTCAGTTGAAACCCGAGAAAGAGTCCAGTCCTCTTTCTCCTCTTCCCTTTCTTTTTCACCCCCCAATCAAAAATCCCATCTAGAGGTTTGTGGCTGAAGGGAGCCCCGTTCATGGCTAGAAATGTTTTTGGAACAAGGATGACATTGAATGTTTTTCTTTGTTTTTCCTATACATCTCAGTGCTGTGTACTTCCGTGTGATTAAAATGCTCCATTCTGCCAAGTAAGACATGTGAAGGCTCAGTACAGGTTCACCAGCAGCGTGACTCAGTAATGTGTGTTGAGACAGGAATCTCTCAGCGCACTAGCTTGCCCATGACAAACCTACACTAGACCCATAAAACAAGACTGCACTTCGTAAATAAGTGTTGTGCTCTATTTTATTTTGCCACCGGCTGTGTTTCAGCACTGGCCTGTCTCCACAAGTAACTTGACAGGAGACAGACCGCGATCTCCCAGTCCCCATTGTGGCTGCCACACCTTTGCTAGGGGGTAGAGGAGGACCTCCACAAACATATTTCAATCATGCTGCAACCTACACCTAACCTTTGTAGGTCAAGGGCTGTCTCTCAGTCTTGAAAATATACGGGAGGGCCAAAGTTTATGTGCATGACTGGGAAAATTGTGTCATAATTACTACGTAATAGGAGCAAGGCAATGCGCGACAGACTGAGTGAAGTCCACAAGATGAGTAACGCGAGACTATGCACTGCTAACTTATTTGCTCTTTGTAAACACCTTTATTACAAATAATAATAATAATAATAAAAAGATAATAGTACTTGCATAGCTAAACTGAATAAGCTACCACGTTAAAGTATTGGAATAATGATTTTCAACCACAACACTACCCCCGGTGCTGGAATACAAATGCCCTAGTGTACTTCCTTTTGTTTAGCTTCTTTGAGGCCTTCTTTCACCTTAGATTTTGTACCCCCCCCCCCCCCACTCTTGACCCTGGCCTTCCTTATGTGGACCAGCCCCCCTCACCCCACTCCCTTCCCTCATCCCCTTGGCCCTGACAGAGCTACAGAGTCTACAGCTACAGAGCTGGGGCCTGAGATAAGAGGGAAAAAAGCAAAGTGAGCACATCTCTCTGTTTGCCCTGTGCTTTCTCAAACACAGAGGGGAAAAAACCACCATGCAACAATTACAAAGTCTACTGAAGAGAAGTGTTGCTCAATTACCCACCACTATCCATCTCCAGCACTTAAAGGGGAAGCATCATATTCCAGTCTGGGTGATGTGAGCTTTACCGATTGGGGAGGTGGGGTGGGTAGTTGGGCAGGTTAAAGACCCTTAACTGTTCAACTAGATGGTGCCATGTCGCTTTGAAATCTCTAGACCAGTGGTTCTCAACCCTAGTCCTAGAGGGCCGTCTGCTGGTTTTTGTTTTCACCTTAAAAGCAGCAACAAATTTAGACCCAAGAAACCAGGTGAGGTGAGTTAATTATGTAATTGACTGCTTTAATTGATCAATTAAGTGCTGAGTAACAACAAAAACAAGCACACCCTGCAGCCCTCCAGCACCAGGGTTGAAAACCACTGCTCTGGACACTACACAAGGATTCCTCAAATCTGACCCACAAATCCAAATTCAGTCCTGGTTGTCCTTTCTCTCAGGTAGTTAATTGAACAATTAGACTTCACACCTGACTCCCAGGTAAAGGAAGGGTGGAAAAAGCACTACTCGGCCCACAAGGACCGTGATTTGAGGAACCCTACTCTATACAGTGGTCAGTGTACAAACGAAAGACTAAAGCACTAACAGTAAGCACATGTAATATGCACCAATATACTGTGCCATTAGGGGCTATCAACACAACCCAATTTAGTTTTTTTGCTTTTGCTTACACAAGGGATGGAAATCAGTGGTGTTTTTGAAGATTCAGTGACATCGCTATAAAAAGAACCTGCACCCTGCCTCCACCCTTCAAGGTCTACAAACCACTTCCTGGTGTGTTGTATGCCATTTAATGCACATACATCACAAACAGGAAGCAGCTCATTTTGTGGCACGTGAATTGCATGTGCTTATTCTCCACAGCGTGACAGAAAATGCTGAAAGAGGTTCACACCTTTCAAGTTCATGGAACACATTTTCAGCATCACAAATTTCAACCGCACTTAAAAAGTGACTACTTGTTGTTGTTGTTGTTTCTATTTTCCTTGGATGGTTTGGCCCAGTCCCTCATACAAAAAGCCATTGCATCAGAGCATCACTCCACCTGTCACAAGGATGAGAGGTAGACCAATAGTCCTGGGCCTAGAGTAGCTAAAGACTTGTATAATAACACAGGAACTGGACAATTCATCAACAAAAACAGGTTGGATTTGGGAAGAAATGGGTCAACTGACTAGGCTCAACACCTCCATTGTTAGGAACTGACAGTTACTGTAAGCACCACTTTCCACAGGCTGATCTGCCATCTAACAGATCTCAGTGAGACAAAGAGCACACAAAACATATGGCAATTACAGTACATTCATCCATACTAATGACAACCTAAGACGTGCGGGCAGGTAGGAGGGATGGTGTGCATAGAGGAGCATTACATAACTCCCACAAACCGCAATGATTCTGTCTGGTGTGATGTAACGTCTCTGACGAGAAGCACAGTGCAATCATAAACTGGCCCCAACTCATCATTCTACGTGCCCCCCCCAACACCCTCTGTTTCATGTCTTTAGGAAGAGTGTCAATTTCCTGTCCAGGAAAACAGTGGTGTCATTGGGTGTGGGGTGGGGGGAGATAACTGATAACTGTGACAGTGCTTGAACTTTTTATTCCTCCTCTTTTTGAAAGGAATTTGAATTTGGCTCATTTAAGCTTGAAATTTAGCTCCATTTTTTTCTCCTTTTGACCTACCTTGGTTTACAAAAAAAGGCTTGAGCATTGAGCAACATATTCCTACAGAATGGGGGCAAAAAAACCCAAATGGACAACATCCCTCAGATCTCTGAACACAACACAATATTGTGGAACTGCGTTCACAAAGCGATCAGAGGAAAAAAACAGCACAATATGAAGCAGTATAGCGCTGGGATTTCTGGGATAACATGAGACTGATTATGGCTGGCAGGGCATGCTTGTGTACAGTCCAGCCTGCTTGGTCACGGGGACCAATGTGATAGCCGAGCTGGTAGGAGTGAATCCTGGACCTGCCCTCACCATCCACTGTTTGTGGCTGACAAAAAGACATTTATTCTGCCTGTGGGGGAACTTCCTGCATCTGCATGGGGCTACTGGCCAAGCAGCTACACAGCCATGCATTATCACTCCCTCCTCCTCCTCCCCCCCCTCATTCCTTTGCACTCTTCTCCTTTGTGATGTCCTACTCCAAATCAAAGTCTCACAGGAGCAGCCTTGAGGATGCTAGTAGTAAATATACCGTTTAAAACCATCTGCTCATTAGAAAGCAGAAGTAAAACAATGAGAATTTTAATAAATGTACACCCTGTGATATTTTCATTTCTCCTTTTTTTCTAAGCAGATTTACACTTAGCCTTGTTGAAAATGACATGATACAAGGCTTGGTGTAATTCAAGAGTGCACGCATGCTTACTCCCATGCTTTGGGTTTCTCAAGTTTGTGACATGGTAGATCAGTTTTGGAAGGCATTTCCTGAAATAACATACAACATTCAGGTTTCAAGGAATGTTCTCCATGACCCGGCTTTGACTTTCTCCCTCGAAACTCCAGCAACACCACCCATTTGGCCAAGCCTGATGTGTCCGATCCCATGTCAGCTCAATGCCGCTCCACTTCTAGTCCTCCAATCACATTTCCGGAAAGACCTCAACCTTTCAGAACCACAAAAGTTGACTTGTGATAGCTCTCTGTACTAGAAACACAGTCTCAGTTGTGAATTTATGAGGATTGCAAAGACAAAAACAAAGACAAAGGTTTATTTATTTTTTTCAAAAATATGGGGTTTATTGGTTTAAACTGCAATCAGTCGTTACAAAAACTCAATTTTATATAAACTCACATAGAAATTACTGTAGTGAACAGCAATGGCTGAAAAAAATAAAATACATTCAACAGTTTACTTTCTTTGTGTCAGTCCTGTTAACCTCTCCTTCCTCACAACTACTAGGAAAAACAGAACACGATTCTTTTGTACACGATCTCCATCTTTATCACAAAAACAAACAAAAAAGAAAAAGTCATAATTCCTCAGCTACCTGGAATGTATTCAAAAAGAGGCACTTAAAGTTGGGGGCAAGTGATCCAAACATCCAATCCAAAACATAGGAAAAGTGATACATACCCGTTTGGTCACAAAGAGTGCCTGTGATTGGGTGGGGTTCGACAGTGTGAGTTGGATGCCTCCCTCATTGATGATCACTTGAACCAACAACAGAAAGACCCCAATCTCACAGCTAAAAACTCTGCCAACCACAATTTTCCCCATTTAACATAAATGTAGCATTAAAACTCACTTTATGGGTGATGGATTTAAAAAAAGAAGAAAAAAAAAGGCAAAATGAACCAGACATCACTCGCTCTACATCACGACTAACCAAATATCGCATTTACACTTTACAATTTTCTGTTGCTTCTGTCAAAACTTCTTCAAACCCACTGTAAACAGGCCATTTTGTGGAATGAGCAGATTTATAATTCTATCAGGCAAGCCAACTGGTTTCGCTACTGGGCCCCACCTTACTTTAATTTTTATTAATTTGTTCTGTTCTTTTCATAATTTAATCTGTTTAACCTGCCCCTGATTCCTCTCCCCAATTCCAACTCAAGAACATCCCTTTTGTGAGGAAGGCATCCATCTTGGCTCGACAAAGATGTGATTATGAGCCCCTGCAGTCTCACTATGCCGATTGTCACAGCCTTTAGTAAAAGGTGACTTGAGATTCTGAGATTGTCAGAGGTCAATGAATGCAGACCCCTGAAGGATCATGAGTAACCAATAAGGAACCAGCTGGCATGTTTTTTTTTTTGGGGGTTAAGGAATAGCATTTAGGAAATAACAGGAAAGTACTGTTACTGTCAAGGCAATAGATTGTGTGTATGTTCTAAAAGGTCCAAGTTGAGGATTGAAACACGGCAGTAAGAAGGATCCTGAAATTGCAGTCCAACAAGAGAAGAGCAAAAAAAAAAAAAAGGAAACAAAAAAACTACAATAAATAATCAAAACGCAAAACTTTTTTTGCATTTTTTTTTTGCTTTAAATTAAGTTTCATTTAAACAATGTGTAGTTGCAAACGAAAGTCATTGTAGTATAATATATTAAACTGTGAAAAAAAGGAAAAATGACAAAAGTCTTCACAATCTTTAGATTAATACGGAAGATCATAATTTAACATAAAAGAAAATATATTCTATCGTTTCATTATCCAGATAAATACAAAATTAACAAAAAAAAATGCATATGATCAGCAATAAATACGTTTTTTTTGATAAGTTAAATAAGCAGTGACAAGCAAAACCTTCCGTTCTGAAAGTTTTTTCCAAACAATAACAACAGTAATAATAATAATAATAATAATAATAATAATATAATAATAATAAATCAAAAAATGGAAAAAAGATGAGACAAGGAAGGGTACAAAGTGCTCCACAGAGTGGAATCAAGGGGAGAGTGATCTTTTCAGTGTTCCGATCTCAGCGTGCAGGACGGTAACCGCACTATTGGGAGTGCAGGCCTATCCTGCAATTGGCAGATCAGGATGCAGGTGTCTTTGGGAGTGGGGGGGAGGGGGTGGGGCAGAAAATCTAAACATTCTAAAAGTTTACATATCAAGTTTCCCTTCCCAATAAACAGTGACCAGCAACAGGAGGAAAACTGCACAATGTTTTTTCTTTTTTTCCTTTTCTTTTTTTCTTTTTCTTTCTTTCTTAAGGCCTCACAATGTTCTTGGGTATGCCGAGATGGTGGAAGGAGGGATTGAGCCCGTAGCACCAAAATAAAGTGTGTCTTTTCCTGGCTGATTTCGGAGCACAATCTTAATCTGAAATGAGGTCCCTTTCCTGCAAACCTTCCTTGTTCACAATTTCAAGAGACGGGGCAGAGCTCTTGAACTGGAGAAAACAAGCTACCAACAGAAAAAGGGGGAAAAACAAAAAAACAAAAACAGTAGTCCACTCGCCCCAGCTCATGCAGGATCAGCCCCAGGCACTTAAAAATGTTAACTTTTACTTTTGTTAACGCTTTTTGTTGTTGTTGCTTTTTTAAAACTGGATTTGAAAATAAGGCTGTAGTTGTAAATGTACATTTCGGAGCACACTTCCTCTCGCACTAGGAGGCCTTGAAGTGGTAATGTCAAGCTTGGCTGGTAGAGAACGTGAAGCTTTCCTCAGGCCAGCGCATCTCCTGCACTGCTACACGTCAAGAAGAAGAAAGGCAGGCGGTGCCTGGCCTGAGTTACTGTCCAATACCTTTCCAACACTATTTCACGCATTCGTTCCGTTCTTTTTGGCACTGTCACTCAAAAGGGATGTGTCAGGGGTATAGGGGAGAAAGGTTGGGGCAGTAAACTGGATGGGGGTGGGGTGGTGATGGGGGGGGAGGGAAAAAAAAAAAAAGGAAAAAAATCAAGTTTATTGCTTTTGTCAAGTTTTAATTTAATTTTTAATTTTTTATTCCCTTAATTCAATGTGTCCTTTTGAAACTACAGTTCAGTGGGGAGGGGCATGTGTTTGTTTTGTATGTGGTTTGGGAGAGGCTGATAGACCCCCCCATCTCTCTCTGGCCCTGACTGCTACTCCAGAGGGGGAGAGCCCTTAACGTGGAGAAGTGTGAATCTTTCTCGAAATTTAAACAAAATATTGTATGAGAGAGAAAAAAATTCCATCCAATTTGTCAGCATGTAAACAAGGCCAGGGTTGAGGGTGGGAGTGGGGGGGCAAAGGGAAACCTGGAGGTAGAGGGGAGTGCCAATTTCTCTCACAATATCTCCATCTCAGGTGTGTGTGTGTGTGTGTGTGTGTGTGGTTTAATCATCTGAGATGGAGAGTCTACTGAAAATGGGGAGCCGGCGGGTGGTGTCCAGGATGGGGGACTCGGACCCACTCAGGGACCCCGAGCTGCTCTGGTAGCCCTCCTGGTCAGAGAGAGAGTCCGGGGGGCTGGGGGGAGACTCAAACATCTGAGGTGACTCTGACATGGGCCTGAAGAAATAGGGTGTGGTCGGAGAGGGCGGGGCAGGGATGGAGGGGTCGGCGTTGGGGGGCACCCCCAGGCTGGGACCGAACAGGTTGGCCAGCTCCTGGCTGGAATAAGTGAAGGGGTTGCTGGGCCATTCGGTGAGGTCCTCGGCGGAGAAGATGGGCGGCGGGGTGACAGAGGTGGGGCTGTCCTGGACGCTGCCCCCGCTGGAGAAGCCGGCGAAGCTGTAGCTGTGCTGGAGGCGTGGCCGCTCCAGCTTGTTGGAGGCGGAGAGCGGAGGGGGTCCCCGGCGCTCCTCTGCGTTGTGGATGAAGTGGCAGCGTGGGCCGTAGGGGCAGAACCCGATGGTGTGGAAGGTGCGGCACAGCTCGGTCTTGTACTTGGGGTGGCGGCTCAGGCTGCGCAGCTCGTGGATGCCGTGGGCGAACTGACACTTGTCGCCGTACTTGCAGGTGCCGTTCTCCTCGAAGGGCCGGCACAGTTCCGTCTTGTAGCGGCTGGAATTCACCTGCCCTTGGCTGCCGGCGCTGTTGCTGCACTTCTGCAACAGCCGCTCTCCGGTCTCGGAGTAAGACCGGTCCCGGAATCTGTTCTCTTTGTTGCTGCTACCTCGCCGCCGCCGCCGCCCGAGGAGAGCGAGGGGTCCACCTTAAGGCTGTTGAGGAACTGGTTCTGGTTGAACTTGGAGCTGGGAAGTGTGACCGAATGCCGTCGCTGGTACGGCCCTCCCACAGAAGGGGTCCCCACCGCCTTCCTGTCCAGCAGGGCCCCGGTGGTGGTGGTGGAGATGGGGGGGTTGCCACCCGTACAGGGGACAGACATCAGGTGGGGGGCGCCGACTACATTGTTGTTGTTGTAGTTGAGCATTTTGTTGTTCTACAAACAAGAGATAAAAAGGCGAACCATTACTCAAAAGTCAGGAGTTCAATATAAATCAGTGCCTAGGCCCAAGTCCCAATTGCCTCACCTCAAGCATTCACAAACGATTGTTTTGCTTTAAAACCTAAGACGATACATTGCTAATACAAAAACTGATTTGGTGCCTTGATCCACTGAGGAATTCTTATCCTACAGAGTAAATGGAGCAAAGTAGAATGGGAGGGGGGCTGTGTGGGTGTAGAGAGGGGGCTAGGGGCTATGATACAATAAAACCCAGAGCCCCGAGTGCGGTTTTTCATCCGGAACGAAAATCCTGAGTACTCACAGGAATTATGGTATGTGACAGTGCACAAGATTATAGCCGCACACTGCGGCCTGGGAAGTTGTAGGTGATGATGAGTCAAAACTCAATGCAGTGTACTACTTCGGTTAGAGAAAGAGGAATTAAGAATCTGGCACACTCTCGAACTCCGTAAAGGTTCCATGCATTTTGCATTATGGTAAATCTACGCTTTCTCTTTATTCTTTCGTCTTGACGAGCACAAAAACCATACGTTACTAAAACAAACTTGCCTCCAACTAAATGTAAGCACTGTGCGTATACCAGATGTACATACAGTCTCGTTGATACTGCAGTTAATTGGTGCTGTGCGTTTTATTTCTAATTGCAATTTGCCATCTAACCAAAATCTTTCCCTTTATTTTTTGGTGTAATTAACATTGGGCTCGCCGTGCACAAGTCGAGGACAGCTGCCACTGCCATTTCAAATGCGTTTCATCGAAAAATGCATTGTTTACCGTTAGCCAGACAGCTAACGTACAGCATTAATCTAATCGAGCACACACAACGAACACGCTCTATATTCTGCGGTCACATTCCATTACACACTGACGAAAATGACTGCAGATACCATTTAATATCTATAACGTGCGCCATCACTTCATAAACGGTATACATTTGGCACATGTTCGGGCTTAAGTGATTTCACCGACACTGGAAATTTCGGATGCACAAGCCACGAATTTGTCGAATTTACACACAAATTAACGTTAGTATAGTGGCTACCTGCGGTTACTACCAGCATTCACTAACTTTCTAGATTGCGTCGATGACGATAGACAATGCGAACAACTTTATACAGTAGCGTCACGTTTGTAACTGGGTTAACTAGAACGACAGCTATATAGATACATTCAGTTAACCGTTTTCGATCCAATAAAGTATCATTTATAGCTGCCTAAAATAGATTAGCTATCGTCTTCCCTAACCGAAGCTGGTTGATCAATCTTGAAAGACAACTACCAACTCGCTCGGTACAGTCCCGCTCAAGAGCTCAAATATAGGCGCATCAAAATGGCATCAAACTACTAAGGTGGATGTCCAACAATCTACGTAATTAGCCAGTTACCATACTCAACTTGAAGGTACTGTTTTGCATTTTAAGCATAGATCAATGAAACACTTGTGTGGTTAGAGATGTACCGAACAAGCAAACGCTATAAACTTAGTTAACGGACTTGCAGTTATTAATCGAGACGACATAATGTCTCGTGGATAACTTAAATAAATAGTTCAGATGAAAAAGTGTATAGCAACTTAATATAGCAACAAATAACTGCTTTAAATGAGAAACCCTGTGCGTTGCGATTGGTAGCATCGTTAACGTTCAAGAAAAGTGCGCCATACGTAACTTACTCACACAAGTAGCACAGCGACAGCACAAGTAGTAACTTTACTTTACTGACGTTAGTTTGCAACTTACACACAACTTACTGTTGCAAACTAGTCATGGCCAATAGACATATCAATTGGCTAGCAAGCCAATAAGTCACAATGTAGAATTTGAGAGTACTTTTCCAAAGCCAAATACGAAACGGTTAACTGGCTAAACATTCCAATGCATTTCATGAGTTAGCTTACGTTAGCTAGACAGCTAAGTACGTATCCAGCGACTTAGCAAATGTTAACAAACGTCACCAAATGGATAGTCTGAACTAGAATAACTAACTAGTTGAAGATCATAATTACCCAACGTTAGTTTGTCCGTAAGTAAACAATGCTGGCACCTAGCGAACTGAACTACGTTACATCAAACGTGCAAGCTAAAGACGCATTTCTGGTCATGCTTAAAGTGCAACCAAGAAGAATTAGCAGATAGATTACTTTAGAAACTGAAGAGGTTTAAAGTGCTCCACATTGGGAACTACGGGGTAAAAATGCAGTTTGGAATGATGCATGATCAGACTTGACAACAAGACAGCGCCAAAATATAGTGACTATAAATGTCAGCAAAGTCATAGAGAAGTTCCCTTCGCTAGCTAGCTGCTTAGCTATATCAACAGCACGGGATCTGGAGAGCTGGTGCCGGATGAGCTAGCTGGGTAGCTAGCAAAAAAGGCTACCTAGCGTAGACGCCAAACTCTAACGTTCGCTAAAAGTTATCCACGCATCATCGCTCAGCAGTATGCATCGCAGGTAATCCAGAAACCTTAAGGTTGAAAACTCAAATATCTGCAATCCAATGCACAGATCACCCGAAATCCATAACATTAAAAAGTTTTACCCGAATTGTCTAGCTAACGTTAGCACACGAGCTAGCTAGCTGACAACTTGAAAAGGAAACTTTTGGCAAGTACCTTGTTTATCACTTCGCTGAAATCGAAGAATGGCGATACCACAGCCGTGGTCATCTTTGTTGCGCGGATGGTTTAAATATAAAATAATAAAAAAAAATGATATATTATAACTAGCTACACGTAGAGAACTCACAGATTGATGGGTTCCACCTATGTGTATTTTCTGCCCTAACAGAGAACCCCCTCTGTTCTGCTCCAGTTCTGTGCATTTCCTTTATAATCTGCTGCAGGAGGGGCTAATGTTTGATTGGCGTTTTTCTAGTGAAGCAATCTTTTTTTTCTTTTGCCTGCACTTTTGTTGCCGTCTATCTCCCTCCTCCCTCGCACCGCACCGAGTGGGAAAGGAAACGCTGTGCTTATTATTCGAGTGGAAAAAAAATAACTTGGTTCGCGATTTCAGAAGTTTAACGGTTACAGTTTCATTGATAAATCATATGTGCCTTCTACCTTAACAACGGACACTCATTTTAATGAAAACTTAAGCTAAGATGTCTGCGTATGTATCTGCTGAGGAAATAGCAATTGTGATATTGTGATTTTCCAGGAGTAAGGCGATCGCCATGTTTTCTCCAATGTAGTTTCCTGAATAAGACATCATTAATACTGAGAACAGTAGTCAGCGTGAGCTAACTTTGAATTGAGTTATTATATGCAAAACTTCTACCTAGCGATAACTACATTTGAAACGGGGTTCATTTTGCGTTTGAGAACAACACCGCGTTTTGGACAACCTTGGAACATTATCTTAAAGTTACAATTGCATCCCAGTTGTAATGAATGCTAAAATTAGGTAAAACACAAGAGCTCTGGAAAGGGACTTTATTTTTTTTAATTACCGCGTATTTTATAATACGCGGTAATTAACCTATTTTTGAAACTGGAGGGTGTAGGTAGGTTGAATTCAGGTTAGATCGAACCATGCGAACTGCAAGTTATTATATGCAAAACTACGATAACTACATTTGAAACGGGGTTATTTACATTTTGTTTGAGGTAGCTCATTTGTCGCCAACCAGTCAAGCATGCAACTACGTATATTTGTCGGTAGCTCATTTGTCGCCAACCAGTCAGGCGGTCAATTCCTTCACATCGCCCATGTATTAGGAGTGCATAACAATCGCTGCTCTTGCCTTGTGGAGTCCTGGCACCGCGATTATCTGTGATACCGCCGAAGTCTTAACTAAACATAACTACTCAAATACATCAGTTAGCGTTATTTTTTTTAATTTTTTTAAGTTAGCGAGATAAATACATATTTTAAATTCTCATCGTTTTAAATTGAACGTAAACGTTATCGTTGTTGGGGCAAGGAATCCGTGCATTTTTACATTCTAATAATCCACAGCTGCAAATGCTCTCTGAATCACTTGTTGAATTCTGTATTTAAGAAAAGATTAACTTAGACCAGAACTTTCCAATTCAGTGTAAAGCTCTTGTCAGACGCTGATCCGAGACTACCTTGCAGACAGCTACGTAAATTAGAGCTGCACGGGGACGAGCCAACCTGTTGTTCGTCAGCGCGAGGTGCCCTGCGGACGGGACTTGTTTACTTGGCTCAGTGGCTCAGCGCGCAGCCAGCGTTCCCGGAGCTCTGATTCACTCTATAATTAATTTCCTTATAATTGTAAGGACGAAACGTCATTTGTGGGACTTTCCGGTGGGCTCAACAGAAAAGCCTTAACCCCCTGCACACCTGAAAATCTGGCTACAATTGCATCCAGTCCGAATATTGGGTCCGTGAACAAATAATCCTGTTTGGTGGTCACAGAGAGTTAGCTAACTATTTCAGTACCGTGTAGGTTCATATAAAATGCAGCACTTCCAACGATACCGATGTCTTAATTTAAAGATTATATTCCTCCTTATATTTCGAGTTTAACCCTCGCACTGACAGATCTTTGCAAATACAGGAAAAACCTGAAACCAGACTGACACTTTCAACTGTGAAGTGCAGATCAAATTGACTAATGCTGGTGTAGCAATGTACTGTACTATATTTACATCTAGCCTGGTCACTCTACCACTCCTTTCTAATCCATGACAAAGCAACCAAGGACCATGAGCAGAGTTAGTGTCAGAGTTGAGTGGTAACAAGGAGGATTGAAGAGAAAAAAAGTTGTTAAAAAATTAGAGGAAGGTATGGCATGAGGGAGAGATTTATGGAGGACGTTTATTACAACAGAGCAAACCCCAGGGGATGTACAGAGCTGGGGTAGGGGCAGAGGGTGAGAAAGGGCCAAAACATTCCCCTCACTAAAACTTGTACCAGAGCCTGGGGAGGGTTTGGCTTTGTGTTGAGCTGAGGCTCAGATGTTTGAAGATCCGGTTTTTATAACAGGGGAGCGACTGGAAGGTGGAAGGCCTTGAGACCCTTTTGTGTGCACTGTGTCGTCATGTACAGCTGTCAGACAGACACAGGTCCTGCCTTTAAACTTGGCCTGCTCTCACTTTTTAACTTCTAATACATAAACCATCAGTTGAAAGCTTTGAAAGATTAAAATACAGTCATATTGGAGCCTTTACCAGGAGATAAAAAAGTAATTAATTGGGATTTTTTTTTAACAACATGATGCAGGCGTTGTTTTTGAAAGGAGTTTTATGAGTTTTCGTTTTGTGGAGTAATGTCCCCCCAAAGACTTTCTCAGCTGGCACAGTCGAATAACAAATCTTCTGGAAGTCACGTCTCCTGTTCAAAGCTCTTGGAACCTGATGGAGTAGGTAGATCATGAGTCAGAATGTTTGTGTGTCTCTCGGTCAAAACTGCTGCAAGTCACGGCTGTGAATACCACTAGTTACTATATCAGTAATGCCACAAAGTTATGCTACAGGCCCCTGGAGAGTCCAGGGCAAAAGGCTCCACTGCAGAGATTTTTTTCTTTTTTCTGGACTCCTTGGAAGAAGTTCCTGCTGCCTCCCATCACAACCAATAGGCTGCACTTTCAAATGATGTGAAATCTGCAACCTTTGACCCCTACCTTGAACTCGAGAGCTGTGTCGCTGTAAAATACGAAGAGCGTGGAGCTGTGAGCTGTTGCGGCTGCTGTGAATGTTGGCTTTGGCCCCTCTCTAGTGTTGTTGCCACTCTTGGATCAGCTTCTTCCTTCCTCTAGCATAAACCCTAGAACATGCTTTTAAATGTCTGTTGTATAGTGAGGTTAGTGAGGCCTGTTGGTGGAGAAATGCTGCCTTCCTTTGGTCTTTTGTGACTGGTTGCTCTACCTTTCCACTATTGCTCTGTTGCCTCAGTGAGGCAAAGCACTCAAGTAGTTGGACGTGAAAGATTTCTGCATTTAGCTTCTCTAGGTTACTGGTATTAAGACAAGCTGAAATATATAAACTGACATATATGTGTACATGTCTGTATGTTTGTACATATGTGTGTAAGCATGTATGTATGTACTGTATGTATGGTTACTAATATGGTCATGGTGTGTGGATCAACCACTCTAGTGACAACTGCATCCTTAAGACTTGCATTCCCCACTTGGTCCTGTGGGTGGTGCTGTGCCTCCCTTTTCCCTGCTCCTGCAGCTGTCTCTCAGGGGAAATATAGGGGAGGAAGGCATGTTTCTGGAGACCTGCACACACAGACACAAGACTCATAAATGCTCGCCAGACATTTGATAGATGCACTGTTTCACAGGGGGTTTACATTCATCCCAAATCCATTGTTGTAATGGAGGTGTTTCATATCCTCTTGGATTGAGAGACCGCTCCAGCTTAATTAAGCCCTCTACAGGGGTACTAATGAGGCAAGGGCCAGGGTACTGGAGGCCTGGTAAACTTCAGACCTAAACTGCTGTTAATTGCCCCCATTCCTGTGATTTGCCAGAGAATAACTCACACTGCTGCCGATGAAGGTTAGGCTAAGAATTACAACTTTAAATTAGAGAGAAAAAAAAAACCAGATCCTCTTTGGGGCACCTGACTCAACTATTCCCCTCCAGCTAAACAACAAGGTCATAAATCTGCCTTGTGTCACCCCCACACTCTTACTCTTGGGGGTGGGGGTAGGGAGTAAGTGGTGTAACCTGAGTGCAGGTACATATATCTTTAGTGTGCACATAGGGCTCCAGCAATTGCACAGGTAGTCAACTTCTCCCTCTTCTCTTTCTTGCGGCACTTGTTCCAAAGGCATGCCTAGTTGGTGATCTTAGTCCTCTATTGGACTTGACTCTCACTCCTTCGCCGAAAGAGGACGTTCGGAATTAGACTGACCCATGATGAGGTCACAATCATGGATCAGTGGGGGCTGCGTTGGCTATCATCGCTCATCAACTCTTTCCAATGAGTGACGCTTGGCCTGCGCATGTGTATGCTGTATGTATAATGTGTGTGTGACATAATAATAATAATAAAATATTCAACAATAAATGTAATTATAAATACATTTATTTTAAATGTTTTTTAATCTTTTTAAACATACAGTACTTTTCTTTTTCTGTAGTTTATTGAGGAGGAATTTAGCATGCTATAAACACTTAATGAAATGCATCTGATGCCTGTTTTTTTTTACATTGTAACAATGCTTTTTGCTATGTCCCTGACAAATAAACAAAGACATAAATAATGACATAATGTGAAACAGACCTGCATGAAGTTTCTGTTTCTCTCCTTCGGTCATCTCTTCACCCTGTACCCTTCTGAACTTTCCACACAAGGTGTACTCTCTCACGTATAAGACCTGGCCTGCTATCCATTTTCTCTTTGTCTCTCCCTCTCTCTCTGAGCTCCCTTGTGACCCCTTCCAATCTTGCCTTCAGTCCCTCACCCAGCCTCCTCAAAAAGATACCAGGCAGGCTGTGGGCTGAAAGTGCACATGACTCTAAAAGGCTGTTTGCTTTGCTTCCTCTGGAGTGTTTTGTACGCATGAAATCAGGTCTCGGTTCCAAAATCTGGATGGCCATTGCTGCAGGAACGCCCAGGGCAGCACGAAATGGGAGGAATGCGTGTCTGGAGAAGCTTAGTTTGGATACATATTTCTTGTGTCTGACTGGTCAAGTCACCCAGAGGAAAATAATATCCAGATTATATAATGATTCCAATTTATTCATTCAGTTTAAGATTTTTTCTTTCCACAAGGCAGCTCACAAAGCCTGGAGTTCCTTTTATTCAGTTTGGGGTTTTATAAGAACAATTATGGTCAGTAAAGTACCTGGCACAGGGGCACAGCAGCTCTGTCCTCACTTGGGATCGGTGCCAGCAGGTCTGACCGCCACCTATACTGCGGCCAAGCAGATTTGGGGGGTAAGTGTGGTGAGGTAACCAGTTTCTGAACACACACATAGATTATATATCATTACTGGTGGGTCCCGTCCGCAGTGAAAGCCGTCCTGTACGCAAATGAAAGAGGAGCTCTTGAGCTCCCCCCTCATCATGCTGGGCAACAGTGAGCACCCAGGTGCTCTTCAGACGCTTCCTGGCTGCGTTGGCCGCTGCAACAATTGTGCTTCCTTCATTTCATTCACAGTGTTTGTTTCTGAAATGGTCATTATCCATTTCTTTTGTGTGTTACGGGCTGGAAGAGTGTAGTTATTTGCAGTCTCCTCTCCGTCCTATCATCTATCACCACTTCCTCAACCTCTGCTGCTCCTGACACTTCTGCAAGATTTCTGCGGGCCCCTCCCAACGTGGACTGTACTCTTAAGCTCACATAGGGATCTGGTTTCCTTTGTTTTTAGTTTTTCTTTCCATTTCTTGTACTGAGGCGGATTTGTTTTCAAGAGGAAAATAAAATGTAAAAAAATTAATTGACCATAAAAGCCTGCCCACAGGTCGTTAGCGGTACACCGCCAGCTCTCTTCAGTGAAGTTGTTCCTGTGTAAAACTCAAATGGCCATGTCCTGTCTCACTCTCCCCCCTTTCACACAAGGGGGCTACAAGCTTGTGGGCTTAGGCAGAGGCTGTACCACCAGTGAGACTCTATCACCAGGGACACTTCCTGGTTCTACTCATACAGGCAAGATGAGACGACAATCATTGTCTGAAGGCCCGTTTGTAAACACTTTGGTCATTTCTCCCCTTTGATCAGACATAGAAAGGAAATGTAATTGTTACAGGACGTTAAGGGCTTTCTTGGCGGTTTGTGGCGCGTTGGCTCTGTGATGGTGCCGGCTCTACTGGGGTGTTATGGCAGCGGTGGTCTTGCCGAGTGTCTCCAGGTGAAGGGGGTGCCTTGTCCTGAAGCTCCCTGCTTCTGTCAACAAATCACTGCAGCTCAACCTCCTTTTCTGTTGGTTCTAAACTCCACACTGTAGTACAGAAGAGAACCAGGGCCAATCGTAGCCACTCACTGCTGCACAGTGAGCTCGGGCCCATCGGAGGAGTTCTCTCATTGTATCTCTCATTGATAACAGCTGGTAGCCTATGGGCACCTGGCATGTCCTTGGGGGGAGCTAATGTAGCAGCAAGGCGAGGAACCCTGGACGATTACCCTACCATTAGATGAGGCCAATTGTGTCCTGCTGCTGTCAACTCCCGGTCATAGTCTGCTGATGGCCTAGCCGAAGCCAAGGCTAGAAAAGCAACTATAGGGCCCAAGC
This sequence comes from Aldrovandia affinis, assembly GCA_029706075.1. NCBI lineage: Eukaryota > Metazoa > Chordata > Actinopteri > Notacanthiformes > Halosauridae > Aldrovandia > Aldrovandia affinis. The sequence continues at coordinate 897,157 of JAINUG010000072.1, forward strand.
TGCGTTCACAGTGACCAACCAACCTTTACAGATGAAGCCAGCCGGTTTGTCTCTCTCCTGTCTCTGAACATGGAAGAGCAAAATGCAAGGGAAAGAGACTGAGTGACATAAAGAGAGGGAGAGAGGACAAACAGACATATGGAAAGAACTGCTGAAAATGACATTGAGCCACAATGGGGAAAATGACAAATGTAAAAATAGATGTCACTAACTCATGGGCAGAGCGTGACCCATTGGGTTTAATGAAATGAGGAAAGTTGCTTCCCCTGCTGCTTCCTGACCTGGGCTTCCTGAAACCCCTGCTCTGCTCACAAGACTAAATCGCCACATCAACACAAATGTGTGTACAACACACACTCACTGACACACACACACAAACATGCACACACACAAACACACACACACACACTCACTGACACGCACAAACACGCACACTGTCACTGTCATGTACACACACACACACACACACAATGCCATGCACATGCACACACTCACAAATATGCATACACAAACACACAGTAACACTCACACACACACTCACTGACATGCACACATGCACAAACATGCACACAGACACTCACTGACATGCACACGCACACTCACTCACTGTCATGTACACACACACACACACACACACACACAAATATGTGCACACACTAATAATAATAATAATATAATAATAATTGACACACACAAACATACACACTCCTTGACATGCACGCACACACAAAAACACACACACACACACTCACTGTCATGCACATGCACACACTCACAAATATGCATACACAAACACACTCACTGACATGCACACAAGCACCTACACGTACACAAACATGCACACTCACTCACCAGCACGCACATACCTACACTCACACACTGACTGACACGCACACATACTGAGATGCATACACACGCAGGCGTGCACACACACACATTCACTGACACACAGGCACACGCACACACACAGGCACGCACGCGCACACTGATATGTGGAGCCTGGGGTGTCTTACAACAGGGACACGGCTGACCCAGGCCGAGGGGGTCACAGAAACGGCTGCGGCTGCTGAAATGAGATATTTGTGTCTTTCTCACTTGACATGAAAAATCAATGAGCTTTATGATCAGGAACACTGGAGGTCTTTCTCTACTCTCTCTCCTCCCGTCTCCGAGTATTCTCCTGCTCCATCTGTCCGTGTGGCCTACAGACCCCCTCTGTGTGGTCACCCCAGGACTAGTGTTACATTGCCCATGTGTCCAGCAGCGGACAGCAGACAAGGTACGTCATAGGGACTGTTCCCTTTCACCAGTGTACCTTTGCAAAATTCCTTTCCTCATACAGGATATTTTTGCTTGTCACTATGTGTCCTGTTTATCGCAGCATTATAATCCTTGGGCCGTATGTACAAAGATTCTAAGAGTAGGAGTGCTGATCTAGGATCAAGTTTCTCCTGTCCATATCCTAACCATATCCATGAGCTAAAAGGCTAAACTGATCCTAGATCAGCACTCCTACTCTTAGAATCTTTGTACATATGGCCCCTTGTTTCCAATAACATTTTCGCAAGACATTTTGTTTTTAATTGAGAAAATGTAGAACAGGTTTCCCCTTAAGTCTAATTACAAGAAATGCTTCCTCTCGCAATGTTCTTTCCACTTCCCAAACCTCCCTTGAAGTAACGACTCTAACTCTGGGCTACTTCACCCACCAGAAGGGCAGCTTTGTGAACTCAAGTTTGGGATGGGACAGAGGGGTGCGAAGGCCGGTGTGGTGTTTCGGGGTTCCCCTCGGATGACCCTGCTTGTGGAATGGAAGCTCTCTGTGCTGTCAGTTTGGGAGGGATGATCTGTTTTGTTAACCCTGTGGTTTTAGCGTGCTCGGTGCTTCCCGATAGGTGTCTGTCTCCATTCCCCAGGACTGTACATTCAGTCTAATTATAGTCATTGCCAGTGTGCCTAAGCACTCGGCTCCTAAACATGCACTTGTGCTTGGTGGTTGCACATTTGTACCAATTAAATTCAGCGCTACGCGGATGGAGAGAGAGAGGCCAGGGGCTTTGTTTATTGTTCGGAAGTCACTTTGGGCCAGGTTAGCAATTGGTATTTGGAGACAGTTCAGTTTTAAAGGAACTGGGACTCCAGGAGAATAGGTGGAAAATTGTGGTCGCAAGCAATGACCCACCACTTGTCATGCATTCTTTGGTTGGAGCAGTGGGCCAGGAGACCTGTCAATCATTTCTGACAGCGGAATGATCACGTAAGGCAGCCATTGCGGTGTGCTCGCCGGCTGTGCACAGCGCCAGTGTCCAGATGAAGCCTTTCTGCCATTTGCCGCTAGTTTTGACCGTGAACTGGTGTGACCCGCGCTCCTGGGGAGTCATTGTTCTTGTGAAATGTTCTATTTTTCCTCTTTTAACGATGGCGATGAGGAAACAGACCGATGAGCTGCGTCAGAGGCATGCAGGGTGCAGCGAGAGCATCCGCACAGAACGCTGATGCCAGAGAATGCTTTCCTTTTTTAACTGTTTTTTTTTAGAAGAAAAGCAGAAGAGTCAGAGTTGGGTTTGATTTGTGACTAATGTGACTCACTGGATCAAACCCAGGGAATTTGAGCCCTTCAGGAAATAAACTACCACAGACGCGAGGGGAGAAAGCACTGTACTTCAGTTTCCCTTTTCTCCCAGTCGAAATCTTTCACCGTTTCTTTTCCAAATCTTGGTCTTGACTCTCAGCCGATGAAGCTGACCATTTGCAAAGACTATTTATTTGCAGCTGTAGCCCAGTGAGAGTCAATCTTTGGGTTAATTCCTTCACCTGACTGAAAGACCCCCCTTACCCCCTCCCCACCTTCGCCGCCCTTTGTCCCCCCCCCCCCTTGTAGATGTGGGGATGCGGAAACACGGGAACGCGGGAATGCTGATTTCACCATCAGGGTCATTTGGCCCGGTCTGAGTCCAGGACGAGAGAGGAGTCAGGCCTCCAGTTCCCTTCTCTCTCTCTCTCCCTGGAAGAAAATAAAATGCAGCTGCGCAGAGTCCGTGGGGCTGAATTAGGAAAATAATCATCCCATGTGGTGCGCTTTCCCGTTCGAAATCTGCAATGCGCTCACGCTGCCAAGGCCTGATCGCCAGGCCCAGTCCTCCCTAGGTTATTTCTGCAGTGAGCCTGGTCCCGGGGGAGAGGGACCAGCCCTCGGCTTTATGTAAGTTAATGCAGAGAACAAAGACACCCCCTGTGAGCGCTGGATGCTTTGTTTTCACAGTCTTTAATATGGTAGGGTTGTTTGGTTGTGTCTCTGTCCCTTGGATGCATGTGTGTGTGTGTGTGTGTGTGTGTGTGTGTGTGTGTGTGCGTGTGTGTGCGCGTGTGAATGAGAAGCAGAGAGAAAGAGAAAGGGAGCACAGAGAACCAAGGCTGCAGATGAGGAGCTGGACTCAATTAAATATGCGTAATGTGTCTATTGTGAATATCACAACAAGATGGTGTTTGCGTTCCCATGCGCGCATGCCACACCCCAGCCCCTCTCCAAATAAACACTAGTCGCTGCAGGGGGTCCTTTCCTGTAAGGTTGGTCTTTCTGTCAGCTATTTTCTGCTCTCACATGATGTTTTTTGGGGGCTGCTTTGTGTCCCCATCGTGCGACAGTGGGATATGGAAATCCTTTATGTGCTTTTAATAGTTTCTGGTTTGGATTTGTTATGCCTGGAGTGCTTATGTGCTCTGTATAATTATTTAAAAGAGAATAGTTATCCCAGACTCATGTCCCCAACCCCCAACCCCCCCCCCCCACCCCAACGCCACCCCCAATAAACAAACATATTCCCCAACCCTGAAACCCTCTCTTCCACCCAAAACTCCATAGCTGCAAATTATACACCCCCCCTGTGTTCACAAAATCCACGCTCTTACTGTTTTTCCATATCTAGTTCTGCAGGCCAAAAACAGCAACCCCAACCGCCCCCCTCCCCTGAGTGTTTTACCAGAGCTCCCAACGCTACTTATGCTGTGAAAGCCACAATGAGGACATCCTCATTGACCCCGATAATCCCCGATTAGTTTTTCTGAAATTTATTCAATTATGGGTGGGGAAAAAAACATGCATTTCATTGTAGCCTCTGTTATTACCTATATTTAACCAGTTAGGTCAGTTGAGAACAAGTTCTCTTTGCAACAATGACCTGACACAGAACAGGGTAGTTAAAGGACGCACAAGACAAGAAGAGGCGCGACAAATAACACCTGCACCTTGAGTTACTAGGAGGCAGGACACCAACATGACATTTGATGCCAGACAAGGGACTTAAAAGGGAGAATGAACAGACTCGCAAAATAGATGGCAACACTGCAACATTTTGAACACAAGCGAGGACAAAGCTTCATAAACGTGTTGGGTGGAGGTGATCTAAGTGTGATGACAAGCTTACTTGGTGACCTGAATAGGACAGAACACTTGTAAACAGCTCAGGGTGCTGTGCCATTCAAAGCAGCGGGTAAGGTTCAAGCCGACTCTTTGTTTACAGAGCTGCACATTAACTGTGCCACGGAACTAAATCAGGTAGTTCATAACCAGTCAGCTCCACTTGCCTCTTAGTTTGAGTTATTTATTTGTTTCTTAAAAGTGCTTTCTTTGTGAGTTCACCATCACACACATGGTGTGGTCTAATGAAATTAAGCCTTTTAAAATTATGAAGGAAAAAAACCTGATGTAATCGTTTCCAGATGTAAACAATGCCTGCAGGGGAAAGCTATTAATATGTTTAATATGTTGACCTCGATTGTTCCGCCTTCTTTGAAATACAACATTTAGTTGAGCTTGCAGATAGTTGACCTGTGTTTGTGTTTCCATGAATCAAAAGACCTGGCAGATTCTGGGGAGCATGAAAGTTTACTTTCAATATTTCTCCATCACCAGACACGTTCTCTTCGTGCTGCTGAGAAAGATGACAATTTAAAAATGTTTAACTTGTGCTATGGTCATTATCCAGTGTTCATCAAGCTCAATAAACGGTTCCTTGCAACTTTTCTGCCTACCTCTTCACCAATCCTGTCTTTAACACAGTGATCCTGTCTTTAACCCACTAAAGCACTTTAACACACAGTAAATCTAGCGCACGCGCTTGCCGGGAATTCTGAATCAGCAGACATTATACGATTTGATACTTTAGACGAATGACAGAGAAAAGAATCTGGATGAAAACGAACACTGAGAAAACAGAAGGGCCCACACCTCCACGGGCTTCAAAAAAGGGCTTTCCGGGGAAAGTCTGCTCGCTCAAGGCCCTAAAAAATATACGCCTTAAAACGTGCAATTTAATACAATTTCCTTTTTATGTGTTTTCTTTTAATTCCAGCAGCGATGTGGGACTCGGCGGATGTGGGACCGTGTGGCGGAGGTGTGCGTTTTCGCGCCCAGGCCACGGGTGTGCCGGCTCCACGGAATTGCTGCGAGACCTGGGTCACCTGACAGGAGGGCCAGACACTGGAAGGAATGAGAATAGTATGGTCTTGGATCATTTGCAGGGGAAATGTAATGATGGTTGGAGTGGAGGCTGGGTGAAAGTATTATTTGAAGTTGCAGTTGGGGTGCAATTCTCTGTTCTCTGTATTCTTGTCCATGTAGTTTCCCATATATATCTAAATCCTGTTAATTCATGCTTATAGCTGGTCAATAAAAAAAAAGTGTATGCTGTCCTAACTATAGGAATGGTCAATCTGACAACACTCAAGGTCTTGCAAAGCAGGATGAAAAGTGTGAGACAAAGGGTCAGATCTTTGAATGTTAACCCGAGTTAACTGTTAAAATGTTACATCTTGAGGATTTCCTCAATTCCCCCACATTCCTAGCTGGTCTATATGACCACTGTACAGGTAACTGACCAAATAAAGGAAACACTTGAGTGAATGAAGGGTTCTGGTGGCTCTCTTATGGTGTGGGGTGCATTTTACCGGCATGATTTAGGTCCACCCAACCACTTAGAGTGCAACGTAAAGACCTTCATCCTATGGTGAAGCATTTATATCCTTATGGGAGTGGTCTCTTCCAGGATGACAATGCCTCCATCCACAGGACACGAGTGGCCACTGAATGGTTTGATGGGTTGAATTGCCATCTCAGGTGGTGATACCTCCCTCCAATAGAGTTCCAGACACTTGTAGAATCTATGCCAAGGTGCACTGAAATTGTTCTCGTGGCTAATGGTGACCCGATGCCCTATTAAGACACCTTATGTTGGTGTTTACTTTATTTTGGCAGTTACCTGTATCTGTGATTCAATTAGCAGAGATAAAAATGGAGAAAACTTCTGCAGTTCTGCCAACAAATGACTCCAACCATACAATCAAGACCTGTGGATGGAGCCCAAGGGCCAGACAAATAGTTACATCATTAGTGAGGAGCACAGGGATAACAAGGGAGGAGGAGGAAGACACGTTTGTTGTCATGTTGGTGAGAAGCTGGTGAGGCCAAAGGTCAGCCTTGCTCCAGACTGACGGGTCAGAGGGAACGTGTAGTATTTACAGTTACAGTTATCACAACACTGTAGGTGTCATGGCAACAGACGTGGATCTGGTGGTTCTCTTGTGGAGTTGAAAGGGGAATAAAGGAAAGCTTCAGGGACATGGGCGGACAACCTGTCTCGCATCCAGACCACAGAAAAACTCTTCTTATTCTTTCTGCTCGTACTGCTCTCTCTCTCTCTCTCTCTTTCTCTCTCTCTCTCTCTCTCTCTCTCTCTCTCTCTCTCTCTCTCTCTCTCTCTCTCTCTCTCTCTCTCTCTCTCTCTCTCTCTCTCTCTCTCTCTCTCTCTCTCTCTCTCTCTCTCTTCTTTCTTTCTTTCTTTCGTTCTTTCTTCTTTTTTCAGATGCCATTGCGTTTGTCACTAATTTCCCTGAGTGCTCACAGAAGAGTTTATTTAATTACTGTTTTCCCTCTTTTGATCTACGTCCTCTATATGGGAGGGGTCAATCAGCTTTCAGGTGAAGGAAAAGGGGCAAGGAAGAAGGAAGTTATTGGGCAAATTGGATGGGGTTTTGTGAAGCCATCTGCCTGCTCCGTAAAGTGAGAATGACCACAGGCACTGTCACTGTCTTTTGCAGAGTGGCCCATTGTATGTCTCCATATAGGCATTTGTCTTCTTTTGGAAGGGCCCACTAACATTTTAGACATTTGAACAGGCATTTTAACAGACGCTCTTATACAGAGCGACTTACACAGTTTACATTTCTTTACATACAATCCATTTATACAGCTGGATATTTTACTGAAGCAATTCAGGTTAAGTACCTTGCTCAAGGGTACAACAGCAGTGCCCCACCTGGGAATTGAACCTGCAACCTCTAAGTTACAAGCCCAGCTCCCTAACCATTACACTACACTGCCAGCCACTACACGTATCTCTAGAAGTTTACAGAGGAGCTTGTTCAGTCACGGTTTTCTGATTCTGTCATGAACCATGTGGATGCACAAGCACCCTTTGCATTAAAACATACTCACTTACACTCACACATACACACACACATACAAACATACACACTCACACACACACACATACACACTCCTGTACAGACATGGAGGGAGGAGATCAGTGAGGGGTGCTGAGGGAGGCTCCAGGAGCGCGATGTGAATCTGACATGGTGTTGAGAGGTATGGTGCACAGAACATACACACAGCCCCTCCCTTCAGTGCCTCTGATATGAGCTGTCAACATGAGAGAGATAGAGAGAAGAGGAGACAGACTCTATCTCTGTGCGCGTGTATGCGTGTGTGTGTTCATGTGTGTGAGAGAGTGTGTGCGTGTGTGTGTGTGTTCATGTGTGTGTGCGTGTGTGTATGTGTGTGTGTGTGAGAGTGTATGCGTGTGTGTGAGAGTGTGTGTGTGTGTGTGTGTGTGTGTGTGTGCATGTGTGTGTATGTGTGCATGTGTGGTTGTGTGTTTAATTAGAGAGAAAGAGAGAGGAACATGGCATATGAAATCAACTTGTCCATCTCATGTGATCAGCACATAAGACACAGTTTTTTTAATCCACCCCAGTTCTCCCTCATGGTAGGTGTGCTGATGTGTCATCACCTCTTGCTTCGGCCTTCTGTTTGAACCAGCAGAGCCCCCGCAGACACCTCGCCCTCTACTGGTGTGGGGGAGAGACAGCAGAGGTGTGACAGAAATGTCACAGCAGAATGAGAAAAATGGCCAAACATCAAAGGGGCATGTCAGAGAAATGTTGAGTAAAAGCTATCCCACAGAAGGTCATCCTGAGAATTAAATGATTAAACATTGGCGCTTTCTGTATCAGATCATTATCTTTAGTCGAACTTGTTTTTCATTTTGATGACGGATGTGACGTCACAGGGCTCTCTCGCGAGCAACGAACACGTCAGAAAAAGGAGAACAGCTGTACTGCTGAATAATTTCTGAACACGCAAGTTTCTGCAACTCGAGTTGTGCGTTCAAACTCTTAAATTCGTGGAGCTGTCTTGTGTTTCACAGCCACCTGTGGTCTCGCATGCACGTTTGTCACTGAGAAGCAAGGGAATGCCCTGCAATGATGGTGATCAATATTTGTGTAGGTTTTGGTTTGCCACTGGAAGGTACAGTGTGGAATTTTCCACTGTGGGCTGCGGCCCTTAGTTGCTCCATGGACAGAGAGGGGGCTGGTGGAACTTTCTCACTGTACCTCGCTACTCGAAGTACTGTAAAATGACTCATTTTTTTACCTCATTATTTAATAAATGTCATTTGAAACAACACCCCTATTAAAAAGTTCAAAAGATTGTTGTATGCGTGTGTGGGTGGGGGAATATGTGGTTTTGTGTGCGTGCTTGAATGTAAAACACTGTAAGCAGTTGTATTCTATTATTTTATCTTTTTAAACAATTGACCCCATATATCTGAACCATTCATTAACAAGCTACAGGTAACTGCCTAAATAAAGGAAACAGTAACAGAAAGTGTCTTAATAGGGGATTGGGTCACCAGAACAGTTTCAATGCACCTTGGCATAGATTCTATAGGTGTCTGAAACTATTGGAGTAATGCAGCACCATTCTTCCACAAGAAATTCCATAATTCTCAGGCGAGGCTCCTGAAACTCCCGTAAGTGTTCATTTGGGTTGAGTTCTGGTGACTGAGACAGCCAGGGCACATGGTTTACATCGTTTTCATGCTCATCAAACCATTCAGTGACCAATCGTGCCCTGTGGATGGGGGCATTGTCATCCTGGAAGAGACCACTCCCATCAGGATAGAAAAGGGGAGAATGGCTTTGTCTTTATTGGCATTTACCTTGCCCTCGAAGGGATTGAGTGGACCTAGACCATGCCAGGAAAATGCACCATAACAGAGCTGCCAGAACCCTTCACTTACTCAAGTGTTTAATTTATTTTGTCAGTTATCTGTACAGTCATTTATGGAAATGCAGAGTAGGGTTCCAGACACATGCCAAGATGCATTGATGCTGTTCTGGTGGCTCATGGTAGCCCAACACTCTATTATGACACTTTATGTTGGTGTTTCCCTTTTTTTGGCAGTTACCTGTATAAGTCAAATATTTTAGCAGCACAAATAAATTAATAGTACTGTATTGACATAAATCATACAGATGATGTGGGTATTTCTACGTTGTGCTGACACGTAGGCCTACTGTTTCAAGTATGAATTTGTGCATATGTTCAATCAATCTCTGTCAATGTAGCTGTGTGTATGTGTGTGTGTGTGTGTGTGTTTACATTTTTGCTTGGTCATTTGCTGCTTTGTTTCATGAAAGACGGACCGGCTGTTTTCCACCCACATTAGAAAAACTTGGCAGCACGCCTGCGATGGGAGTCCAAATTCCAGACAGACTAAAGAAAAGTTCCTGCCCTGTCATTGCTCTGGGGATTGGGGGGGGGGGGGTTGGTTTGAATTTGAATATGAGACCACAATATATATGAGACAATGCTCAGACATCATCCTAAATGGCTAGGACGTGTTGTGGAGCATTCACTTGTCCTGTCAAACGTCTCGTTCATTCAATTTCAGAGTCAGGGAGATTGAGTAAGAGTTAAAATAGACTTGGGTTTGACGGACAAAAATTAATTCACAAAGTGCAGATTTCTCCACAGGAACCTCAGTCATTCTGGTTTTAATCCCAGTCCCAGATGTGTTTAAATTGTGATTGGTCTGTTTTGGTGAAGGGAACCAGCATGGTGCAGCTGGGACAGCCAGTAGTCAAAGGTCAGAAGGGTGGGGCATTCTGGATGTCCTCAAAATGCCTGCATGAACATGGCGGGGTAATAACCTCATCAGCCCTCTCCCCCCCTCTCCGCCCCCGTCTTTGTCACCCTCCCATGTCACATGCAGGACCCACGCCAATGCACACTGTGGTTTTCAATACAAAAGGTCAGATACCTTGGCGTGGTGCTTTGGCCGCTTTGCACATGTTGACTCAAAGCAATTTTCTTAAAGTGAATTTGAAAAGTTTATTTAAAATTTTTAAACGTGATGTTGAAACTGATTTTTACTCTTTTTCTCAAAGTTTTTTTATTTTTTAACATTTTTTTTAGCGTAACATCAAACATGACATGTAATCCCTGCGTGAAGGAGAAAGAGAGAGAGGGAGAGAGATGGGGAAGAGGGGGCAGGACTTGTTTAAAGAGTGCAGATATGATTTATTTAATCTGAAACACTATCGAGAAGGGCGCCCTCAAACTGTCTGTAATTTAACAAGTTTCTCTCTGCTGGATAAGAGCTTCCCATTTAACCACATGATTAATGAAAATGTTCCGCCTTGTTTATGAAATTTGATGTAAGGCATCTGTTTGCCCTTTAAATGGACTTGGACCCTCTTATTTACACTGTTCTCCATTTTCAGAAATAAAATAATAGTAAAGAGTTTAATTTGAAGGGAGGGATGATTTAGTGGCAGGAAGGAGGTAGTTAAACTAATTTACGAGGAAGTTTTTCTTTCTTTCAAAGAACAAAATTGCCCTGGTGCTCCTTAATAGGGGTGCAATTGTTAAAACGAGCAAAATTCATTGCGCTGTTTCGCATGTCCGAATTAAAATGACAAAACCCAACCAAGGCTAAAAAAGGGAAACCCAAAACACCAAAAATAATATTAACATTAACCTCAACTGTTTTCTCCCGGTCACTGGCAGAGAGAACTGGACGCATGTCATCCCTGGGAATGGAGAGCAGTTCTGAGGGCTCTGTGTAAATCAGGGATAGTGTGCCGGCTCGTCGGTCAGGCGATGCTCCACTGACCAGAGTCAACACAATAGCAGTGTTTGTGAAGGAGCGGCCGACATCACAGCCTCAAGACACAACTGGAAAACAAGTGGCCACATCTGAGGCTGCCTGGCGTGTGAGTGTTCAGAGTTCCCATCCGTCCTCTTCTCTCGGTTGTTATTGTTAAACTTGGGTAAGAGGAGAACGACCACGCGCAGAAAAAAGAAAAGAAAGGAAAGAGCTTTGGGCCGGGGATCGGGGAGGGGAGGGGGGGTGACGGACGGACATATAGGCGCTTCTCAGAAGGTCCTGTGAGCACGAACAAACAAATCAATAAAGATACAAATAACAAAAACAGAGAGGACCTTCCAACATGCTGTTATCATTATGAAGTCGTTTGATATGTAGTAAACATTGCTGCTTGGTAATATGGTGTTTGTGTGTGGGGTGAGGGGGAAGGGGGATGGGGTACAGGGATATGGGCTGGGGGGTGGGTTTGGGAGGACAGGGGGGATAGGGGGATATGTGTTCTGGCCTGCCTGGGGTTCTGTCTGAGGTTTTCCCTCCAGGGGAAGCAAGAGTGTAGTTTTGTTCTGATGTGGTGGAGAAGGCCTAGCCACCAGTCCCCCCTGTGTGAGAGAGACCAGCGTGACCTGTCCCAGCACTGCAATCAAACTCTTATGCCCCATACCCCCTTCCCCTCACTCCCTCTCTCTCTCTCCCACTACCTCTTGCGCGCACTCACTACTCTCTTCTTCTTCTTCAAACTACTGCTCTCATTCTCTGCTGCACCTCAGCTCTAGAACCAGTTCTAGAACCTTAGGTTGCAGACAGTCTTCTGATGATGTGCCTTGTTTTGTTTTGTGTTGTGTTTATGGTGCTGAAGTGAGAGTAGTTGTGACCAATGTTTAATATAGAATAGGACTACTCATAGAAGTCATCAGGTGACTCTGCCTGTCTGAATGACAGCCCAGCTGAATATACTCATGTTTAACATTCACTATATAGACAGCGGCTATAGACAGTCTACTCTCAAGCCTGAGAGTACAAACCCTTCTGATGACAAACGCCCCTGAGGTCATCTCCTTCATCAGTCAGGACGTGTGTGTGTGTGTGTGTGTGTGTGTGTGTGTGTATGACAAATTATTGTAAAACCTTGATCTGATATTAAATATAATAAACAGATTTTGCACATCCATAAATAACTGAGAGTTTTGGTAAACCTTCATTTCTGGACAAAATGATGATGATTGTAAAAGCACCAGTAGTATTATCATTCACGGTTGTCCATAATTGTTGTGTGTACTTTCATAGCAGAGAATGAGTAATTAACACAGTTAAAAGATAAGAGATCCTGTTATGCAGGTACCCATCAGGATTGAGGCACTTTTAAGGTGCACTCCATCTCCACCTCCATATGGTTTGGTGATCATGAGAGAAAGAAATAAAGAAAGAAAGAGGGGGAGAGGGCAAACAGGAGCAGAAAGCATTAGAAAGAGAGAGAGAGAGAGAGAGAGAGAGAGAGAGAGAGAGAGAGAGAGAGAGAGAGAGAGAGAGAGAGAGAGAGCACGCAGAGAGAAAGTGCGCTGTCATGCCTCAGGAATGCTGGAGGGGTGCTTGCTGGCGTGACGGCCTCATTTTTCACAGCCGTAATCTGAGACAGCTGTCAGTGTGCGGGCTGGTGGGGGGGAGGCACAGGAGAAGGGAGGGGGGTGAGGGGGTTCGTGCTTGGTGGAGACTGAGTTTGTATTTCCGTGTCGCTTTTCCTGAAAGGAGTGTCTGCTCTGCCGAGGAATGAATGAGGAAATGAAGCCCTGTGCTGTTTTTTCTCTGCGGAGTGGAGTTGAGGGGTCGAGGGGTTGAGGGTTGTGGGGTTTAGGGGTTGAGGAATTGAGGGGTTGAACATGGAGGAGTTTAAAGGTTGAGGGGTTGAGGGTTGAGGAGCTTAGGGGTTCTGAGGTTGAAGAATTTAGGTGCTGAAGGGTTTAGGGGTTGAGTGTGGATGAGGGGTTGAAAGTTTTAGAGTTTGAGGGGTTGAGGAGTTTAGGAGTTGTGGGGTTTAGGGGTTGAAGGATTGAGGGGTTGAATAGTTGAGAGGTTGAGGGGTTTAGCAGTTGAAGAGTTGTGTGGTTGTAGGGTTTATCGGTTGAAAAGTTGAGGGATTTAGGGAATTAGTTGTTTAGGGTTTGGGAGTTTCTTCTTGTTCTTGCTGTCCTGATTGGCCTACGCAATTGCATGACGCGTTGCAAAGTGAAAAGCTGCATACTGAAAATGTCACCTGTGTTTCTACAATGCCCCGGCAAGTCTCGTGCTGTTCTTGTACCTGGCCAGCTATCTCTGTCTGTCCTGTGGGGAGCAATCATGGTGGGGGGTGGGAGGTTTTAGGCCACAAAGACTTATTATTCTGCAATCAAAACGTATCCACTCGCTGCCATCGCCACAACCATTTAACACAGAAACCTTGCGAGGGCAAGGTCTGGTGTAAAACCAAAAGGTATTTCTAAAACATCCAGGATGTAAGAGCTGGGGATAGATAATAATGATGGAAAGTTATACCGGTTATGAACGTGCTTTGCTCTACCTTTGATTTACACCAGGTTTCATAAGTCCGCCCTCTCCGGCAGCTGGAAGGTGATTAAAAGGTTCCAAATGAGCAAGGGAGTTTTGAACCATGATGGAGGCATGAGATTTATGGAGATTATCTTACTCATGTTCTCTTTGTTTTCTTGGTCTCATGCTCAGGCAGAATTTCCTTCTCATGATGGTCCAGTGGAGAAGAAAGGCTAATAAACCTGTTCTGAACAGAGCATGCCCATAGAGTCTGAAATTAGTTTGATCAGAGTAAGATTTGCAAGTTTGCTATACCTTTTTGGTTGGGGGGGAGTCCCCCTTGTGAAAGAAAGTGTGCTTTGCGTGTGTGCGTATGTGTGTGCACAAGCATGAATAAACAGCATAAACAGGTTGATTAATGGAGGGAATATTCATGAAACTAAGGGTGGTGCTTTCACTGCAACCGCTGACCTCATTTAAAGACACAGCTCTGTTTGCTTCAGCCAGCTTCACTCGGGTTCATCTTACCTCTGATGAGCTTTAAACAAGACCTAAATCTGGGGCACATGTCACCAGCCGGTGTCGGGTTGCAGTGGCGCATTCATCACTTTCCGCGCTGTGTACTGTACGCTTGGAACGTTACCTTACCCTGTGAGGATAGGAAGCCTATAGGCCTCGCTCTGAGAAAGAGACGCCTGGTGAAATAGGAGAGGATGAGAGGAACTGAAAGTGTGAAGCAGTTCTCCGGTAATGGCGGCCCACAGAAAGCTCGGTGGGATCCAGCGTGAAAGAAAGATAGATTTTCCACACTTCTATTACGGTGAATTACAGTGCAGGGAGAGGGTTCTCTCAGGGACTTCCGACTGCTAGCGCAGTCACAAAGCTTCCACCAATCGATCGATCTTCATTTTTGTATAGTGCCATTTACAAACAGCTTTTCACCCTGCACTTCACAATGACAACATTTCCAGAAGGAATAAAAAAATCTGGAAAAAACACAATTGAGCCAATTTGGGGGTAACCTGGAAAATGATCCCCAGACCCCTTAAAAGATGATGAAGTTAAGCTCCTGGAAAATAGTGGGATACAGAAAAAAATAACTCTAGAACACAAACATATTGTAAAAAATACATCAGCTTAACTGTAGAGTCGGTCAACTTCTGCTTTGTATTCTTCCATGGTAGGAGTCAAAAGGGGAACCGAGTGAGATTCCACACAGCACTGTTTGACAATTTTGTTATTGAATGACTATCTTGAGTCCGTTGAGTACAAGGTCCCCCCACAATCAAGTTTAATCTGTTGGCTTCAGGTCCTGCCATATACTTGTTGAAGCATGCCAATGTGCCAGGCTCACATTTGGGTGACTCTGAGTCTCATTTACCATAATATTCTCTACTGGGTCAAAAGGATTTTGTATTTTATTTACAGTCGTCACTGTCATTGTGGTTACATTTTCTTTAAAATTGTATTATTTCAACAATAAGAGAGCAGAAATCTTATGTCACAAACAATTGGAATCTTTTTTTTTCTGTTTTTCTTTTTTCTTCTTGTTCTGTGTTCAATTTCAAGAACTCCCCTTGCCACCCACTTCCTTTTCTGAGCAGAGTTTTTTGTTCAAGATCTTATCTGGCACCATCAAGACGTGCGGTCCCTGCCTCTGCACGACTCCTTTCTGCTCCTTCCTGTGTCGAATGTCACAGGGGCACAGCGCATTGTGTTTACCGTTTGGCCTGTGCTCTGGCATTGCCAGACGTCTACCCGTTTGACTCTGTCAGACCCCCTGTTATCAGGGGAGTGGACACGGTGACCCTCGTATTTCTTGCACGGAACACTGTGGTTCCCATTAGTTGTGACTCATGGTACAAGGTTCGAGAGGGGAGACACGGGTTGGGTGTCCAGCTATGTAGGGGAGAAGCTACTCAGGTTCTTTGATGTGGGATCTCACTATACTATCTTTCAAGCGGTTACAGGGGTGATGATTCTGACAATGCCAGTAAAAGAGAACGTTAAATGAACACAGAAGTCAGAGCTTTTTTCAAACATGCCAGTCCTCTGTCTGATTACAGATCTAAGTAGCATGCAACCCCCCAAAAGAAAAAACAGGTACTTTCATCTATATTGATGAGAAAGGCAGCTCTTGTGGTTGTCTCGCCTTATTTCACTGTGTCAAATTGTTAATTTTATCAATTGAATGAAGCAAGATAATTCCCCCTCTGACTGGGGACGTTCTTGGTACTTTCCAGGACACTTTCTCTCTTTGGCAGCGCGGCTTGTTGTTCATAAGATATGATAGAACCAGACGACCCATAGTACCGCTCTGAGTCAGATAGTGAAACTGGCACTCGGGAGCAGCCTTCAATTTAAATATGTTTCACAATATGCCTTTTGTTCACATTCTTTGTGGACTATCTTCTTTTTTTTCACTAATATTTTCATTGTCAGGAAGCAGGAAGTGAGGTCAGTTGCTGCCACACTTACCTGTGGAAAGTGTGCAGTGTGGAAAGCAGCTGAGAAATCAGGGCCCTCTGGCCTAACGTAAACACTCAACATGAGGTTAAATGGAGTGCTGTCTTTTATAATGAAAAGATTCTCCCTTTTTTTCTCTCCTGCTTGGAATATGTAGTAGTGCCTCTGGAGTCACTGATAGGCAGGTGAGGTAACGCCAAACAGAGGAGAGGCCACTGGAGGCATATACGTGTCTGGCATACAATAACCTAAAACTTTTGATCTAATCATAAATATATATACGTTGAAAAGTTGGAGTACCGCTTCCTCTCTTCATGCGGAAATTCCCTTGTACTGGGTGCAAGAAGTACATAATTGCTCAGAGATTACGACAGAAAAATCAAATGTCAAATCGGAAACTTGAAAACCAGGGTGGACTAGTATGTTAATTGTTATTATTGCCACAAGGTAGGGAGGGAGAACAAAGCTCTTTGCAGAATAGGTCAATTGGTCTATGAGCTCAGGGTAAAACCATGGTGGTTTTTGACTCAAAAGGGTGGTCTCTCACAAAAAAAAAAAAAAAAACCCAGAACGCCCTAACCCCCCCAAAAAATGACCAAATAAGGCACAACTAAAAGAGTACATTTGTTTTGTTGATATGGATGAGCCACAGTGCCATGATGTGAGAGACAGGGTGAAAAATGGGTCAGGACGTTCTGTGTCTCCTCTTGGCGTTCTCCTGTGCCTGGTACCTGTCTCACCCACGGGAGTTTCTATGCGTCAGGGACGGTCAGGCTTTCAAAGCTGTACAGAACAAGCAGAGGAGGCAATAATCGCACAGCTCTCTTAATGTGTGTGTGTGTGTGTGTGTGTGTGTGTGCATACGTATCAGATAGCGCAGTTTAACTCTTTCCGTGCCCACACAGGAAATGTTGAAAGGAACAGAACTCGTGTGCGTTCATTTTAGTCCTCGCTTATAAGCAGTGGGATGACCTTTTATTCTGCCAAGCTTTGAACCTTTTCTTACATTCGACAGATTTAATTGGAAGTTTGATGTTCACAAAGGCTATGAGAGGAAATTCGGTTAAGCCGCGTGTCCATAAATGACGTCCTTTGGCCTGAAAAGCAACCCACAAACAGCTGCAAAATCCACCTACACTAGGCCGCGAACGAGGGAGTTATTCAGCAGTCTGGGGGGTGAAGGTTGCAAGTCCCGAGTTAAGTAACGACAAACAACAACACCCAACTAAGAGACAGAGCAGAGGCGCAGAAATGCACACCCAGTGCAGTGAAGAGCCTGCTTCCAGGCCATGTTGACTCTGAGATCCAGGACTGGACTGTTTGTCTTTGGGTCTGTTTGATTTGAATACGTGCAGTTAATGACAGCTCTTTGTGTAATGTCTTCCTGTCTTCCTGCTGTGTCCCCCATTAGACAGTAGGCTTTGGGACAGGCTACCCCCCCCGCCCCACATCAGAAAGTAGGTTTTGAGACAGGCTGTGGGCACTGAACTGCAGATGGAAAAAAGCTCCATTCTCATTACATTACAGGCATTTAACAGACGAGCAACTTGTAGTTTACATTCTTTTAAATACAATCCATTGATACAGCTGAATACAATCACTGAAACAATTCAAGATATGCACCTTGCTCGAGGTCAATTATCAATGCTTTCAGTGATTTATTCACACGTATCCCATAACCAAGCCTTACTTGTCAGGCTCATAACTATAAGCCTAACTCCAATTTGGTACAACTCTACCCAACTTCTGGGGATGTGCTTTGCTTATAAACCAATGTTCATTTACTACTCATGCTGAATCCCACAATGGAGTGTGTTCGTGAAATGATAAACCGCTCCGGCCAACCAAATCCACTATCAGGCATCTGCTGGTGCCAATCAGATTGCAGGAAGCCTAGGCCAGAAAAGTTAACAAAGTCGAGACTATCCATCATATAACTTTAGAGTCACCCAGGGCACATGGTCCAAAGGTCTGTCTGAGAAGGAACAAGGTAAAACCAGCCAATGACCTCCCCTGCCCCCCTCCATACTTCCATCCCATTCACCAATATGCCGTCCCCCATGACTTTCACTGAGAGGTGTGGAAAGACAGATGTAATGGTTTTAAATAGCAATGGACTGAAAATGAACTGAGACTCAATAATAGCATAACGGGCACACACACACACACAAACCCTGCAAAGGAGCAGGAGCATTTGAGGACTGAGAACCTGACACATTCTCTCTCGCTCTCTCTTTTCCTGCCAATGCTCTTAAAGCATTATTTAAAAAAATGTTTATTTTGTTTCTTACTGTAAGTGACGGAAATGAATGAGCGCGCCTTGGCGCTCCATGAAACGTTTCCTTACTGTGCATTGTCATGAACCTCATCCGAATCTAAAGGCAGAAAAGGGGGAGGAAAAAGGTCAGTGATGTAAATGTTAAAAAGTAACGTTCCCAAATTATGCAAACAAGCAGAACTCATTTCCTCTGGTGAGGCTTTGAATCAGCTATTTCTGCTTTGCCCTGTTTATTTTCGTACGGAGGGGAGCAGACACACGATCCACCCGGAAAAGTGATTTATTTATGTATTCCAGTTCAGCCCTCCTGAGTGAGAGGCTGCCAGAAGTCACTGGCTGTGTTTACAGGACTGGATTGGCCATTTCCCATGGTGCCGTCTGCCTGCGGTGATATCTTATTTATACAAGGCCCGATATGGGAGAACAGAGCGGTTTATTTTAGGATATTCCCCACGGATGGATCCAATTTCTCCGACTGGAGCTATTTCCTAAGTACGTGCTGGACTTCAGGTTCTAGAACATGTCAGCTGCTCAGAAACGAAGATTCCGAACTGGCGAGATAGGATTCTTCATTGTCTCAGTGATGGAAATTTTGCCGTTTCAGCGGCGGAGTTTGGGATCCGGGGAACGCAGGCAGCCCACAAAAAAAGTGTTTGAAAAGGAATTTAGGTCTCATCTCTCATCTTTATTGACAAATACTATAATTTAATTTGGTCAGACAGGCTTGACATTGTTTGTGGTCACAAAATTGGATTGGTTTTAGTCATGCTTTGCGGTTGGTGACAAAAAACGTAAAACTGCTTTAGCTCCTCGTGTGAATGGTGAAGGGAGTTCCAGAGACATGTACTTCTTCCATGTTTCCCAAACCAAAGTTTGCCTGCGACAGTACATTTACGAAACCCCAGATGAAACGATAGTATGTAATTGTATTTTTTGGAAACCCTGAAAATATGACCTTTTGGCGCAGGGTGGTTTATATGCTGAAATTTCTGTTTGGGCCAAATTGACTAAATCCACGAGATGCTATGCAGTTGGCTCTCACCCCCTGCAGTTTTATTGCGGTTATCTGAACTAGGTTTAATGCAGTGCTTTCGGAGTAGAGGACTAAGAGGGGATTCATGATTGAATGTTCCAGTGTTAGTGTCTGCGACCCTTGCAGACTGAACCACACACCTGAATAAAACTAAACTAAGTTCAGTAGTTTTCATCTGGCGAGCTTCGGCTAGTCAGAACAGTGGACAGAAATAACTTTATAAGATAGACACTGCTCGCTGAAACGTGAAGGTTTTGAGTGAGTCACTATATAGAGAATAGAACACTTAAGAGCTAGACAATAGGTGCATTCCTACATTGACTGCAGTGGTATGGAATGTTGATGTCATTGCTCATGGTGCTCTGCTACAATAAAGACAGGATAGACTGTCACTGACATAGATGGCAGGTGAGATGGTTTGAATGGCAGTCTGGGACTAAACAATAGGAGTAAAGTGTAATAATGCACCCTATAGCATGCCTTAGTTAGGAGCACAACTTATCCTACCACTTCAAGCATGGCCTAGTTACCTACTGTATAATACCAAGAGTAGGAAATACCGTTGACCTTTTTCTTTGTGTTTTGATGTTTTGCTTGTACTGTACCAACCTAGTGGAGAAAATCACTAAAACAAATTCTTGCTCTGAATGTTTGTGTTTTCTGATACTTTCAGTCAAAACCACCAAAGTATATTTAATTCAGGTTAAAGGAGGCAACAGAACCAGTGAAGGGGAAAGCATGACGCTGAGGAAAATCAATTACACACATTAACTACAACCATTGGCTTGTATATGCAGCTCTGAAGTGTGTCACACTATGATGTTTTAAAAACAAACACCCATACACATACAGACACACACACACACACATGCACAAATACACACACACACACACATACACACACAGGCACAAATACACATGCACACATGCGCACACACACAGACACACACACACAAACACACAGGCACACATATACACACACACATAGGTATGCACACATACACACACACACAGTTATGATGGTTCTGTCTTGAGGCATTTGTTTTCTGTGAAAAGAACTGGGATCGTGGAGAAAGTATGTGTATTATTGAAAATAATCTTCGTGCAACATTACTCTGAATGAACGATGAATCCTCTTAACACAAGAACTGCCACGAGGTCAAATTTACACGTTTCCGTTTTTCAATTGTATGTAACTATGTTTCAATAAAAAACTCAAGTCTCCCAGTCCTTGACTTTTCCTAAAATTGTGTTATTAAGCACCTCCTAATGTAAGAAAGTTATAGGAAAAAACTGAAAAAAGGCATTTAAACATATTACTGCCACGGGGTCAAATTTACCCACCATAGAAGGCAATGTAACAATATAGGGCATTTATTTTAGCGCGGTTTTTGTTTGTGCATTTTAGTTGCCACGCAATGCATGTTATTTTCATTTGATTGTTCTATTTTTAGTATTCCGTTTTTATATCCCATTCCACTGTTCTCCTGCCTTTGAATGGAAGAACAAAGTCATCTTTACGAATAGCACGTGTGTTCTGTGACAGGCCTCTATTGCTGTCGAGTTCGCTCATTATAAAATAAAATAGAATATTACGAATAGAATAATACGAATATGGATAGAAGAAAAGGATGAATAACCAGGAGTCATTAGCATTGCTACATGCTATGAGCAATGGGGAGTCTGATGGTGGGGAGGTCTCCAGGTTGAGCGATGTACCGTGGGTGAGCGAGGAAGATGCATCGGATGGATCATCTGACAACAGGAAAGCATCGAGACGATCTGATCCTGTCCCTGTTATGCCTGCAGTGTCAACTATGGGCATATGTACAAGCACATGCACCATTGGTAGGCATTCACTCAATCTAATTTATATTGGTCCTATAGCTAGCTAGTTATAGCATAAAGTAACTATTGTGACAGATCTATAATAACTGTATCTAATCTCACATCATATTGATGTCTGCACTAGCTAGCGATTAGTTCCCGGAGTTGACTTAGCATAAAGTAACTATTGTTGACAGATACTTGTCCATCCATCCATATAATAGGCTATTCCTGGTATCTAATCTTACATCATTGCTTCAGGGTGCCAGTGAGCAATGGCATTAGCCTAATCATGTCTTTGTCATCAAAGACATGCAAATGAAATGCAGATATGTGGCTATCCAAAGTGTACAGTCATGGTTTTGAGTGTTCATGGTTTTCGCTAACTGTGAATAGGCCAATGATTTAGAGTATAAAAGGCAAATTCATATTTTTAGTTCAGTTTGCCTAAGGTGCCTATTTCACTTGGGTTAGCCTATTTCTATCCTGTCGATTGGCAATGCGTTGTGTCGTAAATGTTTGTTAATAAATGTAAAACTGTGTTTAATGGATTAACTCTTATTTAGTTGTGATTTTCATTTATTTACGCATGACTTTGTTCTGTTTGTTGTTTTATTGTTTTGTATGTATTGTTTTATAGGCTATTTAGCCTAATTTGCCTGATGCCTATATTTAGCCTATGTTCGGCTATTTCATTCAGTTTGCTAGCCTACATGAACGTTGTATCAATATTGTTGTATCGTTGTAACTATCGATGGTGTTTATGAATAAACTGGTATTTATATGTGATTTTCGCTTATTCATTTAGACTAAAACACAACGGATAATTAAGCACTGATAGTATAAATTCTTTTTGCAATATCAATGCAAATTAGATGTGTGTGTACATTTGACCCGTTGGCGGTTTTAACGAATCCTGGCGGTTCTAGTGTTAACAGATATGGATACAGAGGAAATGACTCAAGCCCATGATAGCCTGGGAGGTCTGCTGGTGTGCCTTCTACAGAAATGGGCTGTAGAAGGGGCCCTCTGGGTGGTGTGTCCAGCTAAAGCTCCGTCCGGGAATTGAATCGTGAATGTGCCAGTGCCGACCGTGGTCCAGGAGTCCCGTGAGGTGATGCCCAATTGGCCATAACACCACTGAGTGAAGATTCAGCCAGGAGGGCACGCCCTGCCTCATCGCACAAGAGTTACTCTAGTTGAGCTGCCACCTGCAGTGCAATGACTGTCAACCTCAGCTGGTGTTCTGCAGGGTGAAGAGAAGCGGTGGCCGGCAGAAGCATGCGTGAGGACATTGAGGCAGCTGTGTAGCATAAGGTTGCGGGTTCAATTCCCTGGTGGGCCACTGCCGTTGTATCCTTGAGCAAGGTGCTTAACCTGAATTGCTACAGTAAATATCCAGCTGTATAAATGTATTGTATGTTAGGAAATGTAAACTGTGTAAGTCTCTCTGCATAAGAGTGTGCTGAATGCCTGTAATGAAATAGCACAGTGCTACTAGGTACTCTCCAGAATTTATGGAGGATGTTGCAATGATGGGAAGGGCCTACAAATACAATTAGGCTTTTCCAAATTGGAGAAGAAGTAGGCGATAAATAGGCAATAGGGCTGTAGAGGAGTGAGAGTGAGTCAGTCTCCAGCCTGGGGGATGTCCCTCTGCCCAGAGAGGCAGACAGTGGCAGGTGGGTGGAGAGGTTTAGAGAGCAGGACAATGTGGCGAGATGGCCAGAGTTTCAGTCTGAACAACCCACTCACTGGGTTCAGGATGACTTGGTTGAGTTCGTTTGACACTGCCGTGTGGATATGTATCCTGCTGGGGAACAAGGTCACAAACAAATGCACACGCACATGCACACACACAGAAACAAGCCCCAGCCCATTCCACACAGCTGCTTGTAATGTCCACAGGTGTGGACAAAAAAATTATCAAAATAAACAATGGGTCTGATATATATGATAATGACGATTATGATCATGAAGATGATGATGAACATGATGATCATATTGATAAAGATGGGGGCTGTACATATTGATGTCATGGGGTCATAGTCATGGCCTGTACGATGCTCTGATGAGCTACAATCTAACGATGTTAAGCCCTCCTTCAGCCCCTGTAGTAAATGACATAATTATTTTCTGGCCACACCAACCCCAAGTGAAAGTGGGCCCTGTGATAGCTGGGATGAAGAGGTTGTCCCACAATGCCTTGGGGCTGAAGGCGAATCCAACAGACTTTTGCTAACATACAGGTAACTGCCAAAATAAAGGAAACACAGACATGAAGTGTCTTAATAGGGTGCTGGGCCACCACAAGCCGTCGAACAGCTTCAATGCACTGGCCTAATTCGATTGGCATAGATTCTAAAAGTGTCTGGAACTCTATTGGAAGGATGCAACACCATTTTTCATGAGAAATTCCATAATTTGGTGTTTTGTTGATGGTGGTGTAAAACGCTGTCTCAGGCATTGCAACAGAATCCCCTATAAGTGTTCAGTTGGGTTGAGATCTGGTGACTGAGATAGCTATGGCATATGATTTACATAATTTTCATGCTCATCAAACCATTCAGTGACCACTCATGCCCTATGGATCCTGTCATCCTGGAAGAGACCACTCCCATCAGGATTTAAATGCTTCACCATAGGATGGTGATGATCACTCAGAATGGCTTTGTCTTTATTGGCATTTACCTTGCCCTTTAAGGGGTTGTTGATTGGACCCAAACCTAAACCATGCTAGGAAAATGCACCCCACACCATAACAAAGCTGTCAGAACACTTCATTCACTGAAGTGTTTCCTTTATTTTACTTTTCAACTGTCAGCGGACAGGTCTGGCCAATATATACCATGACTCAGTGTGCTTTTTGATTGCCATTCAAGTGCTAAAAGGATTTTTGTATCTCAGATTGACTAAGAGTCATTCTTAATTCCTCTGCATTCAGGCAGCAGTAGGTACATAGACTTTCACTGTTATACCACGATGCTGTCTCTTCCACCTACTGTATATGGCTCAGTCAATACTGGGTCGTAAAACACTTGATTGTTCCTACCATGTATTAATGCACATCTTGTAAGTCACTCTGGATAAGAGTGTCTGCTAAATGCTTAAAATGTAAAATGTAAAATGTAACACTGAAATGCAATGTATAAAAACGCCCCGAAAACATTTGCCATTCAAAAACATTGCAAAAAGTGTATCTATTTAGTTAATTATTCAATTAATCTAATTTAATTCAGTTGTCGGTCCGAAACAAAATAAGACAAACCGTTCTCCGCAAAGCTGTGTGTTTGACATTTTGATGAATTCAAATTTCTCGCGTTGACCTAGTTTCGTAAATATTGTAGCAGTGAGGCACGAACAATCAAAAATATAGCTCATGTTTTCACCATTAGGCAGACATCTGTGTTTTATCATACCTGTACGTCATCACAGCACATATTTAACTCGGGGTCAGCGAGACATTTAGTGTCTCATACCTGACGTGCTTGACAGTGTGGATATTCCTGTCTCAAATTGTTTTCACAGTGGTTTCTCAAACTACTCCTTGAATCCGAGTGAAGTGATCACAGGCCGCCACTCGTTGGTTTTATGGCCAAAGGAAATGATGCGTTGGTGGATCTACACACAGCTGGAAGGCCTGCCCTCCTCTCTCCGTCACCGCTCTATGGATGCGTGATGCTAAGCTGTTTGTTTTCCACCTCGTGGAAGAATTCGAAAGCGGCTCGCCCAAGGACCGCAGGGCCGTGACTCCGCTACCAATTTAGGAAGGAGGACGGCCGAGGTGGCACCTCCCCAGCAACAGCATCTGGTGAAAACACACTCCTCTCCGTTATGTGGATTTACGAGGTTTGGATGGGATATTTACGATCTGCCTGTAACACTGCTTTCCTAAACATATCATCCAGTTCAATTTGTAACACCCTGACTCCACAGACCGTTAAAGCAAACTGG
Organism: Aldrovandia affinis; assembly: GCA_029706075.1. NCBI lineage: Eukaryota > Metazoa > Chordata > Actinopteri > Notacanthiformes > Halosauridae > Aldrovandia > Aldrovandia affinis. The sequence continues at coordinate 922,466 of JAINUG010000072.1, forward strand.
ATCCAAGAACAGTTCCATAAGAAGGTCTACATTACAGTATGGCAATGCTATCTGCTGAGCGTGTGAGTCAAGGAGTAACCCTTCTGGTATCTCCATGCCTACAAGCCGGTGCATGACATCACACTCTACCTGCAGTGCTCAGTTGGTCTTGGTCTCAAGTTGTAGTGACTCATTGCTTGTTGTCTGGACATCACAGTCCCTTGTATTCTTGGATGGGTGTAATTGGAGTGGTCTTGGTATTGTTTTTCTTTTTTTTTGCATACTTGTTGCAGTAGGATGCATGTGTGGATCTTCTGTGGAACTTTGTTGTGGGCTGGAACGCTGTGGCGAGTTCACTGTGTCATTTCATGCCCCATTTCCAAGCACATTACGCTTTTCTGCTGGACCACACACACATACATACACACATACTCTCTCTCTCTCTGTGCACAGACACACACACATACTCTCTCTCTCTTTGCATGGACACACCCACACACACTCTCTCTCTGCACGTGCACACACACACACATAAACACACACTCTCTTTCTCTGCATGGACACACTCACACCTGCACACACTCTCTCTGCTCACACACACACACATGCATGCATACTCTCTCTCTCTGCATGGACACACTCACACCCAGACACACTCTCGCTGCACACACACACACACACATTCTCTGCATGGACACACACACACACACACTCTCTGCATGGACACACTCACCCACACACTCTCTCTGCACACACACACACTCTCTGAATGGACACACTTACACCCACACACACTCTCCACACACACACACTCACACACACACACACACACTCACACTCTCTCTCTGCATGGACACACACCCACTCAGGTTTTGATTTGGTCCTAATCTTTCCACCCCACCATGGCTTTAAGGCCAGGATGTGCACACGTTCATTCTCCATATTTTATTTCTGCAGTACGGCTTTGTGAGACACACTCCTGCTCTTCCAATGCTAGGTGTAAATACCAATATCTGCTTGGTCTATATCTGCTTGGTCTGATGACCAGAGTCTAAAAAATTAAAGGTTTGGTGGCACCCTAAACCCTCAACCTGGCACTGTCTGCCTCTCTTCTCTTCTCACTGACTTCCCCCCTAGCCCATTTGTGCAACATCCTCCGTAAATTCGGGAGAGCACATAGTCACACACGTGACTGTAGCGTGTACATTTGGAATAAAACTTACAAAGTATAGATGCAAAGGTGGTTTAAACCATCGATAACCTTTTCGTAAGAAAATAGGCGGCGCACACCCAAATTAACGAGGCGCAAACTAATGGGGAGCAAGCAGAAAAAATAAACAAAGAAATCCGGCTCGCTGTTTTTAATATAAACAACGTTTCAGCACCGTGCGCTTTCGGCACTCTTCCGAACGCAAGTCCCGAACCGTTGGCCGTATTAAGCACAGCGAGGAGGAACCGGAGCGTGCAGATTTATTTATTTATATTTCAAACCATCGATAACGTAAAACATTGTCATTGTAGTCCTTGGAAGTTCATCATTACTAAATCCATCATTACTTTGTCATTCTGACCAGAGGGTCTTTGGTTTCCAGATGAGAAAGCCCTGCAAGCACACTATTTTACCCGAATTACTCCTGCATTTCATTTACGTTACATTTGCATTCACAGTAGCCTACCTTCTATCCTTACATGGAGTGTAAGGATCCATCCCTCATGGGGTAACTTACAAATGCCTGTCCACGAGGGCCTTCAAATAATGTATGTAACCAACCCAGCGGTATAAATCAGTTTATAACCAACCCAGCAGATCTCAGCTACTATATGAGTGGGCCTCAGATGAGATATCAGAAGTTCAGCTGTATAAGAAGTTTATAATTCTAGTCACATGAAGACCAAATTTTGGAGCACTGAAACATTTCCTATGTAAAGATAATTGCTTTTGGTTAGTGGTATTGTTGGTACGTGAAAATAAAAGTTTTAATCATTTTATTTAACTGATATTTTAAATAAAAACAGTATGGTTCTCTCCATTTAACAGGGGGGATTCCTGCTGTCTCTCTCTGTGTGTGTGTGTGTGTGTGTGTTTGTGCATTTCACTGAAGTGAAAATTATTTGGTTGAAGAAAGGCGTTTGATTTCCTGTCAGTTGCTTCAAACATTGTTGGTGACCTCATAAAATTCAACAGCTCTAACAGGGCAGGACTTTCCATCGTTTTACCTTCATAGTTTTGATCTCTACAGAAAAAAACAGATAGGTCACATCAAATGGTACAGTATGCAAAAGCTGAGCATGCACACTCTCTCTCTCTCACACACACACAAACATTTTTGTTTGGCTTGCAGTACACATTGTGGATTTTATAACACAGCTAAAACTATAGTTTGAAAAAAATACCACTTAAAATAAGGAAAATACAGACTACATATTTTAAGATCATGAACGCATACGTATATTTATATAATTGTCAATGTTAAAATGACGAAAGAAATAACAATAAAAAATAAAAATTATATATATATACATACATATGTATATATATATTACCCCTCTGTTTCCCCCCTGCCAATTGGTGGGATGATCTTGTCTGAAATTAAGCCAGTTATGCTCCAAAAGTCACGAAACCATATTTATTCTAGTTGGGACTTTCCATTTGCCAATAAAGCACCATTCCACCGATAAAGCCAATGTTTACACATGCTAGAAAAATAATGATCTTATTTCTAAAGTGAATAATTTACAGGGGGGATAGTCTGAGACTATCACATGACTTCTGGCAAGGGTAACTGGTCATCATACAGATCCAGTACATTTTAACATTTGGAGGGACAAACACTGAAACACAGTGTCAAATGTGCAGAAAAGAGGTCACCTGCAGTGGTTAATGCACGATGCTGCACATGGGAGTGAGAGTAGCAGGTGAAAACCATAGCCGTTTACACCCTCCCCCTCAACACACACAGACATAACAAAATCTAGAAACGCACAACAAAACCATTTACTAGCTACCGCAACCTATGGTCTGAAAAAGCACATTGTAATGGTAAGACAAAAAAACACAAGGTCAACAGGAGGCATGTGGCTTCAATATTTAGCAGATTTATATCGATGATAGGCATATGATATCAGATAGGCAGAGTCATTTCAGCTACTGCACTGTACATAGGCATAGATAATATACTGTATTGTACATGGAAGCATTTCTCTAGCAACAGTAGGCCTTCCTAAAATCATGGCTTCACAAAAAATAAGGTATGATAGCCCCTTAGACAATGCAATATGAATTTTGATAACATAAAATTTGAATTTAGTCTTTTGTGCGTTCAAAAAGAGTCAGAAACCTTCCAAATATATAGTTTAAACTTCATATAACTTAAAAGAAGAGAACCGTTTTTTGTCAAGCTAAAGGAAAAATATGCCTGTGGTCGACCGAAGAGACGTTTTCATCCCACTTGATCCACAGACTGCTGAGGAATCATGCGCCTCATGATTATGCTTTACTGTAGCATATACAATAGAAACCGTTGACAGCTCTCACAACCACTGCCACGCTGTGGTAATGTATTTGGAATCTCTGTTACAGTGTGTGCAGCAGCTGTACTGCTAACAATGGGATTGTGAACGTGGCTGGCGCATCACTAGATAGATTCTTTATGCTAAAATGTTTTTCAAGGAAGCAGACTAAATCATGCTTAAGAGCAAGCTGTAGTTAGTTCTCTCTGGTAAAAGACTACAAATGACACTTTCAGATATAGATATAGAAGACATAACCTACAGTATAAAGCGAGTCTTGATAAGGAAGCATTCTGAAAGGTCACGTCAACCTGTTCTACGATTGTCATCTTCCCAGGTATGCAATACAATCATTTTATTTTGTTTTTTCCAGACACAATTAACTGATTCCTCCAGAAAAGCTACTTGATTTCAGTAGAGCCTACACTATCAAAGACGGCTTGCCTGGGCATGACGAAATGAACCATCGGTGTGAGCTATGGTTTCCTTTTCATTATTTGTAAACAAATGAATATAGCTGTCCCATCATTGGAATGTAATGTAATGCAGTAGCAATGTAGCTGGCCAGCGCATGCGCCTCTTTCCCCTGTACCCATTAGGTTCAGCGTAAAGATACTTTTGGTGGAGCTAAGTCGTTCCCGGAATCGGCTGTCGTACCCAATTCCCCAGCTGGGGGGTGTGTAAAAACCCATGTGGGAGTCTGTTTCTGTTCCCGTAAAACAGCCTTGCCTCTCCCTTGGTGTTGGGCCCAGGCGCTGCCTGGAGAGTGAGGAGCACATCCCCCCTCCTCATTACCGCCAAGCGCTCCTGCTCTCGATAGCTTCCACATGTCGGAGGAGGAAACGCGTCTCGCTGCGCACACTCTGTCCAGGGATTAGTCCATGCAGGAAGTTATACGCAGAGGCTGCTATTTAGAAACCCGGGGCTTTAATGCCTTTTTTCTGGGGGGAATGGAGATGGATGGGGAAACAGGCAGCGATACACTGGTCAGACCAGGAAGCAGGGCCTCTCCCACACCACACAGGCTCCCGGCTGACACTGCCCGTAACCCAGCCTGCTCCACTGGAAGCTTTGCTTCTAATTATTATAAATGTGACTCTGTAAGTACACATTTCATCGTTGCCCTTGAAGTCAAAACACTGTCCATTAAAAATGATGGAGAAGTTACAAATCATTACTTTTATTTATTTTTCTATGTTCACCAGCACTTTCTCACTGGTTTTTCCTTTCTCCTCATGTACACCCATTGAAAACCTTTTTTTCCCCCAATGATGAAAGATGCACCCATTTATCTTTTAAGCTTTTTTTGTGCTCTGCTTTTCTGACCACTTGTCTCTCCTCCCACGTCCTTCTTACTGTATGTCTGGAGTCAGATCATTTTTTGACTAGCTGTCATTCTTGTCTTTATTTAAGCATTTTGGTTCTTGATGCCGCCCCCATGGAAAATGCTGTGAGGTATCATATTGTGTCATGTTGTTCCTGTTTGTGTCATTTGATCCTGTGTGGTCGCTCGATGCTGTGATTCTGTATATTTGCACGATGCCGAATGCTTGCGTAGTGTTGTGTAAACGTTGTGTGAATGTACTCTGTGGAATCTGTGGTTTTTACACCCTTTGTAAGTCTTTCGTTTCTGATGTTATTTCAGTTTGCGCTCTCACCAGTCCATATCTCCCTGAGTTGAAAAAGAGATGTTATCATTCCGTATAGGTACATGTGGTATTGTAAAGTAAAAGTTCTGTCTGCCCTAGGTTTAAAATGGTTTTAGTTATGACTGGCTAGTTCCACAGGAATGTAAATGAACACTTAATCTCTTAGAAATTTAGATTAAATTCTGTTCTGCAATAGGAACTTTAAAGTTTTATAATTTGTTGTCATGGTTGTTGTCAGAGTTGTCCTGTGTTCATTTTTGCTCAGAAAGCTGTTTGGAATTGGATCAGAATTGTCTGAAATACTATCAGAATTGTCTTAAATACTATCAGAATTGTCTGAAATAACTGACAACATTTATTTACCCCCCTGAGCAACTCCCCCACCCCCCCAAACATTCCCTTCTTAGTGGAGTTTTAATTGTAGACACTTTTTATTCCCAACAGATTTTTCCAGATCATAGATTCACATCTGTAAACAAACACATTGCTCTGTGGCCAAATGTCAATCAAGCAGTCTTGCAGAATCAAAGTTTGGAAAGAACCCAAAGTACCGTAGCTTTCATTCTCCTAATTTTCTTGTACAAAACCATAGTGAGATGGAATAAGAGATTGCCCCCCAACCCCACCCCACACGCAGTTTCCATCCTACGATTAAAGACTTATCTGTCTTTTTCATTTCTTCTAGTTGAGAGAGAGGGAATATTGAGTATGACTGAGAAACGGACTAATAGTTCTTTCACTTCTGACACTTTATTGCACCATCTGAAACTCATTAGGATTTTTGTCTGTCCTACCAAGGATCACATCTCAACAGAACATGTTCAAAGCCAGAATTATGAGAATGAATCACTCCTCCACCCTGGCAGTTGTCTTTGAGCTGGTAAGATTCATGGCGAAGCAATCAGGGATGAAACTGCGGCTTCAGTCTTCAGTCCTGTGCATGTAATACATCCACACACACATCCACATGCACACACACATGCACACACACGCACACACACACACACACACTCTTGTGCTGTGCTCTTATCTTTAGCAGTGCTGGTCCGTGCCAGACTCTCACACCCAGAGTAGGAGGCTTAAGGAATTCCTTGCATCTGAATATGTGTGTGTGTGTGTGTGTGAGTGTGTGTGTGTGTGTGTGTGTGTGTGTGTGCTTCTTACATTTGGGAAATGTGTATTCTGGGTAAGTGGTAAAAGTTTATTCTTTGTGGACACCACAACTGTGTGTAAAAGAACATAAATTACATGCTGTTACTTCACTGTTTCTCAAGCAAACATTGGAAGCTGTCCAGGTCAATGTTGTCAGAATTGTCACAAGTGTATTACATATAATTACCAGCTGACATAATGAGGCAGATCCGCGTGCGCACAAATGCATGCTGTACGATGCTTTTGACTCTAGATTGCACTGTGATGGAGAACCTACCCTTTCACCCTATGGTCATTTCTCTAACCCAGTTAACATCAATGAACCAAACCAAAGGCACTAGATTGACCACCACCTCCAGAACTATAACTCCAGACAGGCATTTAGCTGTCTGGTCACCTTTCACACCTGAAACACATTATACCTGATTAATGTAAAGCTGGTGTTTGGTTTCCTGCTCTGATTATTCAGTAAAGTAAAATGATGATGATGATGATGATAATTGCTGTCTTCTCTAGCCTTTATCCAGAGGATACTCGTGACTTCAGGAGTTTGTTTTACCCATCTTGTTTCTCACTGGAGAGGTCCAGGGACAGGGCCCTGTAGCCTTATGCCTTCTGTGAGAGTTACATGTGTGAATAGGTTTTCCATCTGGGGCTGGTGTCAAGGCTCCATAAGTGCCAGGAAGATGAATCGCTCACAGAGATGGCTGAGCACCAGAGGAGGTGGGAACAGGTTGTTTGTCCTTGCCAGGAAAATGAATCTATCACACATTGCGCAGAGGTAGCCGGGGAGGATGGCTCTTTGTCCTGGGCCTGTTATCATCAGCAAGACACTCTCTTTCACAGCTCAGTTCTGTGTCCCCCCTGAGACTGACTCCACAGCCAATTACAGGGGAGCATCTGCATTGAGCGGACAGGTTTGTAAACTAATCAGAAGGAGAATTCGGGACAGAGCTCACAGGAAAGGTGACTGGTCTTGTCCACCTCACCTCGTGCTCTCCCCAGTCAGGCTTCGCAGAGCAAACAGTGGAAAAACAGCCGTTAAAGTTTATTTTAGTCACCTCACAAGAAGAGCTAGCCTAGCTATGCTGACTGAGCAAACATGATTTTTTTCACTGCCACCTTTGGGCTGGATTCAAAACCCACTTCATTTAGGTTTGAGGGATGAACAATCCTGACAGAACATCTACTGAGAGGGTTGGCAGTGGGTGTGAGTATTCCCTATACTGCGTAGAGTATAGTACAGGATGTACATTGGATTCATAACCACCGCATTCGATTCAAAGGTCTCTTCCCTCCTCCCCATCCCCATCCCCTTAGCTCCCCTCCCCCAATACCCGAGCTCCAAGCTCCAGTCAATGTGTTCCAGCTGTCAGTGTTGGAATACTTCTGGGAGTTTATAATACATGCAGCGAGGACTGTTTACTGGCGTGGTGCCTGACTTGTAGCATGTCCAAACGGCTTCCTTCTCTTTTTTTTTTTTTTTTTTGTTTAATTTGTGGAAAAAGCCATAAACATTTGTGTATGATTTGTGGAAAGCGGCTGAGCCCAGAGGGTGCGATGAGTCGTTGCAGGGAGTGTGTGTGTGTGTGTGTGTGTGTGTGTGTGTGTGTGTGTGAGAGAGTGTGTGAGAGTGTGTGTGTGTGTGTGTGTGTGAGAGAGAGAGAGACTATGTGAGAGAGAAAGAGAGACAGTGTGTGTGTGTGTGTGTGTGTGTGTGTGTGTGTGTGTGAGACTATGTGTGAGAGAAAGAGAGACAGTGTGTGTGTGTGTGTGTGTGTGTGTGTGTGTGTGTGTGTGTGTGAGAGAGAGAGAGAGAGACTATGTGATAGAGAAAGAGAGACAGTGTGTGTGTGAAGAGAGACTATGTGAGAGAGAAAGAGAGATAGTGTGTGTGAGAGAGAGACAGGCTATGTGAGAGAGAAAGAGAGACAGTGTGTGTGTGAGAGAGAGAGACTATGTAAGAGAGAAAGAGAGACTGTGTGTGTGTGTGTGTGTGTGTGTGTGAGAGAGAGAAAGAGTGAGTGAGTGGGAAAGTGTGCTTCCCTTCGCAAGTATGTGTGTGTGTGTGTGTATGTGTGTGAAAGTACATTAATTTGTTAAGTATGTGTTGAGTATGCGGTGCTCTGTGTTGAGTATACAGTGCCCTGTGTTGGTTACATAGTACTCTGTGTTGAGTACCGGCAGTGTAGTATAATGATTATAGAACTGGGTTTGTAACTCAGAGGTTGTAGGTACAATTCCCAGGTGGGGCACTGCCATTGTACCCTTGAGCAAAGTACTTAAGTAAAATATCCAGCTGTATAAATGGATTGTATGTAAAGGAAATGTAAAGTGTGTAAATGTAAAGTCACTCTGGATAAGAGTATCTGCTAAATGTAAATCCTAAAATGTACATGTAAAATGAGTATATGGTGCCCTGTGTGTTGAGTATATGGAACTCTATGTTGAGTATGGTTGAGTATATAGTGCCCTGTGTTGAGTACATGGAACTCTATGTAGAGTATGGTTGAGTATATAGTGCCCTGTGTTGAGTACATGGAACTCTATGTAGAGTATGGTTGAGTATATAGTGCCCTGTGTTGTACACTGTGTTGATTATGGTGCACTGTGTACACGGTGCTCGGTGTTGGGGATTTTGGCGTGATGTTTAGCTTTGATGTGCACTTGGCAGTTGGGCAGCAGAGCACCATAGCCTTGCTGTGTGGACCGCTATATATAGCTGAGATTAGGTCAGCTCCAGGGCACGACTTGTGTCATCTTCGGGGGTAAATATTTCTGTCTTGGCAGCAAACCCCCTCTCTCTCTCTCTCCCGTCACACTCTTTCTCTCCCTTTTTTATGAAACACGGGGACAATTGAAGTGATTGGGTTTCAGACTGGGTGGATGTGGTGACTGAGTGGTGTGGGGTTGGAGGGGATTTGTAAGTTTGATAGTAAAGGTTTGTGACTCTTATTAGGGATGTCGTGACTGGTTTTCATCAACCTCAAGGGAAAAGGGAAGAGATCCAACACAGAGGGGGGACACTGTAGCCATATATGGATTCTGCTGTACCACTGATTGTGTCTCTGTCTCATGTGGCTTCTTGTCAGAAACTCCAAAGGCTCTTTTGGGAGGATGGGGGGTGGGGGTGGATTGTGTCCCGGAAACATAACAAGTCAGGAATTTAGATTTCATTTTTTTTTTGTTCCGCTCTTGTGGGGTTAGGGCATAGGCGTAATGAGTGGGGGGAGGGGGCATTTATTCCCCCCCAATATTCAAAAGAGTCATATCTGTCCCCCCCAATAATTTGTACATATAAAACATTCCCTTTTATTATGTCCCCCACAATATTAGTGTGGTGTCTGGGTATAGGAGCAGCATGGTGTTTGGGTGGAGGAGAGGTGCAGTGTGAGGTGATGTTGGGTGTAGAAATGTGGTGTTTTGTTGTGGGAGGAGTGTAATGTTTTGATGTAGGAGAATCGTAGTGTTTTGGTGCAGGCCAATTGTGGTGTTTGGGTGAGGTGACGTTTTGCGTTTGGATGCAGGAGAAGCATGGTGTTTGAGTGTTGGAGGAGTGTGGTGTATTATTGTAGGGAAAGTATGGTATTTTGGTGTAGGAGAAGCATGGTGGAAGAGAGGCGCAGTGTGGACTGGTGTTGGGGGGGTGGAGGATGAACATGGCGTGATGTAGACTCTGTGGGAGAGGAAGGCCTGTTTCCAATAAGAGCAGAGCGCTGTGGCAGGGCTGGATTCTCACGAGTGCTCAGCTCCCAGCCTCATCCTGTCACAATTAAACCCAGTCAGTCTCCTCTTCACTCTCTCATATGATCTGGGGGAGGGGGTAGAGATGCATGTATGTAGAGGGGGCTGGTATGATTAGTTGCAGTGTCTGACCAGAGGGACAGCAGGTCAGAGGAGATGGTTCTGTATAGTAAGTACTGCCTCAGCAATGTATGCCAGCTCAGTGGCGACAAAGCAAATGTGACGATCCTCTGCCGTTTTGGTACTTCTTGGCAGCCCCTCGCCTCTGCGAGGGTCACATGATCATACCACACTTATACTGAAATACATTAATATCTCTCTCCCTCTTTCTCCCTCTTTATCTCTTTCTCTCCCCTCTCTCTCTCTCTCTCACTCTCCCTCTCTTTCTCTCCGTCTCTTTCTCTCAATTCAATTCGAAATGCTTTATTGTCATGACATATTTGGATATATTGCCAAAGCTTTACACAAACAAACATTTAACACACTCAACAACAAAGCAGTAGATTTTAATGTAATAAACAACACAAATTATTTTTATTTCTCTTTCTCTCTCTCTCTCTCTCTCTCTCTCTCTCTCTCTCACATACACACACACACACACACACGCACGCACACACATATACACACAATTTCCCCATCTCTCCCGTCTCTATCGACCGAGGTTCTTGACCCCTGTGTTTACATGAACCAGGAGTAATGGCTATGACAGTGTGTTCTCAGCAGGGTCAGAGGTGGACGGGGGAGCAGTAGGATGTGTCTCGTGGATGAGTGTTTGCTGCGTGCTGATTGGGTGTGGAGGAGTGGACATCAAGTCCCAGAGTGGGGTGCAGGGCCCAGGTCTTTATACTTGTTGATGGGTTCCTAGTTCTTTTACAAAGGATGTTGTTCTTGGTTTGCTAATGCACTGTAAAATGTTGTTCACCCGGATGATCTGGAAGATATTTGAGGATGTTTTCTGTATTATATCAAATGTGCTTTAAACACTGGGGAGGAAGCCCCACCAGAAACTTTGTTGTGTGGGAATTGGTTCATATAATGGTTCAATAATGTGCTTTTTTTTTTACATACACAAACATCTGTTTGTGTTTGTGAGTGTGTGCATGCACACACATGTGCGTGCCTGAGTTTATGAGTTAGTGTTGAATATCTGGGTTCATTGTGTCTGGCCTGAAAATGGCGCTGCGGTCCATCATATGCAACACATATGGATCAGCGTCCTATGGTCCTCACTGACGTTCTCCAAAACCCTAGATGTTTAATTGGGTTGGGGGCAGGTTAAGCTACAGAGTGTAATTGCTGAGTTCAGATTGCCTTTTCACCCACAAACACATTGGCTCACCATGTGTTTCTGCATGTCTGTGTGCAAGTCTTACCCTCTTTTTCTGTCTCTGTCTCTTTCTCTCTTCTCTCTCTCTCTCTCTCTCTCTCTCTCTCTCTCTCTCTCTCTCTCTTTGTTTTTGTCTATTCCATTTATAAGGAGGTAACTTTTCTTGTTCATTGGCATTACTCTCTGCTGCAATCTCAGAGCTCTTCTCACTCTGGTGTTTGTTTTAGGGTCTAATTATACCTCCTGCCTGCCTATAATTGCAGTGTAATACCAGGAGAAACTCTGAGCAAAATCAAGCAGAACGGGTCAATGAGTGCATCTCTGTAAGTCTGTATGGAAATCATAAGGGGGGGGGGGGGGGGGGGGGTGGGCAGATATTTTTGAATCAAGGTGAGGTCATGCGGTAGTTGTGGTTTGAGGTTTAATCACACGGACGACCAGGGACAGTCGATGAGGAACACTTTGCCGGCGACGTTGTCGTATCTAGTAATGTGATCTCTCCCTCTCTCCTTCCCTGTCCTTCAGTAAGCAACCACAGAGCCAGCGCTCAGGTGCCTACGCGAGCCGGCTGGAAGATACAGCACGCTTCAAGCTGAGCTGCAATATTTTTGGGAGCAGCCGTGTGTGTGTCTGCCAACTGCTGGTGAAAGCGCGGTACTGCGCCACACACATCGCGTGTACGTGAGCTTCAATGTTAGGGGACGTGAATAAATCACTGTTGGTACAGTCTGACTGTGTCATCGTTTTACTTATTCTGACGTGTATAAAAACCCAGGCCCTCGTAAGCGCCTCGTAGAGTGCCTCGTAGAGCCCTTAGCCTCCCCACCTGAGCTGACACGCTCCTGATCAGGAGCACAGCTGACGGTCGGCTGTGGATATGGGGCTCTCAGAGGAGTAGACGTGAGGACTACTCAGGGCTAGGATTGGGGTTCACATGGAGCTACAGGGTCAGTGTGCACTCTGTCTGTCAGTGTCTTCTCGGGGGTGGGGGGGGGGGGGACAGGTGTCCGGTCAGTTAGGCTGCCAGGCCTGGCTCCGGTGCCATGTCGGCCGGGGTCGAAGGTTAATGGAACAGTGCGGTGCCGGCTATTCATTCTGCAGGATACCGTGTGGATTTTGTAAACAGTGTGTGTCACAGCAGATTAAATACTGAGACGGGGGGCAGGGTGGAGGCTTAGAAAGAAAGCAGGAAATCTTGTAGGCAAGGGGGTGGGGGGGGGGGGGTGGGGGGGTGAGAGAAAGAGTAAAAGAAAGAAACACATAAAGGAAGAGAAAGATTGAGATGTGTGCCTTGCTGTGCTGTGTGTATGTGTACGGGAGGCTGCTTGGGTTTGATTCACAGCGTCCCACACTCAGAGCTTCATCTCACAAGGCCCATATCAACATTCATACGACTTTAGCAGTAGGTATTTTGTACATGATTACTGGTGCACGAGCCCCTCTTAAAAGACACATATGTTGTACGCAGTGTTGGAGACTTGTGTGGGTGTGTGTGTGTCTGTTGTTGTGTGTGTGCACATGTCCATGTGATGAACACACTCAGAATGAACATTTTCAGGGTTAAAAAATAGATATATATCCAGATATTTTGGATCAGTATTGGCTCACAATGCTCGCCCCCCTCCTCCCACCCCCTATGTGTTTTCAGGGACTTTCCACAGTGCTCCCCACAAATGCCCCCAAGGGGTTTACCTGTCACTAATGGGGTACAAGGGGCCACCCCTTGTTCTAGACACCTGGAAGATCATGTGTCTGCTATTTCACCCAATCGGTGCTATGAGGAGTTTGGTGAAGAACAGGTTTTAGCCACAGTTTTATCCCAGCTCTTGCTGTATAGATGGAGAGGTTGGAGGCAGAAGAACAGCATGTGGCTTTGCTTTGTGCTGGAGAACACATTGTCCTGCAAAGTGATAGTGGGACGATCCTGTCTGAGTCCTATAAGTGCTCCTCTGAGAGAGGAAAGAGAGAGACAGAGAGGCATGGAGAGGAGGGAGAAAGAGAGAGAGGCACAGAGAGGGAGAGAGAGAGGCAGAGAGAGAGAGAGGCATGGAGAGAGAGGCAGAGAGAGGGAGAAAGAGTAAGAGAAAGAGAGAGAGGAAGAGGCAAAGAGAGGGAGAAAGGGGGAGAGAGAGAGGAAGAGGTAGAGAGAGGGAGGGAGAAAGAGAGAGAGTGAGAGAAATAGGCAGAGAGAGAGGGAGAAAGAGGGAGAGAGATAGAGAGAGTGAGGCAGAGAGAGGAAGAGAGAGAAAGGGAGAGAGAGGGACTGAGGCAGAGAGTGAGGCAGAGAGAGGAAGAGAGAGAAAGGGAGAGAGAGGGAGTGAGGCAGAGAGAGAAGCAGAGAGAGGAAGAGAGAGAGACTTTTTAAAAGTTGCAGTTGAAAAAAAAAAAGTAAAAAAAAAAAAAAAGCCACATGTCTGAAGGATCACAAGATCAACACTGTGTTATACTCCAGTGAGACAGAGAAAGAGAGAGAGACAGAGAGAGGGGCGAAGATTTAAAAGATGAGAAAAATGTTTACAGTTAACTGCTGGCCGATGTGTGACACTGTACACACTGGCCATCCTCCAGCCATCATTCCTCCAATTAATCTCCCCATCCAGCACCCCGTGGGTCTGTCCCAACAACAACCCCCCCGCACACAACTCCCAGCAACAGCTCCCATTGTCCCCTCTGCACAATGGCCCAAAGCCTTTGATCTGACAGAGTGAGGGCACTCTACCCCTCTACTCTCTCCCCTGCAGTTCCCCTCGCCCCCCTCCCCTCCCCTTCTCTTCTGTTGGTCGGATTGACTTGACCTTACACTCTCCACAAAGAGGGGACGCAGAATCGAAAGGAGGGGGGGAAAAATATGACGGAACGATGAAAGGATTCCCGCATGAATGGCAAGGATGGGGGGAAGGAGCGAGTGAGAGAGGGAGAGAGGAGTGTGAGAGAGAACGAGAGCGAGGAGCTGGTCACAAACGAAGTGGAAGCAAGCGGAGAGGAGACGTGCACGTACTCTCAGTTTCTTTTTGTCCTTTGCTACTTTAAAGTTTGCTTAGACTGGTTTCCAAGTTCCTCTGGGCCCAGCCTCTCTCAGGCTGTGGAATTTGCCCCTCTACGTCCAGCAGGAGCTCCCCCGCCTCCCGCCCCCTGGGGCAGGACAGAGCGGGACGGGATGTCGAGGGATGGTACGGACAGCAGGGTGGGGTGGGGGTGGGGGCTAGAGTCTGGGACGACCTGCTTCAGTGATCAGGGCCAATGGCGGCTCAGCCACGGAGAATGTTGACAGTTTTACAGCCTCAATAGGCCTTGGCTCAGACATAATCCCAAACCTGCAGCACCCCCCTCCCAACTCCCCTAACCCCCTCTACCTCCTCTGCATCCTCCGTACAGAGATGTAAAAGACTTCAGCTGTCCCCCCCTTCCCCCCTCCCGCTTTCGATTACTCCCAATGGCCTAATGCTCCAGTGAACAGCTAAAGACAGAGCCCAGGGCTGGATAGTGTATTATTGTCTCCCCCTTGGACCGCGGCCAGCACTTTGCCCGGTGTTATAAAAGTTGTAAAACTCTTCCAACTTCCACTTTCTTTTCTCTTCCCTTCTCTTTTTTTCTTTTCTTTTCTTTTCAAAAGTGCAGCCAGTGAATGTTTTACTGATGCGGAAAGGGTGGGGGTGGTGGGGTTGGGAGGGGAGCAGGGGTGGGGGTTTGGGGGGGGGGGGCGGGGAGGAAAGGTATTGTTCTGGTGAATGGAGCGAGAGAGAGAGAGGGCGAGAGAGCGAGAGAGAGAAGGAGGAAAAAGGAGGGAGAAGAAAAAGAAAAGTTGAGTGTTTGTGCTGGTGAATGGCAATGAGAGAGGAGGAGGAAGAGGAGGGGAGACATGGTGAACAACAGGGTTCCCAAGCTGGAGAGAGGAGGTGTTTTTCATGCCCCCTCCACCCCCAGCCCCCAGCCCCCACATGTGGAGTATAGTTCAGCACTGAACCGAGTTAGCCCCCCCCCAGGCTGAGTCAGTCGCACAGCCTACTCTAATGAATCCCATTCTGTTTTTAAGGAAGCTCTTGACAGTTATGCTCAAAGGCTCAAAGCACTGACAAAAGCGGAGGGATGAAGAGCTTGCTATCCAGGTGTCTCTGGAGGCAGGAAGTTGTTGGAATCTAAACACAGCGAACGCTGAGCGAAGGGCTAGGTCGTCGCGGTTCGGAGGAGTGTGGCGCAAAGGAAGCCCATATCCCTTCTCCATCTCCCCGTCTCTCCCGTCCAGTTTCTGTCCCATTACGGTACATTACAATAATTTAGCAGACGATCTTATCAAGAGCGCCTTACAGCGCAAGTGCGTCCACATGAATTATGCGGCCAAGTGCCATAGATCTACCTAACAACACTCCCAGGCCAGCGAGTGTACGTGCACCAGCACTTAAGCGCTACTGTGAGTTAACAATGCCAACCTAGACCCATGGCACAGACCGTAAATACACAGAGATGCATCCAATGGCATAAACATTGAAAAATAAAATAAACAAATCACCTGAATGAATAAATAGCAAGTGCTAGGGGGAGGGGAGCCAAGACGCCATCTGAAGAGGTGACCCCCCACACCCTGTCTTTCTTGACCCATCCCTGTCTGCCCGTCTCTCCTCTTGACCCCTGGTCTTTTCATCACTGCGCCTGTCACAGCAGCCAGACAACAACAGCGGGCGTCCTCCCAAAACGTCCCTCTCCACCAGGGCTCCAGATACGGGTGACAAATGGGCGGCAGTATCAGGTGTCAGAATGGAAGTGTCACCAAAGATTTATAACAGGACCAAGAACGGCCCAACACAAAGACAGAGCAACCCCCCCCATTTACCCCTAAACAAAAAGGTCCCCCATTGCTGTCTCTGTCCTTTCACTAACTGTGGTAAAAAACCACTTCCATATCGTCCCCTCATGGATGTTTTCATGTATTTTTCAAGTACATTAGTTAAATAATAATAATACCTTTATTTTAATTACATAGCACCTTCCCTACTACATAAATTTAGTCCAAAAGTGCTTTGCAGAAAAGTGATTAAAAATATAGAATAATCACCTTCCAAAAGTTGCGAGGTGGCCAGTGACACCTAGAGTAAAAACGGGCAGGATGAGATGTCGTTTGTTGTGAAAACTCTGGGCCTGTGGAGCTGCTCATATAGAAAGCTCTGTTGGCCGTTGCTGGCTGTAGCTGCAGTTGACTAGACACTGAATGGTTGCAGAGTTTGGCAGTGAAGGGGGACGTGATTGTCCACTTGCCTGGCTTGGCACCTCTGTGAATGTAGATACTGTATAATAGACGCACGTCACAAACGAACTGGAAAAAGCCTGTGCTGGCCTGACTTATTTCTACAGCAACAAAAAAGCTTTGACAAAGGACAAAAGCCTTGAAAGATTTAGGTCTGCCATCTTGAGAGGGTGCTTTGAAAGTGGCCCACTGGCCTCGGGTCTGTGATCGCCTGCTTTGTTACTGTGATTGTCCCTTGCTTTTTGAAGGTTGTGTCAGAGGCTGACTGCCATTTTGGCTCTGAGCTCCAGGGTCATGGTCTCTCCTGACTCAGACAGCTGAGGGAAATAAAAGCTGACTAGCCCCCTCAGAGCCGCTGGTCTGACTTCAGCCCCCTGTGTGTGACTCAGCTGTTGACACAGCCTGAGTGCTCTCTCTGGTTTCAAGGGAGTATGTTGAGTCAGGGTGGTGCTGTGCATAGCATTTTGAAGTTTGTTTTTGAAGTTGCCCTTCACTCTGCCAAGGCCCAAGTGATGTTCTCCACATCTCTATACATCCCCCTCCCACAACAGAGATAGATATACTGTATGTGTGTGGAGAGGCCTTGGAGTAAGATGGCTGTGCAGTAGAGACTCTTTCATTGAGACACACACACACACACACTGTGACAGCTCTCAGTGAAAGAGTTCATAAAACAGTGTTCATAAAAAATAGTTTGTTCTCAGAACTGAACAAAATGTAATACAGTTGAACCTCAGAGGACTGACCAGTCAACCGAACGCAGTATGACACCGGAAGGAGCATAAGCAATTGCATCTTATTAATAGCAAGCTGATGCAAAACAGTGAGCATTAAACCTAAAAGAGTCACAATTTTCATTGATACATTTTTTTAAATACTATCAAAATGAGACAAAGGGGCACGTCTTAGCACTACTGTTAAAGAATACAATGTGGGGAAGTCAACAGTGTTTAGTATAAAAAAAAGGGGCAGAAAAAAATCTAACAGTTAGCAAAAGTACCCAAAGATAGCAGCTTCTGAAAAGAAGATTCTCCTTCGTAAAGCCGACATAAAAAGATGTTCTAATGAGATCCTGATTGCTGCTGGTTTGACTATTGGTTCATTTAAACTAGTTTAAATAGAGAAGCCTATTGAAAAAATAAGGTAGCAGTAATGTAAGTAATGCTTCAAATCAATAAAGGATTCAAATCCTTTACATCTGTATTTATTTTGAAATCACTTTCAAGTCACTTTTTTGATCAATTTTCAATTCACAAACATTTCTGAAAGAGCTCCATTCCCAATGCATTCGTATCCCAGGGGCTATACTGTATGATGTAGTCACAACGTTTAAAGAACATTTCGCCTCCCTTCTTGTTGACAAAAATAATACATATTACTAAATAATACATTTTTAATGATCAATTGTCACTGTTGTGCACTACGTCCAAACGTGCTGCTTTCTGATTGGGCGTCTGTCCCGCCCAAGGAAAGGGGGAGGGGAAAGTGACGCGTGTGATGACCTCATGTGCCATGGATGCCCGCACAGGGTTTCGGACACGTGAAGGCGCTGTATGCTGAAGCCAGATCGGAAAAGACACGAAACCTCCCCCGCTCCCGTCCCCGTCCCTCTCTCTGCGGGCCTGAAACCGGAGACCCCACACACACACTGGGTCCGTATCCTGGCTCCTCTCCTCCTCTCCTCTCTCTTTGTCCCGGCACAATGTACAGTGCATTGTGAAACCCTGTCAGGGATCTTCAGACAATCCTCTTACCCTCCCTTTCTGTCACACCTCTGGCTGTTCCTCATAAACAGGTTATTTATAGGAGCTGAAAAGTGTCCCGCATCAACCCCACTGCGCCTGACACAGTTTCCTTCACATGGTCTGACCCTTCGACTCACTGGCACAGATGGGTGGGAGCTAGTTTCACTCTGGTTTAATTGGGTGAGAGGTGGATTCACTGATTCAAATGGGCAAATGTTAGGTTCACTCTGGTTTAATTGGGTGACAGCTAAATTCACTTTGGTTTAATTGGATAAAAGCTAGCTTGAGTTCAAACAGACGCAAGCTCTTAAAGGTCCACAGGGTGTGTAAGTGTGGTGTACCTGGATCTTTATCCTGGGCTGGTGAAGCAGGCACAGCAGAGAAGTGATGGGGGATGACAGAGGGGATGACAGAGCTCTAGCTGGGCTGCTCTGATTGGTTGTTGAGGGTGTGTCACGGTTCTGAGTGACAGGCTGTCAGAGAGAATCGGTCAGCGGACAATGTGCCCAGTGAGAGGTGGGAAGGTCGGTGAGATGGCGGGGGTTAACAACGGCCTGACTGGAGGGGCTCACTGGCCTTTGTGGAGCAGCTCTTTCATATGCGTCGCTCTGCGTCCCACAGCCAAGACCAAGGCCGCTTGTGTGTTTTACCCACACGGCTAAATCTTCAAACGCTCGTGCGGCAAAAAATGCAGGTCCGGATAATCACAAACTGCACATTGAATGTGTGCCTTCACCTGTCCAACAAAAATGCCCCTGCTTTGATTCATACTATCAAAGGATTATTCAGATGTAATTACAACTGTCACAGAAAACAATGGTACCTTGTGAGTTATTCCTTCCTTCATTATTTTAGACTACACAACTTATTACTGGTGTTCCTTTAAGGAACAATACAGGTAAAAATAGGGAGATCATTTCAAGTACTCCACCTAGTGTGCTAGAGTTTTGTTTTGTTTTGTTTTTTGGCAAGGAATGTGTTTTGGTTTTCTGCAGCCGAAAGCTTTGCATGGACCTGGCAACGATGAAAATGATCAAATTAAATCAGATATTTTGTGTGTGTTTTGTTTCACCCGCCAGTGTTTCATGCCTTAATAGGAGCACTTTCCGATACGCCAGAAGCCTGGCCATGTTTTACAGAAAGGAAGGAGCCGGAAGACTGTAGCCCATGGGTTGTGGGTATGGGTTCAGACGGACTGGGCCGAGGAACAACCAGCAGCAGCCTGATGGGATTGGCAGTGATGCTGAGCAGCATAACCTCTGAGTCACGCTGTAGGGCCCGGACTCACGAACCCGAGCAGACGGACAGCGGGACTGCGCGGAGAGAGGAGGAGGAGGAAAAGGAGGAAAGAGCAGAGGAGGCAAAGGGGAGAAAAAGGATGGAAAGAAAGATGAAGGGGATGGAAAAGAGGAGCCGGGGAAGGGTGGGGAAGATGAGGAAGAGGGGCAGGGGTAGAAAAAGAAGGGAAAGAAAGGCGAAGAGGAGCTGGGGAAGAGGAGAGGAGAAAGCGGGAGTGGGGGTTATGAGTATGGACAGAGTGAGGAAGAGGAGGGGCGATCTAGCGTGTGGAGAGGGACAGAAGGACACAGATGGAGGACAGAGCGGTCTTGTGTTTCTCACACACCGAGAGCAGAGCCCGATCAGGATGGGTCAGCGCTGGCCCTCCTCTCCAGTGACCCGGCGCTGGTCTTAGGGCATTAGAGAGTGCGCCTGTGTGCCTCAGTCCCGGGCCCTCGTGAAGCCAAGCCTTGTTCTGCGCTTCTCATCCCGGGGATGTTTGTTCAGCTGGCCCGGCCACCAGGGACGACAGGGACTCAAAGCCCCCTCACAGCTCGCTGCCCCTGCCGAGGCCGGACACCCATCATCCCCCACCCGACCCCCCGCCCCCTGCCTGAGAGGTTGCGACCTTTGACCCGCCCCTCGCTCGGGGTTATTTGTTCTGAGGCGATCATTAAAGAAGGCCGTTTTGTTCTGCTCGCGTTCGCTCCCAGGCCCGGGCTTATCCCATGTCATCAATGCCATTGATCTGTTCCAAATGAGCTGATTAGGGGCCTGCAATTTGTTCTGTTCACTGGAGAGAAGGCTTTGAGTCGGGGTGGGGTGGGGTGGGGGTCAGAGCGTATACAAGTGCAAACATTGTGTATGCACTCAGATTGGCAATGTGATTTCAATTTTTTTGGGAGGGGGGGGTATATTTTTTTTGGCATTCTTTGTTTTTTGTTTCTTTTAATTAAACCCAAACAGTCCGATACTGGTCACAACGGTTCTTTCAGATACTGCTTCCTTTGTAGCCTGCTTTATCCTCTGTGGTGCCTGGTTCCTGTACACCTGTGGACGCCTGCAGCAGAGAAAGCAGGAGGGCTCCATTGGGTGAACTTCATTCTAGCCTCCCCTTAAGATGCGGATTGACTCAGAATCACTGGTTTGTCCGCATCGTTGCTATCCCAGTTTGCTCGTGGTTTCTCTGGGGGATTGCCCGTTGACTGCGTGTATGCATATATAGGAGACAGTGCTCTCCCTGGGCTGTGTGGTTCAGTGTTTTCCTGGCACGGTTTCACATTGTCTGTTTGTGCTTACACGGGGCACTGTTCCGCTGCGTTGTGGTGCAGAATTGTTTCATGTTTGCAAACGCTGTAATGTTTTTTGCGTTCAGTTATGCAAGTCGAGATTATTTTCCATGTCGAAATAGAAAATCCAATTAATATGCAGGGATTTAATGCAGTTTGGTTTAAAACAAAAAACAAGCTGCTAAACAGATTCTGCAAAGGGAAAGAAAAAACATTATTAGGTTATTAGAGGAAAAAAAGTACAGGTTATTAGAAATATCCCAGGGCAAAGTAAACCTAAGTCATTTGCTCAGGCGTGAATACAAGGAAAATTATCGGGGAAATGCAGAGTCTAAGAGGCCAAAATGTCGGTGTAATATGAGACTTATGTATGTTTGCAATGTTGGCTTTTCAATACTGGGGAGGTAGACAAGGGCAAGAATGAGATTTAGCAGCAAAAGAACCAAAATACCAGAGTAATAGATTCAAAGAGATGGAGGTGATTGATTATCACAGCCGGGGCCTCATTAAGATGCTGTTGGAGATTGTGCTCTATGCGTGTTTATCCAGAGCAAATGGAGCGTGTTCGCTTGCGTGTTTCATTTAGTTTCTTTGTCTTCATTGTGTGTGAAATTGCATTATGCTTGGTTGTGTTTGGCCACATTGGGTTGGTTTGTGCTGTATGTATTCAGTTGTGTTGTGTTGTGTCATTTTGCATAGAGGCTATTGCATTGTGCAGCGTTATTTGCATTGGGCTGTGCGTGTGTGTGTGCATGCGCGTGTGTGTATATGTATATGTGCGCCCGTGTGTATGAGTGTATGTGTGTACACGTGTTTGTGTGCATGTGCGTGCGTGTGTACAAATGTGTTTTATGTGTGTGTGTTTGAGTGCGTGTGCGAGTGTGTGTGTGTGTGTGTGTGTGTGTGTGTGTTTTGTGTTTGTGTGTGTGTGACAGTGCCCTGTTCATGGGACCCAGATGATGGGGATGAGCGTATAATGGGGGATTTAGTGTTCTGATCGCTCTCTGATTCTCAGACAAGCTGGGGTGCTGGAGGGAGTGTGTGTGTGTGTGTGAGTGTGTGTGGGGAGGGGAGTGTGTATGTGTATGTGTGTGTGTGGGGGGTGGGTTTTCTGTTTAATTACAGGCTTGTCGTAACTCAACACTCTCTACCCCTCCTTGAATTATCTCCGGATCCTCTTTCCCCTCATTTAGCTTGGATTAGGGCCTGGATGGTTTGGGCTCTCTACTGAAATGTGTATAACACATTTTTTGGGGTTGGCTGGGGCTGGGGGTGGGGTTAGAGGTGTCATCTGTTTGCAGGAACTATGACTTGTGTTTTAATACAAAGTATGATGTAATGATGTTTCTGTGACTACACAGATATTAAGACCGCATGTGCACGGCAGTTTTAATAAATTTACAGGTTTAATAAATCACATTTTTTAGATATTAATGCAAAGAAAATACAGTACACATATGGTTTTGTCTCGTGGGTCCTTCAAAAACTTGTGTTGCGCATATATACTGACATTTCCAGCAGAATTATCTTCAACAAATTAACCACCCGATCAAAGTCAGGGTTGTGTTTGATGGGAAACTAAGACGAAGTAACTCCAAAAGCAACATTTTTGTCAAGGAGGAGCTTGGTTAGTATCAGAATTTATTGTAATTCCTTTTGGTTTGGCCAGACATTGTACCGAGTCAAAACCCAAAGGGAAGAACACTTTCTGCCAAAGTTCTGGAGCTGACTCCATGCGGATACACTGCGGATGGGTCAGGTCAGGGGGGGTCAGAGGTCAAGGCAGAGAATGAAGCTCTGTTTGTGTTCCAGGAGCAGTGTGCACACACATCCTCATGCCCGTCTGGAACCTCTCCACTTCTGATCTGGGCCTGCTGGAGTGTCTGACTGTCTGAATAAATAAAGTCAGGGATAAAAACCATTTAAGCACAACTAGTAGAATGCAACAGCGGAGAGTGCTGTAAATTGTCAAGGGTGCTTCGTAATCTCAGCGCTTGTATTTTTTGTATTTATTTATTTATTATTATTATATTATTTATCCTTTTCTTCGCTCATCAATGGTGAACGTTTTGCAGTGGATTACTCATAACCGACTTCTTTGATAAAATATGGTAAGAATTGTCCATAACTCAGTATGGTGAGTTACCCTTGTGATTTGTGCTCTCACTACCAGTGAGGATGCCCCTGCATCGGTGTAGAGGTTGTTTTTGGGCACGTCTGCAGGAAGAGGCTATGGTGAGAGAGGTCACCTGAGGCTGATTGCAGCAACTGAGCCGAAGGATCAGAGTGGACAGCCTGACTTTCCTCTAAATCCTCCCTCCCTCCTCCCCGCCACTGTCCTGCACGGTTCCAGGTGACCTTTGACGCCTGCGGCCAACAGACCAGTGCTGGAGGCGGAGCCTTTGAGGCTCGAGAGAGAGAGAAGCTGTCACAAGGCCGTTAGGAAAAAAAGTTTGGATTTCAGCCCCCCCCCCCCCTCCCTCAGGTGACAAGAAGTAAATGGAAGAGCGGGGTAACAGTGACCACCCCGAGAGGCCGTGTTTATATGGTGGTCTGTCCTGAGAGCGTGGCGTTCAGGCGGGACGCGGCGTGCGTGCACAGACGCGGTGGGGCTGAGAAACCTCCGCGCTGTGGCTTGGCTGAACTCACTGTGAACCAGGACAGATTTATTTTCTCCGAAGCCCTTCCTTTCCGAGGAGAGCCAGATTTACACGCCTCTCTCCCCGGCCTCGGCAAAGCTGTGCGTGGGAGGGAGAGTTGGGGTGGGGGGTTTGGCTGGCCCTGAGGGGTTGAGTTGGCCTGTGGTCAGTAGATGAACTTTTACCTGCCTCTACCATCGCTTAAAAAAAAAAAGAAGCACCATTTGGCCCTCACTGTTTGTTTTAAAACTCTGAACGTGTTCCTGTTTAGAGACGTGGTAGTCTGTGGTCTGGCACAAAACCCAGCCTCATTGGAGGTGCACGGACCGCACACCATGGCAACAAATATTTGTCTCTGCCACCCCGAGCGAGGAGATGCACGCTGATTTTGTGCATCGCACATGACATGTAGCTGCACATGTGGTTAACACATCTAGAATGTGTGAGTGCAGTTTTTTAAAGACCAAATGTTAACACTTTAAACTTATCTAATGAGTAGGTTCGGTTGGATATCATTGTTTTGGCAGCTCGTGCTGGCCCAACGCCCTACTAAGACACTTTATGTTATGTAAGACACTATATATTTTATTAATATTATAATATATGTATTCCTTGTGGTTTTGAATCTTTGTATCTCAGAAAATTGAAGAGGAATGCATCACACACACACACACACACACACACACACACACACACATGTACACCCTCCTTGCCTGTTGGGGCATGCCTTCCAGCTAGTATTTGAGTAACATGCATATACTGATGTTGACCAATATGCCAAGTGTTTCTGGCAATGCCTCGAAACATATCAGTCATACATTATTTAGAATTCTGTTGTTAAAATGCTCAAAGCAATCTATATATCCTAATGCTTTGCCCATATTCTCTGGTGTCATTTTTGACACTTATGCAAAAGAAAATATATGTACTATATTACTAAAGTAGTCAACATTAATTGAACAAAGCAATAATACCCTTCTGTGATGTGTTTTGATGCAAATGGAAGCCATGAAATGAGTACCATAAATAAGATCTGGTGACAAATATTTATAGTAAAATTCCCATCATTTTTATGAATTTTGTTCTGTGCTGGAAATACGCTTAAGAATTTTCCCCAACCTAAGTTTGACTTTTGAGATGTTTTTTGGTTCACGTCAAGCATTTTTGAAAACGCACCAATGGTTTTGAAAATTGTGTTTTGAAAAAAAAGGAAAAACTCAAATCCCACTAACAGCCTTTTCAGTTTGCGGTATTTCATCTGTTAAGTTTCAGAAGACAAATGTTTTATTGTACCAGACCGTGTTATGGCCACAGGACGTACTTTCATTCACAAGGTTAAATAAGGTTTTTTTGCCTTCACAGGGGATATTGGGTTGCCTCGTTGGAGGTGCATCACGCACGGGCCGCACACCACGGCAACAAATATTTGTCAACAAAATATTTGAGTGAGGAGATGCATGCCGATTGTGTGCATCGCACATGACGTGCACAGTGCGTGTACCTGCGCATGTGGTTGCTAGAATGTGTGAGTGCAGTTTTTCAGAAAATGTATTCAAGGCCAAATGTTGACACTTTAAACATATCTAATGGGCAGGTTCATTTGGTACTGGGTACTGTTCAAGGTACTGTTTACAGCCATAGGAAAACTGCTATGGCAACATTGAGATCACACTCACTACTTAACACATTACATTATGTCTGCTGGGTTCATAATATGTTTATATATATATACACACACTCAGTGGCCACTTTATTAGGTACACCTGTACACCTGCTCGTTAATGCAATTATCTAATCACCAATCATGTGGCAGCAACTCAATGCATAAAAGCATGCAGATATGGTCAAGAGGTTCAGTTGTTGTTCAGACCAAAAATCAGAATGGGGAAGAAATGTGACCTAAGTGACTTTTGACCGTGGAATGATTGTTGGTGCCAGACGGGGTGGTGTGAGTATCTCAGAAACTGCTGATCTCATTGGACTCTAGAGTTTACAGAGAATGGTGTGAAAAAAAAAACATCCAGTGAGCGGCAGTTCTGTGGGTGAAAATGCCTTGTTAATGAGAGAGGTCAGAGGAGAATGGTCAGACTGGTTCAACTGACAGGAAAGTGACAGTAACTCAAATAACCACACGTTACAACAGTGGTGTGCAGAAAAGCATCTCTGAACACACAACACGTCGAACCTTGAAGTGGATAGACTACAGCAGCAGAAGACCACACTGGGTTCCACTCCTGTCAGCTAAGAACAGGAAAGTGAGGCTACAGTGGGCACAGGCTCACCAAAACTGGACAATTGAAGATTGGAAAAACATTGCCTGGTCTGAAGAATCTCGATTTCTGCTGTGACATGCAGATGGTAGGGTCAGAATTTGGTGTAAACAACATGAATCCATGCATCCATCCTGCCTTGTGTCAACGGTTCAGGCTGGTGGTGGTGGTGTAATGGTGTGGGGAATGTTTTCTTGGCACACATTAGACCCCTTAATACCAATTGAGCATTGTTTAAATGCCGCAGCGTACCTGAGTCTTGTTGCTGACCATGTGCATCCCTTTATGGCCACAGTCTACCCATCTTCTAATGGCTACTTCCAGCAGGATAATGTGCCATGTCACAAGCACATGTAATCTCAAGCTGGTTCCATGAACATGACAGTGAGTTCAGTGTACTCCAATGGCCTCCAGAGTCACCAGATCTCAGTCCAATAGAGCACCTTTGGGATGTGGTGGAACAAGAGATTCGCAACATGAATGTGCAGCTGACAAATCTGCAGCAACTGCGTGATGCTATCATGTCAACATGGACCAGAATCTCTGTGGAATGTTTCCAGCACCTTGTTGAATCCATGCTATGAAGAATTCAGGCTGTTCTGGGGGCAAAGGGGGGTCCTACCCAGTACTAGAGAGGTGTACCTAATAAAGTGGTCACTGGGTGTATATATACAGGTAACTGCCAAAATAAAGTTAACACTTGAGTAAATTAAGGGTTCTGGTGGCTCTGTTATGGTGTGCAGGTTGCATTTACCTGGCATGGTTTAGGTCCATTCAACCCCATAGAGGGCAAGGTAAACGGCAATAAAGACAAAGCCATTCTGAGTGATCACCTTCATCCTATGGCGAACCATATCTATCCTGATGGGAGTGGTCTCTTCCAGGATGATAATGCCGCATCCACAGGGTCCGAGTGGTCACTGAATGGTTTCATGAGCATGAAAACGATGTAAACCATGTGCCATGGCTGTCTCAGTCACCCGATCTCAAGCTCAACACTTATGGGAGATTCCGGAGCAGTGCTTGAGACAATGTTTTCAACACCATCAACAAAACACCAAATGATGGAATTTCTCATGGAAGAATGTTGCCTCCCTCCAGTAGAGTTCCAGACACTTGTAGAATCTAGGCCAATGTGCATTGAAGCTGTTTTGGCAGTTTGTGGTGGCCCAACGCCCTATTAAGACACTTTATGTTATGTAAGACACTACATATTTTGCCAATATTAGAATATATGTATTCCTTGTGGTTTTGAGTCCTTGTATCTCCCTGAAAATTAAAGAGGAATGCATGCACAGCCCCCCCACACACATGAATATCCTCCTTGCCTGTTGGGGCATGCCTTCCAGCTGGTATTTGAGTAACATGCATATACTGATGTTTATCAATGTGCCAAGTGTTTCTGATAATGCCCCAAAACATATCAGCTTTACGTCATATATTATTTCGAATTATGATGTTGTTAACATGCTCAAAACAATCAATACATCCTAATGTTTTGCTTATATTCTCTGGTGTCATTTTTGAAAATATATGTACGCATATTATTCAAATTGTCAACATTAATTGAACAAAGCAATAATACACTTCTATGGTGTGTTTTGATGCAAATGGCAGCCATGTAATGAATACCATAAATAAGATCTGGTGCCAAATATTTATAGTAGAAGTCCCATCATTTTAAATTAATTTGTTCTGTGCTGTTAGTTGCATTCACTGGAAATACGCTTACTCAAATACAAATATGTTAAATGGGTTAAGCATTTTTCCCAACCTTAGCTTGACTTTTGAGATGTTTTTTGGTTCACGTTAAGCGTTTTTGAAAACGGACCAGTGGTTTTGAAAATTGTGTTTTGAAAAAAAGGAAAATCTCAAATCCCAATAACAGCCTTTTCAGTTTGCGAGATTTCATCTGCTAAGTTTCAGAAGACAAATGTTTTATTGTAACAGACCGTGTTATGGCCACAGGATGTACTTTCATTCACAGGGCTAAATACAGGGTTTTTTTTACTTCAGGGGGGATATTGGGTCCACTACCGCAAGTCTCTGAGGCCGAAGTGCTGGTATTGAGTTCATCTCTGGAAGCCCTGGCCTCCTGGGTGAAAGTTCAGCTCTGGTCAGAGAGGCACATGAACACACGGTCTATGGGTTTGAGTGTAAATTCCTTGTTTTTGATGAACAGACATTCTTCCTGCCCTGAAATTTTTTTTACAATTACATTTTACATTAAAGAAAACCAGAGCGGTGGACTTGTTGTTGAGTTACATACAAGCGTTCCCACCCCCTACTTATTCTGGCGTGGGGTAATATAGAATGGCTTGATATTATTGGTGAGGGAAAGGCATGCCATTCCACGGTATTGGCTACACTCTGAGTGAACTTAGTGTGGAGTGGAGGGTCAGCATTATTGGGTTTCATGCAGTTTTTCCCCCTCGAATCTCATATTCTCCTTGTTTTTCCTGGGAGGTCAGTGGACTTAGTGAGGTCTATCAGGGCCGACCCCTGTGCTCTGGTGATCTTAACTGCCCTTAGAGCTTGACAGGTAATCCTCAGCACCTCCCTAAAAGAGCTCAGGTGACCCAGGTGGCTTGAGTCCAGTACGAGACTCCGGCTCTCTGTATCGGTCTCGTCCGCGTTCCTGCGCACGTGATTCATACTTGCAGATACGGAAAGAGAGGGAGGGAGGGAGGGAGGGAGGGAGGGAGGGCATATCAAAGAACCTGTGGTTTAAAGCAACACAGAGCAACAAACCGCTCAGATGGGGGAGATCTCCTTACAGAAAACAGAGGAAGAGAAGAGTAAAAAAGAAAACAGGCCGCTGGGGGAGGGCAGGGCTGGGGATGAGAGGAAGAAGAAAAACACAAAACAAGGAAGAAAAAGGAGAGGAAAAAATGATTAATTGCTGTAATTACAACCTGAGTCTTTCACTGTCATGCTCTAAGTAGAGAGAGAAATAAGGGAGGGGGGGTTCTGCCACACCCCCTCCTCCCTCAGTGAGAGGTGTAGCTCCAGGCCCCCTGAGGTGTGGCGGGGGTGGTGGGGGGGGGGGGGTGGGGTGAGGTGTTTAAACGGAACACACACACCGGGCCGCTCCAGGCCCTTGGGCTCCGGGTTTGAGAGAAGCCTCTTTTTTTCTCTTCTCCTTTTTTTTTTTTTTTCTTTCGTTCCCAGCGCTGGTATTCCTTAATTACCATGAATGATGTGGTTTCTGTCTGAGTGAAACTGAAGTATGAAAGCACAGTGTTATTATCTTCATCTGAGTATTGGACCTCCCCCCCCTCCCACCAGGCCCGGTTCAGATGGAGGCTGTGCGCTGATGCGCCTTTATGAATTTAGTGTGGGGGCAAGGTGCGCAGCAACTCACCGAAGATACATTCAGAAAACAAACAAACGTAATCCATTCAGAAAACAAGCAGCACAGAGACAGCAGAGACAGACACACAGGAGGTCTGAAACTATTATGTATGTGTGTTAGTGAGAGAGAGAATATGAATGGATGTCTGTAGCCTGTAGATCCAGGTCTCCCTCATCTTAATATAAGACTGTCTGCCATCTGGCCTCCCGGTAGCGCTCAGGGGAAAAGAACGGGCCAAAGCATTCTGAGACGTGCCGAAGTAGGCCAGTCTTCCTCCTTGAAGGCGATCCCGTTCTCCTAATATTTCCTTTTGTTGAAGCACCTGTGTTGTGTCTAAGAAGTTTTGCCACAGTTGCCGTAAGGTTGTTTATTCATCTGGCCCATTGTGCGTGGGCGATCACTGGTCAGCCACGAGGTGTCTTGTTATTAGCATTGTGTATTCGAGCAGAGAAACCTCAGGGTGTGTGTGTATGTGTGTGTGGGTGTGTGTGGGTGAGTGTGTGTGTGTGCAAGCATGTATTAAGCGTATTACCAGGAAGAGAGGAAATGAGAAAAAAATTGCGGCTGCCTGACTCACCTGGCCGCATTCCCCCAGTTCTGTCAGTTGTGTAATTCCCCATCACACCCAGAAAGGGTGT
Source organism: Aldrovandia affinis (assembly GCA_029706075.1). NCBI lineage: Eukaryota > Metazoa > Chordata > Actinopteri > Notacanthiformes > Halosauridae > Aldrovandia > Aldrovandia affinis. Next base: position 952,280 of record JAINUG010000072.1, read on the forward strand.
CATTAATGCTGCAGCAGCCCCGGGGCGTGTGTCCATTAACACTGCAAAACCTCAGGGTTTCACTTTTCAATCAGAGCTGAAGACAAAGGACAGCTCCAGAGCGGTTTCGGTGCGGAGCCAAAAGCGCCTGGAGAGACAGGGACGTGCCCCGCGGCCAATATGGGCTGTAGCCATCTGCATCAGGGCTGTTTCATGCCGCACAGCCTGGAGCAGGCCTGACCCTACTGAGCCCTCCGTGCCTGGACAACACTCCACAAAAAAACACCATCTTCCTGTGGGTGTGTGAGCTGCCGTAGCACTGGTTGCAATGTGTGTTGCATTCTGGGAATGATGGGGGCTTCCTTGTGGGAAAGAGATGAAGGCACTGTATTGATATGTGACCAGTGAAACAGTAGTTGTGTTTAAAACTACCTTTCTGGCCTCTGTGTATGTGAACACCCAGCATTGGATTTATACAGTATGTATACAGTATATATGTCATAAAGACAAGACACCTATCATGGCTTCCCGTGAGCATTGTGCGCAACACTTACCTCACATACCTCTACACTGCAGCAGTGCTTCATAGCACCAGACGTCCCTCGCTAGACGTCCCAAATCAGTGTGACGGATGGAGCAGGATGTGGGTGGGTGGCTCAGATGTGGTCTGTCTGACACCTCACCGTCCCGCGCCCCTCCCTGGTGCACTGTATCAGGGCTACAAACAGTAAACCTCATTTTATGGTACCGGCAGGTGAATGTTAACAGATCATGTGCACTGTGAGAACTGAGAAACGGGACCGTAAAGGCATTTTTAATCTGCCGACAGTCAAGAAACAGCAATAAACCCCTGGAAGATGCCCAGTACTTGTGTAAACATGTTTTTAAGTAATATCCTTTCGTCTCATTGGTCTGCATTTACAGCTCCACAACTCCATTTTACCTCTCCTCATTGGGTACTTAGTGATGCAACATCATGGAAGTCAGGGAATTTCAGCAATGGCACCTGTGTGATGTCAGCCAGACCTTTGTGAAAACTGTGTTAAATGCTTCCCCAGTGGAAGTAGTATGGTTGAGGCATTTTGTGCAGTGGAGCTCCCTGTGGCTGGACTGAATCCGGGCCGTGTCCGTGCTGACTGGGTCCTGCATGGTGACACATACTTGGCCTCAGCGTCGCCCAGATAGGGAGGATTTAATTCACTCGGATGGGTAACCCCTACCTTGTTGCTCACTAGTGACTCCTCTGGCCAATCAGGCACCTGCACCTGAATTCATGAAGGGTACACCAGTGAGGGAATGAGCCTACAGTTGCAACTGGACATGACCAATTATGATTAAAAATGGGGGGGGCATTAAAATAATAATACATCTGTAGTATGCTATGCTGCAGACTGATGTTAAAGTCCATAAAGACTGAAAGATAAATGCAAAGTGACAAACAAAAGCACAACATGTTTGTGTAGTACACTCTGAAAATACAATTTCCAATGGTTCAGGTTGCCAATGCACCAACTCTGTTTTGACAGTATGTAGCTGTTCCCCTTTCCTCTTCTTGCTGAAGCAGCATCCGTTGAAGAGGCTCTGGAAAAGACAGTCTGGCCTGGGGCGGGCGTGAGGAGCAATCTTTTGGATGAGCTCCAAGCAAAGCCAGAGTTCTTGATCACCTCCCTCTGAGGATTAGTTTCCATTTATTTATCTGTACTGGCTTGCGCAATACCCCCTCTCATATTTCACCCCCTTGATGGCAAAAACAAATGCTCTCACTGGTGCCAAAGGGTTTCCTCTCCTCGTTAATTCCTACGGGTCTCTGGCAGCACTGCCGGTGGTGGGTGCGGCGGGTTCGTTCGGCCCGTTGCCTCGAGACAGTGTCCTCTCGGTTCCACTTGGAGAGAGGGCCATGGTTGAATTGCCCCCGAGGTCAGTTCATGACCCAGTGTGTTGTTGAGAATTTCTCTGGAGCTGTCTTCTTATGCCTTGCCAGGGCTGAGCACGCTAAAGCCATCAGAACCGTCTGTCTGTTTCATCTATCCATCAGTCTGTAGAGTGTAAACCTGTACACCGGAGGGGCTTGTGGGGGGGAGGGTTTGTCTGAGAGCTTTCCAGCCCTGCACAGGTCTGATTGGCCAGGCCGTGTTGGCAGAACAGAGATTACATAACCTGGGCGCGCTGGTTGTTTCCTTGGGGTCAGGAGCTATCATCCTTGTTTGAACAAGGCACCGGGAGAGATCTCTCAGAGAACTGAAAGCATTCTCCCCGGGACTCCCCAATCCATCAAATGCTCCATTCATACTGGTCTGCTGAAGCGCTCCTCTGGCTCGTCCGCCAGTCACAGCGCTCAATGCCGCGGCTCCTGCCAGTCTCTCGATGCTCATCTCATCATCGTCGCTGTGCGTGTTTTTAATGCATTACCGCGCAGACACGGTAGGGTCGTGAGGGCCTGTGCGATTCAGCTCTGAATCAGTGCAGCTGGTCACTCTATTCTGTAACACACAGAGACAGAGCACAAGTGCCACCTGCTGGAGAGAGTGGGAACAGACGAGAGAGTCGTTGTGGTGAGGGTAAGGGATGGGGCTCTAAATACATTACAAGCAGTAACAAGGCTTGCAGATGCAACAGAAACTCCACACCTGCTGGAAAAGGTGTTGGTAGGCCAGTAGGGGGTACTCTTCCCTCTGGACTAAATCTAAAATACAATTTCCCAGCACAGTGATGGGGGCACTGTGCTGTAGGAGGTGCCGTCCTTCAGATGATACGTAAAACTGAGGTCCTGACTCATTGCGGCCATTAAAGATCCCATGGCACTTTTCGAAACAGTCCTGGCCAAAATCCCCCAAAATGATCTCTCTACATCTGATCACCTATTCTTCCCCCTGCATCTGATTGGCTGCACAATCCCATTCGATTCCATTCTCTACCCACATCGATTCCCCTGGTCGTCACTGCAAAAGGGAATTGAATTCTTAGTTGACCTACCCGGTTAAATAAAGGATAAACACTTTTAACACAGCACAGGTATTAAGACATGTCAAATGTAGTCAACTTTAGTCCACCAGGTTCAAGATATGATTTGCTTTCAACCAATCAGCACTCACAATCAGCACATGCAATCACATACTGCAGCTGTTGACCAATCAAGACTCACCGAAGACACCCAACATTAGTAGCCTCACTTCTATGAGGGCAAGTCTACACAGATAGTGAATGAACTATTGGCCCTATCGCATTAATAGCATTCATTGAATTTGAAAGCCTAGTGTGAACCACGCAACCCTAAAACATTGTATATTCTGTGGGAGTTATTAAGCCATCGTGGCTGAGCCAGGCGATGTCTGATGCTTTCCCGTTCTTAATGAATAATCTGTCCTCATGAGGTGCGAGCTGTGCTCCAGATGTCAACAGCGCCGTGGCGAGAGGACGTTTTGTGTTCCCCTGATGGAAAAAAAATAGAAGAAAAAAAATCCCAGCGTAACACTTACTCTCGGATTACACTGGCTGTATCGCTGGTGTCATGAGCAGGCCCCGTTTCTACACCCTGGGACTGGCAGTGCCGGCACTCAAGGCCACGGTAATTCACCGCTAATGAGCGTGTTGAATCAGGTTCTCAGAAAATGCGCTCGGATTTTGACACATGAGCCTCACATCTGCGGTGACCGGTCCCCCCCTACCCGACTGCATTGCGCTCCCAAAAGCCATCACATTTGTCTTGGGTTGCAAAAAGGAATCTGGCGTTGATAAAGGAGAATGTCACGCATGTCCACTTTGGATGACAGTTACATCTCCTTACGTAACCGGTAAGAGGAGAGGAAGATAAGCTGAGAATTCGTTCAGCAAACGCAGCCAAAATCTGTTTGAAATGTAACACAATCCGCCGCCTCTTGTGCAATCAACGTTTTTTGGAACTCGACATGAAAAAATCCTCCCAAACCACTTTCTATAGGGGCAAACGCACCCAGCACAAGCAAAAACATTTTGAAAAGTAAATAATTTTTTTTGTCAACTTGTATTAATACATTGTCAAAACCTTAACAAACTAACATTATTCGTGAACTGAGGTCAAATAAAGTGCTTAAAACAACAACAACAAAAAACTGCATTGTTAATTAATTTGACCAAAATGATAAATCAGTCATATCCAATTTATATTTAGCGACTCTAAATAGTGCTCTACAGGGGATAAATATGGAGGAGGGAATTTAATTCTCATTTGTTTGTCACCACTATTTGTCATCAGGATTATGTCCCCAATTACTCATAGTGTCAGTCAATTTAACCAGGGTTACAGAACAGCAATATTTGGCTTCATAACAAATCACATATATCTAATGCCTACCACTACGTTATTACTGAAATAACACACTTTTGTAACTTATAGCTTTATATTCCCATCACAAGCTATAAATGATAAATTATAGAACTGTTCATTGTTATTGTATTGTAATTCCTTCACCATTTGTAGCTTTCAAATATGCAGATTACTGTAAGCATACAGTACCTCTGGAACATGGTGAATGAATGTAGATGTTTAAACACAGAGTAATGCAATGTCCATAGTGCAGTGGTGGGATCATAGATTTACCTTTTTATTTCAAGAAACTTCTTTGCGTATTTTCTTTCTGAACTATTGCTAGTTTTTTGTGAAAAATGCACAAAAAAGTAAGTTTTGACAGGCTGGATTGCTTATTTGTTGCCTGCAAATTTAATTAAAAGGTATTAACATTTCAAGGGTGTAACCACATGAAATATTGGGGGGGGGGGACACAATGAAAGGGAATGTTTTATATCTACAAATTGGGGGGGACATATGACTGTTTCCAATATTGGGGAGGACATGCCCCCTCCCAGCTCATCCTCCCCACACGTTACGCCTAAGCATTTGAAAGCTGTTTCTAACAGAGCCAATTTTACTTATTTATTTGAACAATTTTTGAATATCCAGTTTTTTATTTCACATTTGTAATTCTAGGCTAATTGCTGTAACTTGAATTTTAGAGGGTGCACACATGTCCTCAATAAAATGACATGTGTTACATTTTCTGTGTAAATATACACAGGGGGTAGACAAAATAATAGAAATAATGAAAAAGGACTACTACTTCGAAGTATCTAAATCGCAATTGAAAGTAGTTTTCTTATGCAACACTTTAATATGTGAGTCTCTAAAGTGACATGAGAGATCTAATGGATTTTGAAAGAGGTCAAATAGTTGGTGCCTGAATTGCAGGTGCGTCAGTCACAGAAATGTCAAAATGATTTAATGTGTCAATTGAACAGTGTTTAAAATCATGATGGCATACCTCAAACAAGGACACTTAATCAGGAAAGAGGACCAGTGGTCACAAGCCGAAGCTCTTAACAGGATAGTTGCTAAAAACCACAAAACAATGGCCTCAAAAATGACCACAGTACTGAATCTACACCTCTGTGTCCCAGTCTCAACAAAAACGGTATGTTGTGAGCTTCACAAAGCTGATATTTATGGTAGGGCTGCTATTCGGAAACCACTTCTAACAAACAATGCACAATGCATAATCTGGTGTAATGAGCACAAAACCTGGACTTCTGAACAGTGGATAAAGTCATATGGTCTGATGAGTCGTCTTTTACTCTTTTTCCTACATCTGGATGGGTTTATGTTTGGAGAAAGCCAAAAGAAGCCTTCAACCCACATTCCCTGTTCCCAACTGTTAAACATGGTGGTGGATCTGTTATGGTATGGGCAGCCATCTCGTGGGTGTCATTGGGTCCGATTATTACTCTGCATGGTAGATTTACGGCCAAGGAATACAAAGCTATTTTCGGCGACCAGCTGTACTCTGGTGTTTGCAAACATTTTTTCCTCAAGATGTTCACATATGCAAAACAGATTCAATATATTTATATATATTTATTTAATATTTTGTTTTTTTCCAAAAAGGTCCATGCATTATATTCCATTTCCTTAAGGACCCATTCCAGCTGAGAGAGCAGACCCAGCTGCTGCAGCTCAAGTTGAAGCCCCCCTGGCCCAGCCCTGCCTGAGGTGGGGAGCCAGCTGAACACGCTCACAGTCTGAGGGCTCCATGGTTCTGGTAGCTTCTGTTGCGCTGTTTTCCGAGGCGAACCGCTGCTGGCCTTGAAAGTGACACACGGAGTACCGGTCCCCCAGCCACCTGCTGTAGGGTCACGGCGAGGGGACGCGGGTACGGACGGACAGGGCAGGGGGACATGTGCACCGCTCATTATACCAGTGGCTGCAGGACCATAATGCCTCCCTTTATCTGAGAGAGAGAGAGCGAGGGAGAGAGAGGGAGCTTTCATTTCTGTTTGATCAAAGTGTCCGTTACTCAATGAGCAGTGACACACAGAGAGGCGAGAGAGAGAGAGAGAGAGAGAGAAGAGAAAGATAGAGCGAGAGAAACAAGAGAACCGGAGAGAGAGTGTTCTTTGTCTCTGTTCTTTTTTTATGATGTGAATATCCCCCGGGAGGTCAACCTGTGGGTCGCGACCTTTGAACCCCCTCTGTAGTTGGAGCAGTTTGGAGGTTTGCACTTGAAGGACATTGGCAGGCTTGTTAACTGTCAAGCTTGTCTGGGAAGGACTCTATAATTGTCCCTGCACTGGAAGCGCTACCGTTTCTCTTTTTTCCTTTCTTTGTTGGGGATGACCTGAAAGAGGGCCCTCCATTCACTCAGCTTGAGGAAGAGTGGATTAAAGGAAAAGCAAAAGAAAGAAACAAAACGAAAATAACTGTGTGAGTGTGTGTTTAGGTCTCACAACATCTGTCGTGGAAGCACAATTAAGAATATAGAAAGACTCTTTTGATAACGGGGACAATGAGCACGCCCCTCTCTTTTGAGAGCACAAAGCTCAGAACAGTTCAGTTTTTAAACTGTGAACGAAGAGTACATTAAATGTATGTTTAGCACCAGGAGGTGAAGTAAAGACATGGCATTATTGACTCGTTGTTAACCATCTGTCTAAAACAGAAGCAAACACAGCTTTGATTTTCTTTATTATTAGTGATCCCTACTCCATCGCCTTCAAAGGAGACAACACATGAATATAATAATAAAATCATTTAAAAAATAAAATCATAACCTAGTTATATAATGATATATTTGCCATACATAAGAATGTATTGCAAAGTTTTCTTATACCCCACTGTCCTCATCCAGCTTCTTCTTATTGCAACCCCCCCCCCTGACCTCACCCAACCCTCACATCCAGCCTCCGTACCCTTTCACCCCGTATCGCTCGCCCACACTAGATTATCCCCTGTATGTTGGTGTCCCCCTAAACCCCATAACAATGCAAAAGAGAAATGAATGGTTTCCCCCCCATATCTGCTCAAGTCCCCTACTCATATAAAACCCTTGTGTCCCTCCTTTCAGCTGCCACACACTGTTAATTACTCAGTAAAGACACGAATCATAGGATTACCTGTGAATTATGGAGTTAGCTGTCCATGCTGTTAATGTCCGCAGGTAGCTCTCAAGAGGAATCTGGGCAGACTGGTGTTCCTCTATTTTCACTCCTAAGCTGGTAGCTTTCTTTCTGGAAGTTTCCCCAGGGCTTCTGCCTTGCTTACCCCATTCTTTTATGTGGCTGCATTAATCCAGTATTTCAAGGCAATGTCTTTGTGATTACTTGAATTGTTAGAAAGACGTGACAGCACATGAACTGCATACACTACAAATAAAATATATCCCATTATAAGTTCATGGACACCACTCTTTAAATATTTTGATCAATCAGAGTACCAGAAATAATACAACCAGTGTCTGTTTGTTACGTACCCAGCGCCTTTCCAATAGTCTTGTTTATGTTACATGCAAGAAAATCTTCAACCCTGTCAAGCTGTGCTGTTTGAAATTCTGATGGAGGGCTTTTGCAATATAAAATACTATGAAATATTCCAAATATATTATTGTAGTTTATTTCCACCTAGTTAACTAAATTGCTGGCAGCAACTAAAACAGCTTTATAGCTGGCTAACCTCATCACATCTAGATGTAACAAGTCAGTTAGCTACCAGGTAATAATCACAATCAGGTAAGAATCAATACATTTCTACTTTTATGGTCCTCTTTATTTCCTTTACGTTTCACAATCTCCAAACACAAAATAGCTCCCAGCATGCATTTGGCCCTGCCAATCCATTTGCATCACCAGCTTCAATAGGTCTATGCAACATGACAGCTCATTAATTGAATGGAAAACGTTTTCTTAGTGCTACTGTTTGCAAACAGATCACATTATTTATTTGGTATCAAAGTTTGTAATGTTTTTTAAATTTTATTTTAAGACTATATTATGTGCTAACTGCTATCAGTCGCTCACTGCTAAGCACAATTAGTGAATAAGAAGCCTATTGTGTCTTTCAAGAAATTAGACTTGCTCCCTGCTCTTCCCCTGGTGATCCATTATTTTTTTTTGCAGGAGTTGCCATTGAATATAAGAAAAGGTAGGGACTTCCTAACACAACCTTCAATTTTCCACAATTTTGAAATTCATTTGTGGAAGCAAGGGAAGGGAGATATGCATAGCATTACTCGTAAGGTTAGGAATTCTGTGAATCGGTGCTTGAGCCTTTCCAGAGATTATTGTGAATGAGGAGTTTTACTTAACTTGATTGAGTGACGTCATTGCTTTGACTGAAAATAGTTTATGGCATGTTGATGAATGCTTCCATCGTAATACCCGTATAACTATGTTTCCCAGATGTTGAATTAATGTGACAGTGCCAGATACCCGAAAAGAAAAATTAGGAAGGAACTCACATTTGAGATGTTAATTGCTTAATGCCTAGTTTCTTAGTTCTAGAAAATGATTTGTATTTGGCTGTGATCTGAGATTACTATATGATGGTATAGTTGTTGAATTTTTGTCTTATGACATAAAACATAATAAATGAAAGAGGGTTACGTGACAGTGAAAGACAAATCGTTGCCTGATTAGTGTACGATTCGCACGGCATGTGGTATATTACAGTATGAAGCAATGTTAACAGACATATTACAGATTCGAGATTTGTCACGGTTCATCACTGCGGTTCATTCCCCACCAGAGATGATAACTGAATTTATGTCCAGTCTTTCTTTATTTCCTGATTTGGAATTCCTAATGTCCTTGGGTTTAGGGTTTCACTGGGCTGTTCATACCATTGATATTACATGAAACTACTTGTTGAGTTTCGTTATTCATGGGGATATGTGTGTAAATTATGAGTAGGGCACAATCTAAGCTTTACCACAAGCCCATTTTAAATCCCTCCCGATATCTTAGTCTTCCCCCTCTGTGTACCCTTTCAAATCCCTTCATTGTACAATAAGCTCATCATCCATCCTTCTCCAACCTGTGTGGTTTCTGCCATGCCCCTGAAAAAGTGCTCTTATGCACATGTGCGTATGCATTCATTTTGTGTGGCTGTTATTGAGTTGTTAAAGATTGCACAGAACTGATATTCAGGACCAGCCTTCTTAATGGTGAGGAAAATAACACAGCAAGCTCATTTGAACTGGTCATATTTTCTGTCATTACATCTTACGGTCATTTTGATGAACCCATGATATGTTCAGAGGTGCAGGAAGATGTTTTGACTTGCTGAAATTCGAAACTGAAAACAATTTAATGTTATAAGTTATAACAATGCAGCGGGGATTGTCCTGACCCCCCAGTGGTGGAACGATCTTCCGCACTCGGTCAGGACCGCCGACTCACTGGCCATCTTCCGCAAGAGACTGAAAACCCACCTCTTCAGACTCCATTACCACGAATTGTCTTCACCACTGCTTTCATGTTCAATATTGCATTTTGTAATATGTATCTATGTTTATGTCTGTCCCAAGAAAAAACAAAACAAAAAAAACACCGAACTTTTCCCTCCTTGTGTTACAGGTACGGTTTGCAGCTGCCAACGATTACGTCTATTACTGTATCATGACACTGATCTCTGGCGCGGACTATGATTAATCTTACCATGTATTAATGCACATTTTGTAAGTCACTCTGGATAAGAGCATCTGCTAAATGCCTAAAATGTAAAATGTAAAATGGGATTGAATTGTATTGTTTTGTATCATTTTGTTGCAGAATCCAGTTCCCTGACATGCCAGTGTATTTAGTCTTTCAAGTTATTAAATACATATTTAAATTGTAGTAGGACACAGGCAGAACATGAAAACAAGAAAACACACTAACGTTAGTGCTGGTTGCCATTGGCTTGCATTGCTAGCTATGTTGATACAGATTTTTTTTTGTGCATCTATCAGGTAATTAGTCGATCAAATGTTTTTTTCTTATGAACTTTTTTCAACCTCTGCCCAGCACCTCCAACAGCTCCATTCAGCACCTCCCGCAGTTGCACACCAATTATGACACACAGACGCACACTCATTTTTGTCTTTATTGTAAATATGATATACAGCAACCGCAGCACCCCCACTTCCTGCGTGTATGGATGTGTTTATATAATGACTTTGCACTGGATTCAAAAAGAATGTTTACCAAACTGCAAAACTGCACAAAACCCTTTGACATGTAAAACATCAGTAGATGAGACTGATGTTAAACCATTCATGTCAATTCATTGATGCATGTTCTGTATCTATGTTCAAAGGATGTGCTTCTCATTCATTTGAATTTTACACTCAGTTGAAGCAACATAGCTTTGATTGATGTTCATTGGCTTCATGCACAGGTTTATTTAAAATAGCCATTGGGCTATTTGGTACTAAAATACAAGGCTATTTACCTGAATAAAATACCATGGGTGACTTTACAATACCACTTCATATCAGGGTATGCCAAAGATTGTTGTGTGATGTTCAAAGGTGTAATTTTGAAAACTTAACCATAATTCACAATGTGAATTCATGAAAATTCATGATTTGTACTTGCATCTTGTACAGATGTACATTGTACGATACTTCACATCTTTACTGAGTTAAACTGCAGATGAAACATTTTATGTCTCTTGTTTTTAAATTGTACACACTGCAAAACATTGGTTGTTTGCGATTCATTCCAGCCAACAATCAACCTTGATCTGGAAAAAATACAAAGTATGGATCAAATCATAAAACTGGATATTTATGAAAAATTACAAATAAAGCATTCACTTAACAGACTACAGCCTTCCAGTTGTATTTGTTGGATCGCCTCTCTTCACTTGTCAGAAGTCACAAGGGTGCCCTCTGGTGGGAAGATTTAGACATATGCCATGTATTTTCTCATTTGTACAGAAGGTGGCAGCAATCATCCAAAGGCAAATCAGGTACTTCAATGCAAGTTGTGTTCAGTATATCAACATAAAGCTATGCTTGTAGCCTCTGAGCGACTTTGTGACTTCTTACCGATAAAGCAAAATAATTTTGTTAATGAGTATTTGCCTGTTATCCTCCTCCTCCAACAATTAAAACAACATCAACAACAACAGCGACACACAAACACAACACACACACACACACACACACACACACACACACACACACACACACATAAACAAGGACACGGACACGGACACACATGCATCCACACTCACACACACAAAGACACAGATACAGACACAGACACACACACACACACACACACACTGCTCAGATTAATCTTTGACACACAGCTCTAAGCTAAAAGCATTCCGCTAAAGCAAAAGCTTCTCCTTTCCAATGGTTTTGGGTTCTTGAGGATTTAACCTTGGGCTTGGATGACCTCATAGGGACCCACCCACTAATTACAGCAGCAGGCCTGATTCTGAGGGCTGCTCCTCTGCTCACACAGTTCTGGTTCTGCCTGGAGGCCCATTGTCAACATGGGCGGGTAAACTTGTGATGGCAGGTGGGACACTGCAAGGAAAAGTAGAGCACCATACCATTTATCCCACCAAGTTGTTGGTTGTCGGTGTTGAGTCCTGGTGCTTAAGTTACAAGATTTGCTTTCAAATGCATAGAAAAAAGAGGAAAATCAGCCCATGTGATCCAACCTAAAATACCCGTTCAGTCCGTTGTTCTGCACGTGGATGTTGGGCATAAACACAATACATTTCTCCAGTCAGGTTTACAATGGGGAGGGGAGAAAGGAGTTCTGCTGAATTGTGGTGTGGCTTGAGGTCAGATCCACAGACAGACTTCAATGTGTGAACTGTGGTGGAGGAGTGTGTGTGTGTGTGTGTGTGTGTGTGTAAGTGAGTGTAAGTATGTATGTGTGCGCACGCATGTGTGCATGTATGTGTGTACATGTATGTGTGTGTGTGTACACATGTGTGCATGTATGCATGTACATTTACGTGTGTGTGTGTGTGTGTGAAGTGAGTGTGTGCTTGTATTTGTGTACATGTTTGTGTGTGTGCGCGCATTTTTTGATGTATTTATGTACATGTACGTGTGTGTGTGTACGCATATGTGCATGTATGTATGTGTGTGTGTGTGTGTGTGTGTGTGTGTGTGAGAGTGAGTCTGTGCTTGTGTGTCGCTGGTCTGTCTGTGTGCTTTTGAGGTTGATGGCAGGGGGGGTGCATCTGCCTAACTCTGTCTAGACACATTGTTGTGTAAACTGAAATGGACGCCGCTCTCAGCTTTACTGAGCGTGCTGTTTTTCCCCTCCACTTTCTACCGCTTATACCGCTACTTCCACCCCGCGGTGTCTGGTAAAGCCATCATTCGGCCCGCCCCTCCCCCTGTGCCTCTTGTCTTCCCTGCTTGCTACACCAAACTCCAGCCTCACCAACAAGGAGGACTGCAGACATGGCAGACTGACAGCTGTCCAAGCCACCGACCCCCGCGGGAGACCTTTCCTCTTGTGCAACATGAGCGTTCTGTGATGAAAGCAGCACCCGACAGTTTACAAAGCAGAGCGAGAGGAAGGCAGTTTTTTTTTTTTTACGAGGTCCACGTATACAGTTCCCAGTTGCAAACCAGCCCTCATCGGGTTCCAGTTTGGCCAAGGAGAACAAAGAGAACGGAGTCTGTATGTGGTAACGCCAAGCAGCCAGTGCAATTACCCCTCTGGTGTAAAACGCAGTCCAGTCCAGTCTGGGCAGCTCAGTGGTCCTGTTGACCAAGTAAAGAAATGTCTCATTGTTGAGCGCACGCAATCCCCCCACTTCTCCCAAAAAAGTGCAACCCAACTCCTTAACCCCACCCCCCCAAAAAAGAAGAAAAAACCACACACATACACCCACGTGCACATACTACTGCTAACAGGGTCCAGGTCACTTCATGGAAACAGCTACAGGGAACTCTGGGATTCTGGATTTGACCATTGCACAAGCACATGAGGGAATTCAACTTCTCTCCATAAAAACTGAAAATTGAAACCCAACCTGAAAAAGCTCAAGCCTTTTTTTTTTAAACCAAATGTCTGTTTTCCCATAGAGTTCGTTTTATGTGAATGTATTAAACATTTGTCATGAATGTGCCCCCAAGCATGACGGTCACCACATCACTGCCACAAATGCAGCGTCACAAGAACACCGTATCACCCCGTGCATTCCCTTTTTACTGACAGCGCTGTTTCAATCACCGCACAGTAACTCAGTCACAATGGCCAGCACATCGGACAGCAGCTGCGCTACAGGTGTTACAAGACGCCATGCACGAATGCCTCTTTGCATCACTGGAGACCGTCCTGAGAAGACACGGCCGTCGTACTATTACTCTCCTAGCGGCAAGAGGTCAGCCCAAGCAGGCTCCTTAGCGATGCCCTGTCCACTGTACGGTCACCCAGGGAGCCCCATAGAGGAGCGATGCAGAAGGATATATGGCCATGAATGATCCCCACGAGCAGGACATTTTTACCCAGGCCCCGAGGGGGGCACGTTGAAACGGGCCAGCTGTATTGTGTCATGGTTCAACCTGTGGTACAGGGGCATTCTTTCCCCTCTGTATGTGGGTTTGTGATGTCATTGAAAATGTGTGGCCTGGCAGAAATCACACACTGGACAATGCTAGCTTTCTGTATAATTAGCTTCTCTTTTTTTTCCTGTGTTGGAAATATAGATTTTTTTCATTTTTAAATCATATTTTACCATTGAAATATTTGAACACTCTTTCTGATTTTTTTAAAATCTACTATTTGTTTATTATTAGCTTTAGCTTTTCGTTCAATGACAACATTCAGAATATTTCCTTCTCTTTTTTTTGCTTTTGACTATGAAATGTGTTTTTGTTTTTGCTTTTTTGTTTGCATGGTTTTGACAAGAGTATCTGATTTTGAGGAATATCTTGGTGGTTGTGGAACAACAAGGCTAATTTTCTCTTTCTGTGTTGGTGAAGAAGAAGAATCCTCCGTTTCAATGGAAAATAGAAGTGAACAGACACAGGCATGTTTCAGAAAAAATATTTTCAGTCTCAGTGGAAAATGATAGTAAACAGACACAGATATGCATGGAGAACAAAGACAGTGAGGCTACTAATATAATCTAAACCTGCCAAGAGGGTCTTCTGTTTGGGACTTGTCACCATGCACACTATCTGTGCATGTCCTCTGAAGCATGCGCTGTCATGTGTTCACAACTGGCTCAATGTAATCTGTCCCAGGTCATAGTCTCCAGGTTACCATGCCTCTCTGATGATCCGACATTACATTACAGGTATTTAACAGACACTCTTATCCAGAGCAACTTACACAGTTTACCATTTCTTCTACAAACAATCCATTTATAGAGCTGGATATTTTACTGAAGCAAGTATCTTGCTCAAGGGTGCAACGGGAGTGCCCCACCTGAAAATCAAACCAGCAACCTTTGCGTTCCCTAACCCATCCTGTAGTCTTCGTTGCTCTCTGTGTCGACTTCCTTCCTGGCTCAAGATAGTGTGGCCCTGCCCGTCTGATACAGAATCCGACCGCCTTGAGCACACTACACACAGAGTCAAGGGGGCTGGTTGACTGCCGTAACCATCTGCATTGCCTGAAATCTGCTTTACGGTCATAAGGAGAAAGGAGCAGAAATAGAGAGTGAGAAGAAGGGGCATGGAGAGAGAGAGAGTGAATGAAGGAGAGAGGGAGGGTGAAGCCGGGAGCCCACCCCATCGTAAATCTTCCCATATTGGTAGTTGTAAGGTAGTTGGAGCCAGAAAAGGGCTAATACCTGTATGCTAATGGCAATGTGTGAATGTGAGTGTCTGAAAGGCTTATCTGCCCAGGGAGAGTAATTCATACATCTTTGTGAGCCAAGGGACACACCATCCACAGGGGAGCAGGATTCTCTGGTTTGAAATGTACACTCATGCAATCCTTGACATTTTTACTGAGCCGTTTTATTATGGAAAAGACAGGCGTCAGCAAACCCAAAACAGGTGTAACTGGCAGGTGGGGGATGGGAATGTTAAACTCAGTGTGGGCCTTGCACCTCACAGACACACACACACACACACAAAACACAATAGATTCTTTCAAATCCCCTCACATATATAAACAGATATCAATCCCAGGTGGCCAGGGAAAGCAGAAAAGAGAGAGAAGGAGAGTAAAGGAATTTGTCTGTTCATCACTCGAGGCGTCTGGGTGAGGCGCTCCACGGCCTTGCCAAAACCTGGGACTCAGCTGGCACCCCCATGCTGCGGCTAACAGGCACCCAGCAGGGGGAGAGATTTATCTGACCAGGATCTTATCTGTGGTCCCTGCAACACTTTCTGTCTCGGAGCCCTGACACCCCACCCTCCACGGATCAGCTGCCAAACACACATCCTGCCCTTTGCAGAGCTCTGGGCTGTGTCCTTGCCATACGCTGGAAAACAATTTATTGTCTTTCCTCGCATAAACCCATGCCTCCATGGATGTGTCCTTGCTTGCCTTTCCTTTCGGCGACGGGATAACTGGTGCCATACCGTGGTGGTTGCACGGCGAGGGAATGAATCACAGCTTGGCTTTTTGGGAAAAAAAAGAAGTGATAAACGTTTCTGCTCGGTGGATTCATCGTGTGCCAGGGGAATCGGGAGTTCATTGTTGCTTGGCCAGACACATTGGGGTGTGCCACGTGGCACCAGAGGGGGTGAGTAGGATCCTTCGGCGCCCAGAGGAAGAATCAGCAACAAAGAAAGGAGTAGTCCTCGAAGAAAGGGGAATAATCCTCGGCCAAACGCTTGATGAGCTCTCAACGTTTTTTAGTGGGTTTTTTTACATTTTAGGCATCTCGCAGACACCCTTATCCAGAGCGACTTACAGTTTTCCATTTTCGTTTACATACAATCCATTTATACAGATGGATATTTACTGAAGCAATTCAGGTTAAGTACCTTGCTCACGGGTACAATGCAGTCCCCTACCTGGGAACTGAACCTGCAACCTTTGTTCCGTAACGATTATACTATACTGTCACCTTCTCAAGCTCTGCCTCTACCATCCAGCCCCCCAGGTTTGCCCCCTCACCCCGTTGCCTGTCCCTCGCTCTCTCTCACTCTCTCTTTCCCTATCTCTTCCTCTGCTTATCACAGCCAATTCCCTCATAGCACGCCGGTACATACCAGGCTGGGGATTACACAGGGATGAGCACAGACAGAAGCGATCTGTCCACTGAGCTTGCCGAGAGGGGGCTTGTTATGGCTGCAGGGAGAAGGAATGATGGTAAAAAGTCACACGGGATGCTCCTGGATGTAAACAAATGTTTTTTCCACAAACTTTATGCAGATTTGGAAAGTGGTGTACGTGCAACCCTCTCTGCTGTTATGTGGGGGGTTGAGGATGGTCTTGCAACTCCAACACATTTAAAAAAATGGATGTTGAGGATAATTGTGCAATAGCTGCAGCCAGCTGCAGTCTCTTCCAGCCCCTGGTGAACATGGCAGAGTCCCAGTTTCAGCTGGCTGACCAGATGTGACCATCCGGGACCGTTGCTGCCTGCAGTCGACCCAGTGGGTTGTGAACATATGGAGCAATCAGTTTGTACAAAAAAAAGGGGGGGCGTTGTGGAGACCAGGACACTTATGGACACACTCCACTAAATAAATCAGAAAAAGTAGGTGTTGTGGTTGAGCTTGGATCTGGGCAATTGTCAAACCACCACTCCCCCAGAGACGCGAGGGCCAGGAGACGCACAAAACACACGGAGGAGACAATAACACCAACACATTAAAATGCAGAGGAGCCGTCTGTAATGAATACTTGTGAGAAAGCTAAACAACCTGGAGCTTCTAACCCTCTGATTTAAGGATCACTGGCTCACCACACGCCTGTCGTCTGAATTCAGAGGTGATTGTTTCACTTGGATGCGTGTCCCCCCCCAACCACAACAATCATGCTTAAAGGTACAGTGTTTGAGGATTAAAAAGGATTTGGGAGATACACTCAGGCAACAAAGCAACTGCCCTTTGACCTTTGTTATAATCGAATGATACTGGATATTTGAAGTATATTTTTCCATTACAGCAACTAATATACTGTATAATATTGTCATGGGACAACCCTAAAAGAACAGTGAATGAGACACAGTCAACTGCAATGGCTATGGCCTCAAAATCAGTCACTTAGAGCAATGAGCAAACTATTTCAGTCACGTACTTTAACTTCTTTGGTGTAAAGTTAGCGAGAAAGCCAGAAGAGGGGGGAGGGGGTTGGTTGTGTTGCAGTAGTATGAATCAGGTGTGCTATATTTTCCCCTAAGACAACACAACCAGATTTACAGTATGCTCTTCTCCTTTAAATATTTAAATGTCACATCCAACAATCTTCACACCTTTGGTCTTTCCCCTTCCACTGTCACTAGTTTCCAGTATTTACTTCTTCTTTCCTACTCATGTGAAGTTTCCATAGTGTTATGCCTGCTAGGTGGTTCCAGTGAGACTGGCCAAAAGGCAGTGAAACGCTCACAGGACATTAGAGAAGTGATTTGTACCCACGGAAAGCTTCTGTCGCTGAGCTGAAGCTGCCAAAATGTGGAGATCACTGCAGTACTGTCCAATCACGCTGTGTGTTGTAGACATATTGCCAGCTGTGGGCCCAAGCGTATTTGTGCACACAACGCATCATTAATTACACTGACTAATTACACAATTCTCCAGCCGGCTCCACTGACTGGAAGAATTGGAACTGGAACAACCTGGCACTGAAATAAATAAAATAACATGTGCCATTTAGCAGACGTGTTTATCCAAAGCGACTTACAGTAGTGAATGCATATATTTTTCAGTGTGTGTGGTCCCAATGGGAATTGATCTCACAGCTTAAACTCTTGGTAGCGCCATGCTCTACCTACTGAGCCACATAGAACTAGCATAAATCACTGATCAAATGCATGCACCCCCCCCAAACATTTTACAATGACCATTTTAAAGTTACACATGAGAGGTGTCAGAGGTGAGGTGTTTGTATAAACCCCTGTGCTCTTGGCATACACACCCCTTACCTGTTAAGATCAGGCAGCGCTGCACTGAAACAGGCATGTAAACAAACGGTTGTTGTTTTGACTGAGTGCAATGGCTGATTATCCAACAGGACCCCCAGAAAGCCCTCATAAGCCCAGGGCTGCAGCCACTCAGCCACTCAGTACTGCCAAAGCTGTCTCTCTCTCTCTGTCTCCCCCCCCTCTCTGTCGCTCTTTCTGTAAAGCAGGGTGCAGGGACTCTATATTATAACTAACCACCTACTGCCTCAATCTCTCTCTCTCTGTCTCTCTTCTCTCTCTCTCTGTCTCTTTCTCTCTCTCAACTCTCTTTCTCTTTCCCTCTCTCTCTCGCAGACACAAACACACATCACTCATTGATTCCTTGACCCACCGACCAACTTAAGTAAAGCCAGTAGTACACCAAGCCAATGACCCCAGACTTGACAGGCTGCCCAATTGTAGGGACAAATTCACTTGCCTTAACTTTACTTCATTTTAGTATAACCTAGGATTGATACCCTACATCTGTCCAGGAAGTCCCAAAGGGTCCCCCTACTGAGTCTGCATGATAAAAGAAGAACAAAATAAATTCTCTGGAACAGAAGGATTGGTGGGCTCCCTAGTGGCTGTGTCAGAGACGGGTTGAACAAGATTGGTTTTGTCCTGCTGGAGTAAGATTTGCCCCTAATATCACACATTATTGATACCCCATGTGTACTTGCCTCTCAAATTGGTTCAGAGATTGTCAGCCAGTCTTCAGGATTACACATACAGAATCTTGGCAGATGGGTGATGTGACCTTCCATGAATTTCCAGCATTATATTGACTAATGAGACCCTGACAACAGACTCGGGATCTCACAATTATCACAGGGATTGAAGGGAAATTGTACAGGAGTTGGGGTTGAGGTTGGAAGAGTGTGGAGGTGGATGCACGAAGATCACTCCCTACACTCTAGGAAAAAAAGGTTCAATTAGGGTACACTTTTGTTCCTCAGGGTACAACTGTGTTCCTTGCAGCTCAGTGTACCTTCAAATGTATACATAAGATCCTTCAAGATATGGTATTGTACCTTTTCCCAGTGAAAAAGGTACAAATTGAGGAAAGGTAAAGATATGTATCCAGGTAGGTTAATGACTTCTTATTTACACTGGCGACCATATTGGAATGAAAACTAGGCTTGTACTGCAAGCAACATTCTTTTACTCGCAAGGGTACAATTATGTTCTTCTGACTAAAGGTACAATTCAGTACCCTACAGGGGTACTACCACAGTGACAAGCATTTGTATCTTAATAGGTACAGTGTACATATTACACCTTACAGATGGACTATCTGCACGATGGCTGCTGGTCACCAGTATATCCACCATGACGTAAGCACTACTATTGTGAACGTGTTTGCAGCAAACTGTTGCTGTAGATTGTGCCTCTCATGAATCACCTCTCATATGGCACTTTTCCACCGCACAATACAGTACAGTTTGGTACAGCAACCATCCGAATCCATAACTATCCCCTTCCCAGATCGAGACCCTGTGTCGTTTTTCCATCGCACAACAGAACCGTGAAGATAGGAGGAGTTATATTTGAAGTGACAAAAAAGAATGTGACCGCTGTGGTGGCATTAGTAACATTGACATTGTAAACATTCCAGCTCAAATCCATAAAAGCAGAACACGGCTTTCAAAATAACATTAGCTGCAATTTTCTTACCTGTACCTAGGCGTTTGGGAGTCGGTTACTTAGGTTTGGTACGGTTTGCTTGGCAGTGGAAAAAGTGACAAAACGTGAGATCAGGGATTGGTTACCATGTCATACCGTACTGTACTGTGTGGTGGAGAGGCGCCAATAGTGACAGTGGGCACAGAGGGAGCAGACAGGCTTGCTTGAGAGAAAACATGGTCCTGCCTTTTGTAATTTTGAGTGTTGAGGGTGATGATGTCACCATCCCAAGCATTTTAAGAGGTGTTGTAGAACTTTCTTTTCATCTCACATGGAATTGTCAAAAAAAGTGACAACCCCTCCCCATTGGCACAGAACATGCTATCTGTATTTCATAGCTATAGTCTGCACACCACTGCGACAGTGATGTAAATACTCAATCGCAAGATGTTCCAGCTGCATTTTCAAAAACCCTCTTCTCCCGGTGAAGTTAAATAAACCCCCCGATAAATCTTAAAATAACATGTCATAAAAACCACAGTGGATTCAATGTTAATTATTTTGGCCTGAGACACTATATATGCAGTGCTTTAGTTTGTATTTGGAATGTTCTATTTGAAAATGGTACACAAACTGGTGGTGCCTAATTATTAACCAAGATGAAGTGATGTATTGAAAGTAGGCTTTGAGGAGCATTGGTAGGCTATATCTGTGCTGTAGGTAAGAGAGCTGTGCCTGCAGAAATGTGAGGTCTGAAAGTTTCCCTTAATTGCCCTCTCACAAAATGTTTTATTGCTCAAGTAATTGCTCTTTCACACCAAGTTTAAACAGTGTGGAAATATTTAAACATTTGTGCCCACCCCCCATACAAAATGTGCTGTATTGAAATCTGTCCTCAAGCGTGTGTATAGAAGGGAAAACAACACTCACACACCTTGGTGTATTTGCAGGTTGTGCAGTTTAGAAAACCACATCGACAGAAGCAAAAATTACTCGAAATAACTCCAATAGGTGTAAATGTGAAAGTTAGTCGTTCCACTCAACCTGTTGGAGTTTGGAACCAACTTAAATAATGACAGTAATTCAAAACTGAACATCACCTGAATTAGCCTATTTTGAATTGAAATACACCTAACAAGTGCACTGATACCTTTTGATGGCAATCAAAGCTAAATAGGTAAGCACGAACTCTGATGCAATATCCTGTGCAGTTTATACACAAGGGGGCTTGGCTCCCGGCGTAACCCGATCCCTGAGCTCGCCCTTTAAAGGAATAAGGGATGATCCTGGTGAATGGGGATCAGCGGCGCCGCGTCAACGTCCTCTGAACTCTGCATGTAAGGGGAAAATAGTAAGAAAGGGATAGGAAAGTATGGGTGCTTAAAAGAGAGCATTAGGGAAGTACGAGAGAAAGAAAGAGAGGGAGTAAGTCACAGAAGGATTCGAGTGCCGTGATGTGATTTGTGGGGAGAAGGTGTCGGTGTGAAAGCAAGCGTTCCAGGAAAACGCCGCGAAATTAACAAGGTAATCAATTTGTTCGAACGTGAAATGGTGTTTAAATCGAACCGGACAGCAGCGCGCGACTGCGGAGCACTCAACTTCTGCTGCGCTTGCACGCGGGGGTCCTTCTTCTGCTGTGCACGGGATTGTGTGCGAATTCGGGATGGAACTCTTCATCTCACCGCTTCTTGTAATGAAATCAATGGAAACGGCAACACTTTGAGCAGCAGCAGGTTCAGCCCGAGATAAGAGGGGATCTGAACACATCGTCAGGCGCTTTATGGTAGCCAGAGAGAGCATGTTCTTTGTAACAGAGTTTGCCGTCCGATACACCTGCACTCCCTATGTATTTTTGCTCAAAGTAATTCAAACAGCCACTTGCTTGAGGATTAGGTGTATTTGTGGAAAGTTTAGTGCGCACTATTGCAGTATGCGTTCAACAGTATTGCAAAATGTGCACGCCATGCCAGAATGTTTCCATTCTGTCAGATAACAGTATTGACGCAGGAAGAAAATAATTGATTAGATTTCAGCCCTTGCTGTGTATAATGTTCTTTTGCGATCCATAAAGGTTCTGTTATTTTGTTGTGTTTATGGATATATTGGGGCATAGTGTTAGAAATGTACGGTTTGTTCATAGTCACATTTTCTCTAACATTTTGCATGCTTAAACGTTGTGCGCAGACATTGATATTGAATGACTTGG
This sequence comes from Aldrovandia affinis, assembly GCA_029706075.1. NCBI lineage: Eukaryota > Metazoa > Chordata > Actinopteri > Notacanthiformes > Halosauridae > Aldrovandia > Aldrovandia affinis. The sequence goes on from JAINUG010000072.1 coordinate 974,425, forward strand.
ATCAACACTCAAACCCTGTTGTAGCTCAATGGCACATTGTTGGTTCCTGTTCAAACTGAACCATTCTGGTTAATGTGTTGGTATGAGGTTGTCACAAATGTAATCTAAAAGCACTCGACCCTAAGACACTGTCATAGTGTTTATGTACAGCATATTCTCTAGCTGTCTGAGATGAGAGGGAGCTGGTAACTCTCCCATATACAGCAGTTTTGAGGATTGAGTACTGGTCCAACTCCGGTTTGGTCAGCATAATAAATCACACAGCAGTTTTTTTGTGACCAGTAATGCCTTTATTAAATGAACAACATGTATTTTAAGTCACTAAACTAAAATACTTCAAACCACAGGACATTTCGGTTATTACAAGTTTATATCATTGCAATGTGTGATTAACCCCCCTTTACTGTTGTGTCACTAAACGAATCCAGCAGAAATCCATTGAAACCGTCCTTTCTCCTGTGTGATTTCAGCTTTTGACCGCCTTTTGTCAGTTTCCGATCTTCCCAAACCAAACGTGACGCTGTAGGTAATGGTAAACACTTGGTCGCTCATTGTTGGCTGGAGGCCGGTTAAGTGTTTTGTGTCTGTGTGGCAGACAGTGCGGAAGATGTTTACACCTCAGCATAGAGGAATGTCTTAGGCTATATTTACTGCTCAGGCTGATAATGAGAGTGGCCAGTTTACAGAGGCCTGTCATTACTCTGTGCGCACAACTTCCTCTGAGGCGAAGGTGGGGGCTCCTGCCGGCTCCCGCACGCTGCTTGCGGGCTGCAGCTGGCGCCTTTTAAAAGAGAAACATTAGTATATACACACTTTACATTACATTACATTACATGCATTTAGCAGATGCCCTTATCCCAAGCAACTTACAATGCAAGAGTACTTCAGTGCATCCATAAGAGTAATATGAACACAGTGAGCGAGCGTATGCGCATCACCACCAAAGCTCTACCGTAGGTCAACTATGTTAATCCTAGAACTATGGCGCATGTCTAAAAATCATACACATAGAGACATCCAATCAAGGGCATCCTTTCCACCGAGGACATGTCCCCAGCGCTGTTTGAAAAGTCCCCACCACTTTTCTAAATGAAAAGAAAGGAATTAGCATTTATCACGCATTTAAAATGAAAGAGGTTTGAAATGCTACTTTATAAATTATAAATGTTATGAAATGAAATTTTATAACACAACACATTTTTCCCCCAGGTAACAATTAATCCGAACCACGAACGCTATGGAACAACGGCCTGTTATGTTCTTGTACATCACATCATTATATGGTCGTCCATGCTGCACATGCAGGTGATGGGCTCCTCTGTGTTTGATAGCTTGTGTGTGCATGCGGTGCTTCACAGTCACAGTCAGACTGAACTGAGTTTGAATGTCTGAATGTCTCACTCAGGGGCTGTGTGATTGCTGGGAACAGCTAAAACATAACATTCTGCCTACATGGCCATGATGTTTATACAACATGCAGCACTGCTGTTAAGGTGCGGAGCCAGAGCGAGAATATTAAGGGTGTGCAGGGTTCCGTCTTCTTGCTTGGGTTATTAAATTATGGGATTCTCGAAAAATTTCCTCTGCTTCATATCGAAGTTGATGTTCATTTATGTGGTCATAAATCTGGTGTAGAAACAAAATAGAAAACCAGAACTCCGTTGTGAAGTCTGTTTTCAATGGTTAAACCTACAGTGGTGTGTGTCTGTGTGCGTGCCTGTGTGTGAGAGAGCGTGTTTGCGTGCGTGCGTGCGTGTGTGTGTGTGTGTGTGTGTGTGTGTGCGTGCGTGCGTGCGTGTGTGTGTGGGGGAGTGTTTTTTTGAGACAGACTCTGCTCCATACATGGACTGCTGCTGTGGAAGGGATGGTTATGGCTGTCCAAGTTTGCTCTTTCATTTACCCAAGTTAACACTTGCCAGCTACTACACATTTGTGCAAGCTAAACCCAGATTTATGTACTCTTATTAAGTTAGATCTTGACAAAGATAATAAAATATTAATTTGAAATGTCTAGTGAGATGATATCATCGAGTCGCCTAATTGCTGACATCACCACAGCTGCATGCTCAACAGCAGAAGGAGAGTGAGCGAGAGCGAGAGTGAGAGAAAAGGAGAGCAGGGTATGTATACTTGAGTATGTCTGTATGTGTGGCCATGTTAGCGTGTGTATGGGTGAGTGTGTTTCTTTTGGGGGACTGTGTGTGCCCAGGAGATTTCCTCTGATCTCACTCAAGGCTGGAAAAACTGGAGGGAAAATCCCTATCTTTTCATAACTTTTCATAAAAAAACAGCTGCAGGCTTGAAATGATTTGGACAATAATGGAAGGGTCATAAGTCTTCAGTGCTTTGTCAAGAGCTAATGATTTAGCTTGGGTGTTTTTTGTTGTTGCTGCTATCAGATGAAAGACCCAAATTAAGGTCATTAATAAGGAATCAATAAGACAGAGTTTTGTTGTTCTTACCAGGGCATGTTGTTCTTATTATGAAGATCCAATGTGTCACAATTTTCATACTGCGCTACTAAAATGTGGCTGAATGTTGTCATCAGACATGTTCGATTGCCATTATTGTGTTGACCTTGTGGTTTCCCTGCTGTTCTTGAGGAATGGGATATCTCTATTAAATGAAGAACTTGCACTTAAAGTTTAGGCTTTTCAGTGTGCCTATAGTCTTCCATCGCTATTGCAAAAGCAGTCACTGTCTGGCTTGACTTGCCAATGTAAATCTGAACAAATTGCAGTCATTCTTGAGAGACTTCTGCTGCTCTGTCATCCTGTATTTGCTCTTGTGTAGAGTTTCCCAAGGTCTCCCATCCCTTAGATGTTTAAAAACATTGCCTCTCGCAATGAGAATGAATAGAAATAGACGTCCTCGCACTGTGCTCTCATACCTGCTTTTGGTTTGGTCCTTTGTAGATTTCATTTTCAAGCAAAGTTTTGGCTGCATTGGAAATGCTGTGTATCTGCCACTTACAACTTCAGCAAAAAAACCAACTTTATAATAATGTCCATTGCACAACCAATTAAAAAATGGAGAAAAAAAAATGTCTGGCTCTGAATAACTCTTTTCTCACCTTTATAATAATCTATAAATTCAGCATTTTGTAGCTCACGAAGGGCGAGCAGCATTTCAGACCAGTGAAGCTACAGTATAGAGGTGGGTGGAAGTTAACATCGACCCTAACACAGCGAGTTAAGTCTGTTCAGTTGGTTGGTTCTGCTCCTGAGTGTCTCTGGACGCTGGGGAGAGATGCTCTGGTTGAAGCCTAAGTCTCTGTTCCGGCCTGATGAAGACCTCGTTGGTCGAAAGGTTGGTTTGTAAATGGACTAAATTGCCGGGAGCATTGAAACAGTGTACAGGTGCATTCTTTATTTCCCTCGGCTTACAGGTAACTGCCAAAATAAAGGAAACATTTGAGTAAATGAAGCGTTCTGGCGGCTCTGTTATGGTGTGGGGTGCGTTTTCATGCTATGGTTTAGGTCCACCCTTTAGAGGGCAAGGTAAATGCAGATGAATACAAAGCTGTGATAACCTTCATCCTATGGTGAAGCATTTCAAAAATTGATGGGTGCGGTCTCTTCCAGAATGATAATGTCCCATCCACAAGGCACGAGTGGTCACTGAAGGGTTTGATGATCATGAAAAGGATATAAACCATATACCATGGCCATGTCAGTCACCAGATCTCAATTCAATTGAACACTTGTAGTGCTTGAGATAGCGTTTTCCACCATCATCAACAAAACACCAAATGATTGAATTTCTTGTGGAAAAATGGTGTTGCATCCATCCAATAGAGTTCCAAACACATGTAGGATATGCCACGGCTCACTGAAGCTGTTTTGGCGGGTCATGGTGGCCCAATGCCCTACTGAGACACTTTATCCTCTTTTACCCTGCTCCTGTGTGTTCCATTGGATATGAACACATTCTACCTTCCCTTCTATGAGCCTGTTCTCCACTCATGGGAGAGCTTCAGTGCTGTCCGTGGAGGTTGTCTGGGGGAAAGGAGCACCAGTTCCTCTGCTTCAACCAGCATGCAAAGTGTGGGGAACAGCACAGGGAGCATCCTAGGGGGGAATTAGCACATCCATGCTGAAAGTGTTTAACCAGCAAATGGTTTGTTTGCACCCAGCTGTCATCTTGGCAGCATGCAAAGGCCTCCACTGCTGGAGGCAGCTGCCTTTGTGCTCTCCCCGTCTCTCCCTCTCTCCCTCCCTCCCCCCTCTCTCTCTCTCTCTCGCTCCGTGCTGTCTCCTCTTCCAGCTCTCAATCCTTTCTCAGACGTCTGACTTTTGCACCATGAAGAACAAAACAAAACAAAAAAATCTGGAAAGTGAGGCTTTGCATTGCAAGTGAAACCTATTTGCTTTTTTTCAAGCCAGTTTTGTATTTTTCGTATACCGCTTCTGTAATTTGTTAGCAAGCCTGTAGTTATAACCATGATAATTGCAGAGCAATATGGTGAAATTTATACACTGCACTTTGAACCTCTGCTCTGCTGGACACTAGCATTTCTGTTTCTGTTTCCTTTGGCGTCATCACTTCTTTGGAAAGGCAGTATAATGCAAGTACATTTATTAATTCCACTAAAGTAAACTGATTAAACCAGATTTTCTAAACAATTTTTGATTCTGTTTAATTTATGTTCAGAATTTATGTTGTACTGTGCACCGATTCTTGCCTAATACCCCTGGTGAAACGTTTTATGGCAGTGGAACTTTTTTAGTTTTTGCTTTGTTGTGTATTCATTTCAGACATATGGTTCATAAATATGTTCTGTTTGTGGTAGAGTGTCGTAAAGAATATTTATAACTGTTTGGTTCAGCGAGTTTAGGCAGATCCATGAAATAAGAAAAAAAAAGAAGAAGAAAAGTTTCTCAATGTTCTCCTCACTTTGTGCTGTACTCATCCACCCTGAAAATCATTTAAAGATCTGAGGCTGGTGTTTGTCCAGAAACTGTGTACACAGCACTGTGGGACACAAGTCATGCTATTTATCCATGAGATGTGAGTTCTCATTCAGTGACATGGCCGCTGCTCATTCTCTCGCTGGTAAAAATATCTTCCCGCCTCAGGTTCCCACATTCAGAGCTCTACAGTCATTCCGGTGCATTCTTTCTCTTTCTTTACCCGGGCTAGCTCACCGCCTCCCTAATACCCATAATGAGACTGTCATGCAGAAAGACACTCACCCCTATTGTATTGCGTTAGATACCATTTCACCCATGGCTTGTAATTAAGAAGGGATTGGATTGACAGGGATATTTGGGGGGCGGTTGTGGGGGGCGATGTGGGGGTGTAGTAGCAACAGAACAGAGCTCGACCCACCGTGGAACTGGGCACCCAGAGGCAGATCTGACACAGCTGAGGGGGATTGGGGATGCCCCCTGCTCTCCTTTTGGGACTCCCTCTCAGCCTGCTCCAGATACAGTTCCCCCCCCACGGTCCCGACTGCTCTTGCTCTGTCCTCTATGTGTGTGTTTTTTTACACTCAAACAGGAAGCTTTTGTTTAACTGTGTCATCATGATCTCATAGCTGAAAAGCATACTCTCCTGCCATTTCCTAGGTGAACTGTGTGAAGTCTGCTCGCTCAAAAGAAGAAGAAGGAAAAAAGAGAAAGAGAATGAAATGAAAATGTGCTCTTGGTGCAATTTTCTAAGACCCGGTAGAGGACAAAAGTGTTGTCTTCTTTGGAATGGACCGGTCCACAGTCTCTTCTCTGTTGATTCATTGCCCTACTCTACCCTGGGAGATTTTGTTGGGGTTTATGCCGGGTGAATGGAAAGAAAAGCAGAAAGACTTTTTTGGCATGGAGTCAGGGTCACAGATGATGAAACCCCCTCCCCCCACCACCAAGTGAAAGCCCCAGTGAAGCGCATGGTGCTGTAGATTACATTAAATTGTTATTTTTAAATTTGGTTATGCCTGTCTGTTGCTTCTTTTGAGCTTCTCCGTTGCTTCTCCTTTTTGTCCTGTCCTTTTGTCCTTGTAAAGGTGGAATTGGGAAGGTAAAGTTGCTCACTGACCTGGTTGAGTTAAACGAGCCTAATATTCCCCGGTGTGTACGCAGCCTGTGACCTGGTGTCGCGTGTCTCCCGCAGGGCTGTGTGTGCGCGAGTGCAGACATTTGGACTCCATGGCGGACGTTGCGGACAACGGAGGGACCGGAATGATGGGAGTCGACGCCATGGACTGGCAGAAGCGCTGTGTCGCCCTGGAGATGCAGCTGCTGAGGTTCCGGCTGCAGGCGGGGAAGATCCGGGAGCTACTGGCAGAGAAGGTGAGCTCGCCTAGAGCTGTCCGTGGACTCGCCGTTATTGCGTGTTTGAGACCGCACTCCCGCCCAACGTTCATTATCTACCATTTTGTACTTCTGCTTATTTCTGTATATTCGTTTTATAGGTTGTTTGGGAAATCGTGATACAGACAGCACGATGGGCTTGTGTGATGGAACACCCCCTAGCTCACCCCCACGTGCACATTCTTTGCTCTGTCATGCTGCATTGACCTCACTGTTGTAAGAAACGTTTAACTGTAAAACTGGGCAGGGAGCCTCGCATGGAGCAAGCCACTGAATAGTGTGTGTGTGTGTGTGTGTGTGTGTGTGTGTGTGTGTGTGTGTGTGTGTGTGTGTGTGTGTGTGTGTGTGTGTGTGTGTGTGTGTGTGTGTGTGTGTGTGTGTGTGTGTGTGTGTGTGTGTGTGTGTGTGTGTGTGTGTGTTTGAGTGAAAATACAGTTGTGTGCGTGCGTGTGTGTTCAGTCATGGTGCTGTTTTGTGTTTAAATTTAAAGTTTAAAGTTTAAATGTATTATTTATTGCAAACACAGAATATTGAAAATACCATGTAACTTGCCATGATGTGTGCATAAACTTAGTTGGCAGAGGACACTCGCTAACTAGCTCACGTACATAGCCTACAGTACTGTTGTCTGTAACACCATGGCTAATCCATCTGCGTTGTTCTTTGCATGATTACAGGATCAAATGAACACTAGCTATCGCTCACTATTCCAGGTATTTAATGTGAGTTACACACTCTTGCTGTAAATTTAATTTTAAAATGTAATTTAAAAAAATAATAATCAGAGCTTTTCCTTTTAAAAAAACAACAACATAATTATACGTTAGAATTATGTTCAGTGGACCCGACCGTGACTATGCCGTGACATGCTTTCATAAACCACATGTAGTAAAAGTTTTATTTGTTCATATTGAATTTAAAAGTGTTGTGTAGTTTGTTTTATTTATTTGTCAGGGATATAGCAAAACCATTGTTACAATGTAAAAAAAAAAAACATCAGATGCCTAGCATTAAGTGTTTATAGGCTAATTTCTATAAACACATGTCCCCAATAAACTACAGAAAAAATATGCATCAAAAAATAAAAACAAACAAACCTAAACACAAAACAGCATTTGGTTAATACTAGTGTGGTTTGTCATGTTCTATACAATCCTTGAGCCAAAGCGCGTGCACAGAATGAAATAATAAGCAGGAGCGAAAAGCTTTTGTTTGTCTTGAGGACGCTCAGTGAATCCGAAGATCCTCGTTTCGTAGTTCGGGGGTCAGGATGTTTACAATCCAAACACAAGCAGCTGATACAGAAAGAGGGTCACGGGCGGGCACACGAAGAGCTCTCCCTGCGTTCAGTTTGTCCCCGCTCCTGTCAGGCCTTTGGCTCAAGCCTGGACCCCGTACTGTGTCCCGGGAATTTTTAATAAGCAGTTGGGTTTCTAGTCAACTGGGGCGGGAAAGGAACAGAACGCCCTTCCACCACCCTGGCTGAATATATAAAATAGTTATTTGTGAAAAATTATGGGAAAAAAAAAAATTAATTGTTCACCGGCAGCCCAACAATTTTCATATTTCATTCAAAACATTTTAGTCTGTCAAACAATGTAGATAGTACAATACAAAGGGTAGGTTGAGTACAGTTAATATGATCAGAGAAGACTCTAAGAGAGAAGATTGTTCAACAAATATATTTTTGTCCATATTTAAATTTGCTATTTAATGGCACACGATGTGCAATAGAAACTTCATGCAAGTATCCATTTATTCAGTACCATTTCAGAATTCAAAAATAAAAAGGAATTATTGCCTACCTATCTAGCTAGATGATCAAATTTGCTCAGAACCTCAAATACCTTCTGCTGTTGAAAACATTAACTAAAGTAGGTAGATGTTCAAGTTGTGCTACATTAGTTGCTTTACATGTTTAGTCTAGATAGCTGGTCTAGATTGTCTAATTTTGTTCCATACAATAAATGCAGCTTGTTTAGCTAAAATCTCCGTCGTCTTACTAGTGTCTCCCTGTCTGGAATAATTTCTATGTAATTCTGTGCATTGACATGGCTGTTAAATGGAATACTCCTTGGTGTGCCATGCGACCACCCATACAGTAGCAATATTTGTTCGTCATTAGGAAAACAACAGAATTGATTAATATTGCTGAAACACTAGAATGAATCATTGTACAGACAGTTTTACCTTGCCGTAGCTTTCTGTCATAAAACCGTTTCTGCTGTTTCCATAGTAATGAATTAGCCTAATGCTAGGCATAGTCCGTTTTCAGTTTTACTTTGGATGACTCCATCATATGAAATATTAATGTAAAGCTGTTTTAAAACCCTGTGTTAACATCATTTTTTCACTTTTTATCAGTTGTAAATATATGTTTATATGATTAATGATTTTAACATTTTCAAGAAGTTTCTTGTGTAGGACTACCATAGTGTTATATATACAGTAAATATATACACTCAGTGGTTACTTTATTAGGTATACCTGTACACCTGCTCGTTAATGCAATTATCTCATCAGCCAATCATGTGGCAGCAACTCAATGGTCAATATATTCAGTTGTTGTTCAGACCAAAAATCTGAATGGGGAAGAAATGTGATCTAAGTGACTTTGACCGTGGAATGATTGTTGGTGCCAGACGGGGTGGTGTGAGTATTTCAGAAACTGCTGATCTCATGGGATTTTCACGCACAACAGTCTCTAGAGAGAATGATGCGAAAAACAAAAAACATCCAGTGAGCGGCAGTTCTGTGGGCAAAAATGCCTTGTTAATGAGAGAGGTCAGAGGAGAATCGCCAGACAGGTTCAAGCTGACAGGAAGGCGACAGTAACACAAATAACTACGCGTTACAACAGTAGTATGCAGAAGAGTATCTCTGAACGCACAACACGTCGAACCTTGAAGTGGATGGGCTACAGCAGCAGAAGACCACACCGGTTCCACTCCTGTCAGCTAAGAACAGGAAAGTGAGGTTACAGTGGGCACAGGCTCACCAAAACCGGACAGTTGAAGATTGGGAAAACGTTGCCTGGTCTGATGAATCTCGATCTCTTCTTCAACATGCAGATGGTAGGGTTAGAATTTGGCGTAACCAACATGAATCCATGCATCTATCCTGCCTTGTGTCAACTGTTTGGGCTGGTGGTGGTGGTGTAATGGTGCAGGGAATGTTTTCTTGCCATACATTTAAGGCCCCTTAATACTAATTGAGCATTGTTTAAATGCCACAGCCTACCTGAGTCTTGTTGCTGACCATGTGCATCCCTTTATAGCCACAGTCTACCCATCTTCTAATGGCTACTTTCAGCAGAATATTGCGCCATGTCACAAAGCACTCGTCATCTCAAGCTGGTTCCACGAACATGACAATGAGTTCAGTGTACTCCAATGGCCTCCACAGTTACCAGATCTCAGTCCAATAGAGCACCTTTGTGATGAAGTGGAACGGGAGATTCGCAACATGAATGTGCAGCCAACAAATCTGCAGGAGGGACTTTTTTTTCAGGGTTGTTTATAGTTGAACTGTTTGGAGTTACTTAACATACTTGCTGTATGCCTCACCGTAATAAGCTTTAATTGATCTCATTAAAATGGCTACAGCCCCTTTAATGACCATACCACATAAACCTTTGTGACATTAAAGTGCACTCAAAGAGAATCCCACCACCTCCAAATTCCCAGCAGAAGCCTTGGTAATTTTACTGTTTTTTTGTTTTGTGTTGTTTTCTTTAAGTTAACTATCTGTCATCTAAACAATGAGTCTTCTCCCTGTGGGTCTAAACCCATTAAAAGTGAATATGAGTCCAATTTGAATGCTTTGTGACTCTATTGTAATCATGTCGAGTGGAATGTTTGACTCTTTCCTGTTTCTCTGATTAAACGGATCACCAAAGGGGAACGTAAAATAAAGGCACAAAAGGACTCGTAACGAGTGTAGACCTTGATATTCTTTACCTTGTGGCAGATTTTTGGATCACTGCACTGGCAGAGTCTGTTGTTTTGCCCATTGTTATTTCAAAGAAGAAATCAAAGACAGCTCTATGGAAAAGGAGCGAAGGCTTAGTTTATTTTTACAGAAACCCACAACCATGGGATTAAAACCACAGGTGGGGGCGGGAGTGTCAGAAAAAGAGGAGGAGGAGGAGGAGGAGGAGGAGGAGGAGGAGAAAGAAGAAAAAAATCCCACCTAAATTGTGGGCTACTCTGAAACTAGATTTTCCTGAAGAGTTTGTGTGTGTGTGTGTGTGTGTGTGCCAGTGCCAGTGTATTTGTCTGTATGTACATGTGTTTGTATATGTGTGCGTATGTGTGTGTGTAGGTGCGTATGTGAATATATGTGCATGTGAATGTGTGTGTGTGTGTGTGTGTGTCTGTTGAGTTTTTGTGTTGGTGTGTATGCAAGTGTATCTCTCTGTGCATGCGTGTGTTTCTATATGTGTGCCTATGTGTGCCTATGTGTGTGTGTGTGTGTGTGTGTGTGTGCATGTGTGTGTGCATGTGAGTATGTGTTTTATGAATGTGTCTGTGTGTATTTACTTGTACAGTAGGCTGGCCATCAGGCCAGACTGGACTGGCACATTCTCTTGAACAGAGAGCAGCTCAGCCTGCACTGACACGTTGGCTGAGGTGAAGGAGGCAGGCACAACATGCTTGAGAGATTTTACTTTTCATATAAAAAAAGGCACACATCTCTCTCCAAGTGACTTCTCTCCAGTCTTGTGCTGAAGACCAAAAACTGATCTAGAGGGATTTTCTGTCTGGTCTTCAGAAAATCGCCAACGTTTTACCCACCTTAGCACTTCTCGGTGTGTAATCAATGATTGAGCTGCAGCTCACAGTAACCATTAATAGGATTATCTGGGAGGGTTAATAATTACAGGCCCATGCAGGTATCTTACAAGGGGCCTAATGGAATTTGAGACAGGACAGTCTGCGGGTGGAGGTGACACGCTTATTAGTGAACCGCCCTTAATTGCAGATTCAGAAAAAGAGGGGGAGGCCACGCTTGTAGTCATCTCAGCAAAATTGTCTCGGTCATCTCTGGTGCTGTGAGGGCCTGGCCCTGCTGCCGGTGGGAGTGGCCTGGTTATGCTTGCTGAACACTGGGGCTTTGCCTACTGTACCTGTGCCTGTACTCTGTTCAAGTGTGGTGCTTGGTGTGACACCAGGCTGGCACTGAGAACCACGAACGCTACCACTGGGTCGTCTGCCCTGACAGAGTTATCAGCTGTCAATGGAGGCTGTTATCTACCCGTCGGTGGGGCGCTATCTACCCCTCGGTAGGGTGTTATCTGCCCTGCGGCTGGGGTGTTATCTTGCCTGGCTGACTGTTATCTCTGGCTGACTGCCTCCCTCATTCCTTCTGTCTGGTGAGCTCAATTCTCTGGGATGGAAAGCTAACAAAATCCAGATCAGTCAGGAACCGTATCACAGAGCAACACTTTACTGGTATTTTCAGCTCAACATAATCAATCTTGTCATGTTTGCACGTGGCAATGTCAGAAACCCTGCTTGATATGTCTCCTATAAAACCACTAAAGAGAAGAATGTGGCCCCCTTTCTCTTTCTTTCTTTCGTTGTGTCTTGTCTGAACCGTTGAATGGCGCCATTGACACAGAATAGGAAAGGGTTACAGCAGGAACAGTGTTGCCCAGATTAGTCTAGCTGCTTCTTTTGTGAGCTCACTTATGTGGTTTACAATGAAGTTAACTCTTGAAGTGAGTGAGACCATTAGTCTCTTTTGATGAAGACCTGGCTCTTTTGGTGTAGCGGTCTGAATGGTTGTCCTTAGAGGTTGAAGATTGCCTGGTTATGTTCCGGTTGGGTAAGGCCATAAATCTGCTGTCTTTCCAACCAGCAGGATTGAATCAGTGACTGTGATGGTGTATCTGGAGCAGTTCCCTGTCGTCTGCTCAAGAAGAAGGCAGATATGTTAGTTGTCATTGGTAACTCTGCTAATTAATATCCAGCATTGCTAATTAAATTAGCAGTGAAATAATGTGCACACAGTTTTCCAGATATGAACTGAATTTCTTGATCATCACGAAAGAAAATAAAAAATCTCCACGTATTAACTCATGGCTTGGTTAAATCATTTAGTTATTGCTATCCTTACTTCCAAATTGCTATAGCCAGTAAAAATAAAATAAAGTGTATAGTAAAATAAAATAAAGCAGAAATGAAGTGGAGATGTCTGGGTTATGGTCAGGGTCAGGGTCATAGTTAGGGTTTGGCTTTAGGGATAGGGTCAGTTAAGTTAGGTTAGGGTTAGGGTTTGGTTTGGTTATGGGTCTGGATAGTTGGCTAGTTCTTCAGTAGCTTGGGCTCTGTGTCTGATGCTGCCAAACAATGTGACCAATCAGAAGTTATTTTGGCCACGTATATACAGTAGCTATGTTTTTTTCCTCAAGCCTCATCACATTCAGAATCCAGCGTCTCTGCTCAGTACCCACCCAGGCATGCAGAACCCACACCTGGGTAGAAATTTGAGTTGCACGAAAGGGGAACCCCTGCGAAAGCCTCTCAGCATGTTGTAACATGTCGTTGATTTCCATGTTCTGTGATCTCACAAGCAGATGCAGCTAATTCACAGCTTCATTATGGTGCTGTGGGCCTCTATGGCTGCAGGAATGTGATAATAATAATAATAATAATAATAGTAATATTACTAATATTCTGCTTTTTATTATTAAGGCACAATAAGGTATAATGGAATGGTATCATAAAGCTAATACAAGTGTCTGCAGGTGACCTCACTGCCTTGCAATCAGTAACCTTGTGGCTGCATTCTGAGGGCTTTGTAATAATGTCTCTAGTCTTTGTGGGTTGATAAAAAAAGAAACCACCCTCTCTTTGTGATGAAAGATTCAGGGTTACTGTGTCAGTTCCTGTACAGTTTTTGTGATAAGATTTAATTGTCTCACTGAGTTTATAGGATGTAACACAAGGCATCCCAGGGAAACTGTTTCAGTGTTAGCCGTCTCTTCTCTCTCTTCTCTCGCTCTCTCTGTCTCTCTCTTTCCTTCTCTTACTGTCTCCCTCACACTTCTCTCTCTCCCTCTCCCTTGCTTTCTCCCTCTCTTTCTCTTTCTCTCTCTCTCTCTCTCTCTCTCTCTCTCTCTCTCTCTCTTTCTCTGTCCCTCCCGCTCTCCCTCTCTCCCTGTCTGCGTCTCTTCCTCAGACCTTTGTGTAAACACACAGCCTTTGTACCTCTCTTCTGTCACTGCCTCCCCTCACTGGTGAAGGCTGCTGAAAGGAGGATGAGAGGAGGCAGTGGTGTTGAGGCTTGTCCTGTCCCTGTGTTCTGCTGCTTTTATGGTGGGGCTCTGGGAACGTGACCTAACAAGGCAGTGGCCACAGTTTTGGCTGTGCACCTTTCACGGTCACAGAGTTTCACATTCGAGTGTACTGCACTGACGTGATGGAATTTGATTTAAACACGTTCTTTCAGTTCACATCAAATGGAATACGATCAGAACATAGACACGTGCACAGATACTCACTGTCCAACTGGTGCAAGTGCGTTTAGAACGCGCTGTCTCGTCCTCACCTGTTGGAAATGCAACCTGATCGTCAGGCAACCTGGGACCCACCCTGGTTACCCAGGGAGACATGCTGTGCCTGGGAAGAAATGTTCACGAGGTCACACTGCACATGAGCACACCCTTTTTCTACTGTCAAGCCGGACAGTAACTAGGCTGGCTCACTTACATCGGTTTTCATGTGGTTTTCAACCATTTTATTTAAAATCCCGCTTATCCATGTCATCTCAGCTCGTTGACATTGACATTGGTGCTGGCCTTACTGACCTAGTGAGCTGTGGGTGGAGGAGGCAAGCTGCGTGTCGGTGCTGCTGTTAAAACCTCGGGAGTTGAACACAGAGGGGGAGAAAGGAGCACGGTGCTCCACAATGCTGGAGGTACACAGAATATGGAGATGGTTTTTTTCAGGGAAACTGCAGTCTTGGACTGCGGCCAGGGACTGGTGATCATCTCGATTTGGGCAGTCGCCAGCGTTCATTGCGATCTTACGTGCTGCGGCCCTGGTTGGGGTTGATGCAATGGAAAATAAATTGTGCTGTACAGGGTCAGCTGGCTTTGGCTCCTGCCTGTGGAAGAGTGTGCCTTTTATAGGACTTTCATAAAATGTGCGTAACACCTTCCTTTCTTGAGAAAGGCACTACTATTTTATATGGAGCAATCTCATAGGAGTCATGCAAAAAATAAACACAAATTAGCTATAGGCACCCTAGGCAGCTTTAGGCACTTTACAATTGCTATCATTAAACCCTCCAATTTTTTAAAATACCTTACAACAGTGGTAGCCACTCATTTTTGCCAGGGAGCCACATTAGCATAAATCAATCATTACAAAAGCCGCACTGACATGAAATACTCACATAATATTCGATAGTATTTTATATGTGCTGTATTTGGTAGTATATACATGTAAAATGGAAAGATTATTGTGAGCTGTGCAATGACTGCCTTACTATGTAGTATTATATGTTTGTGAAAGTGTTTTTGTAAATTGTGTTGATATCAGGCACAAATGATTTCCCTATTTTGAAGGCAATGCAATAGCATAATCATTTTATTTTCAGTCTGAAATAAAGGTCACACTTTATATATGCATACTTTACCCCATTAGAACTACAAAGGAAAACAAATCGTAGGTTCCGTTCTCCCTGGTCTTCATTAGGTTTTCATTTATATTGGAAATGTTGCTGCCATTAGATAAATAAATGGAATTTGGGAAAGAAAATTGAAATGTATACTTTTTGGATTGCTTCCAAAGTTATATTTCAAGGCTGAGGACCATACTCACTAAGAATAATGGCTGTGGGGCGTATCTTAATTTAATTTACCTTAATTTAATTCGTAATGCAATGCGAGCCCAACGAATTGTTCCACAGAAAATGTTTTACATTAATCACTCATGAATATTTAATATGAAATGTATACCAATTTAAGAATTTCAAAATCACATTTATAGAGTTGTCAGTGAAAAACTGCAAGTGATTATTGAGAGATTTGTTATGATTTTTTGCCCACAGACACTGCATGTGAGATGTTTTCCTCGTCTTAGACTTCCCAGCACTAAACTAGTGTGCTACAATTCCAAGAAGTGTGGAGTTGGCAGACCTTCCTCCCAGTGTGTTAATATGTGTGTGTGTGGGCGTTAATCTGGTGAGGCAGTGCTGGGAATTCTTACCCTCTGTGTTGTGGGAACGGGGCCGCTGCACTTCTGAAGAACAGAATGAAAAGATGTGGAACAAAAGAGGAGGAGGATCCAAATGTCCAGTCAAGGGCGGGAATCCATCAAAGTCTTGTTCTGCTGTGATCAGGTCACTGAACTTTCACAGGGCACGGCTGATCAGCCGCAATTTCATTGGCTTGTGTGTGTTTGTGTGTGTGTGTGTGTGTGTGTGTGTGTGTGTGAGAGTGAGTGAGTGTGTGTGCACGTATGTGCATGTGTGTGTGTGTGTGTGTGAGTGACTGTGTGTGTGTTCCATTGAGTGTGTGACATGTGCATCAGTCTTAGCTCTATTAGTGCACTTTTAAGAATCCTGTGAATGTTTATCTATGAACCATGTTCTGCTGGCTACTTCTGCATGGGCAGCTTGCAGGCATACAGTAAATCAGGCTGTGTGTTAGTGTGAGTGTGAGTGTGTGTATGTTTGTGGTTGAGTGTGAGTGTGTGAGGAAGGAGCTGCATGTTTGCTCATTGTAGTACTGGTCTTAAAGGTCTGCTGCTTTGTCAGAGAGGATCTAATTACAGCTGGAAGTATGTGTTTACCTTAGTCCTCTGTGCTGCTCAAGTGCCTGCATTTTAGAAATGTGAAAACATCTGATGTGTGTCCAGATTAACACGTGTCTAACAACCCCTCTGCTTACTGGTGCCTCCTCAAGGCAAATGGTTTTATCATTCCACCCTTACCTAATGCCTCCTTCTGGAAAAGCTCTCTTTCTCTTTGAGCGCTGTAGTCACCTACTTAACTTTTTTGGATAATTGCTGCTCCGCACCATTGCTATTTTAATGTTATGGTGCGGAGAGTACCCTCATTCAGGGCCGGCTCTTTCTCTCTCTGCCTCCCTCCCTCCCTCACCTCACCCCTATATGTGTGTTTGCCCTTCTGGCAGAGATACACAAGTTTGACATAACCCAGGATTTCTCTGGAAGAGTCGGCTTGCGGAGGGTCCAACCCCCCCCCCCCCCACACACACTGTGGCAGTGGTGGGGAAGGGGCCTTGGAACTCCTGTGGTTGGGGATTAAGTTTTGACCCCCCCAGGCCGTGGGGCCTGCCATGGTGGTCTGATGGGGTGGGTGGCAGATATCAGAGTGTATCCTGTCTGAGCCTGTGTGACAGTGGGAACACGGCGGGGGGGGGAGCCTCACAGCTGACTGTGCATCACACCACTGCATTTTCATTACTGGCGGCAGATGTCAGTCTCATTCCCATTGTAATAGTGCAGTGCAGGAGTTTGCCGACAGCTTTCTACGTATATGAGAGCAAATAAGGTCCTGTGTGATTTACGGGACATGTCTGCGGTTATGGCTGGCTGTGTTTGCAGTGTGTGTGTATGCCTGTGCAATGGCTGCTTTATTAGGTCTTGTCTAGGTCTTGACCCTAGATACTTGAACCTAGTGACTCACACAGGTGTCATGTTGGGAGTCCTATATGGGTTAGTGAACCAGACTCTTCCTAGACCCTATTTGCCAACTGACCCACTTCACTCCTTCAGAGAAACCATGTCAACGAACTCCCACTCTCTTTCCCCTCTCTCTCTCTCTCTCTCTATCTCTCTCTCTCTGTCTGTCCAGATGCAGGAACTGGAACAGAGGGTGACAGAAGCTGACCAGCGGGCAGAGAACGCTGAAAAGCAGGTAAATACCCACCTCTCTCCTCCCTTCTTTTCTCCTCATTTCACCCTATCCTCGTGTCTCTTTCACTTCCTGTGATTGAAGAAATAGACATGACGGATGGTCTGTGTGGGCCTCCTCACTGGTCATCGGAAGCTTGGCTGCTCTGTCTTTGCGATGGTCCACACATTCGTCTCTGCTTGCTTTCTGGGCTTGAGTTTCTGTCGATGTTCAGGCAGCAGGTCCTCAACCTTTTTAGGCTCAAAACCCACATTTGCTAACCCACTGTGTTCACTGCTTCCAAAACATTAGCTATTCAGTTAAAGATTATTAATACAATTTCATATCACCCTTGTTATAATTATTAAGAACAGGATGTAAGAACAGACTACCAACACAACATTCAAACTGCATATTTCTACCTAGCTATAATGTGCAGACGCAGTGACCCTACATATGGATTGTATACTGCCTGGAACCAGTATAGTAATGTAGATAATTGCAGTAGAGTAATATACAGTTCCCAGTCTTGGACTGAAATGAAAGGGTATAGTCCTTGGTACCAGACCTTTCGTACCAGAAAATGAACTCCAGGTGGGTTCTGTCTATGAGCATGTAAAAAGAAAACAAGAAACCAGAATAGCTATATCAACTATGCAGTCATAATAATATCTGGCTAATGCAAGGGTGAAATGAGAAAGTTTCGTCAATCATCCGTATCAAGAAAAAAAAAAAATACATGAAAATCGCAATCGGTTGCTAAGCAAAGCCACGCGTCCTTGCTTACTGGCATACATTATCGCTTGTGTGCCTATAAAACTAGTCATTCCATTTAATAGGGAAGCAACAGGACAAAAGGGTCCGTCACAAATGGAATTAAGTGTGAACTGGTGTTTACCCATTTCTGGTCTGGGTGAGAAAGCTGCACGTCAGGGTTTTGTAGGGGGTGGTCCATGGGTTTTGTGTGTGCCTTTGCACTTAGCAGCCATTTAACAACTGCTTGGACCCCAGGGAGTGGTGTGAGAGACCTAAACCTTGCTTCAGCTGAGGCCCCTCCGGTGAAGGAGACGTCACTAACGGTTTCACAGGGTGGCGTCTCGCAGCCTTCCTGCTCTGCCGCTGTGCTACAGGACACCTCAGCTCAAGCATCAAGGGGGGAAACCTGAGGATGTTTACAGTGTTGGAGCCATTCAGCTCTTGCTGTTTGAGAGGAGGAGGGGAGGGAAGGGGAGGGGGGGGGTGGAGTTTGAGGTCAGGAGGGGGAGAGGGGGGAGGGGGTGGGTGGTGGTGGTGGTGGTAGAGTGTGTTTGAAATACAAGAAAGGAAGTATGTGGGGGGTGGGTTTTGACTGTGGTACATGATGGAGAATCAAGATTCCAGAGGGGATAGATGGTATAGGCTGATAATGCTGGTGTGATGTTTATGAACCTTAAACAGACCAAAGTTAAATGAAATCAAACCGTAGTTATCGTTGGATTTTTTGCATTGGTCTTCCCTTTGACCACAGGGACTCAGAGGTCCGTAGCTTTACGGAGGTAGGTGGAGGACTCCAGTCCTCAGGGGTTTTTGTCCTCCCTCTGCTCTGAATTGGGTAATAGTGCCATTACCTGGTATTCCAGGTGTTCATCCTTTGCTAATTGAAATGCTCCCTATTACATTGCAGCCTTCAGAACTACTATCTTCATAGACTTTAGCAGCCAATCTGTGATGCAGTGATCTATCTCTAATTCTCTCTCATTCATTCATTCATTCTATTTCAGTATCTCTCTCTGTCTCTCTCTCTCTGTCTCTCTCTCTCTCTCTCTCTCTCTCTCTCTCTCTCTCTCTCTCTCTCTCTCTCTCTCTCTCTCTCTCTCTCTCTCTCTCTCTCTCTCTCTCTCTCTCTCTCTCTCTCTCTCTCTCTCTCTCTCTCTCTATCACTCTGTCTTTATCTTCTTTTTCAGCTCAGGATCCCTGGGCAGTGACTCTCATGCACTTTGTTCTTAAGTTACAGTCAATTAAATGAGTTACTCAAACATATTCGATACACACGATCATGCATTTTAGCTAAGCAACTGGGTTTGAATTCAGAAGGTTGCATGTTCAAGTCCCAAGCATGGTACAGCTTACATTTTAAGCATTTAGCAGATGCTCTTATCCAGAGTGACTTACAAGATGTGCATAAGCACATGGTAGGAACAATCATAGTTTGCGCAAGAGATCAGTGCAGTAATATAGCGATAGACATCATTGCAGGCAGCTGCGTACCATACCTGTAACACTGGGAAGGAAAAGGTTAGTAATATTTTTTTTTTAATTATTAAATTGAGTAAGCAGGGATACATAGTGTTGAATAATTTTCAGTCATTTTCAACATGCACGTTGCATTGTATTATTCTATTTTATTTACTTTAATTTCAAAAGAGATTGACATCTCTTTTTCAAGGGGGCCCTGGCCAAAGCAGCAGCATACAAAAATGCAAATGCACAGCAGTACACAAGACAATATTAAAAATGACAATATGGTTACAGTGACATTCAAAGAAATCAAAACATTAGGCCGTCATGTGTGAAAACAGGTACACTGCTCTGTTATTGTAGAGTGCCTTTGAAATCAGCTAAAGGTATTACCAAGTCCAGTTTATATATCCAATATATTGTGTATACACTGTATAAGCTTTGGAAGTGTATCTGTGTCAGGACATTTTGCAAGCTAATAACTTTGTAATGTAATGTAATATTGTATATTACGTAATGTAGTATGTAAACACAGTATTAAGGACTAAGAGCCATAGCAGTTAGATTGAATGCAGCCTTAGAATCAGTCTTAGTAGATTTGATCATTTTGCTGATTGATGAATAGCTGATGGTGTGTTACAGGTGCATGTAATGGAAGAGAAACTGAAATCAGCCAACGTTCAGCCCAGCGAATCAGAAAACTCGTTGTACAGGAGGCACCAAGAGCTGACGAATCAAGTGCAAGAAAACGACATGCTGGTAAAGACGCTGGAACTCCAGCTGGAGAAACAAGTATGGAGATCATTTAAGTAAAAATAAAAATATAATTGTACTGCATTCTAAAGTTCCAAACAGTGTTTTTAAACAGATACTTTTCCCCTTTTTATCTGCAGAAATTGGTCCGGGCCCAGGAGGCAAAGATAATTGAAGAAAAGGCAGCCAAGATTAAAGAGTGGGTCACCTTTAAGTTCAGAGAGGTAATATTGCATACATCATATTCCCTTATCAACCCATTCTCTGTTGGTTGAACACATTCTTAAAATATTTTTTATGATTGGACAACAAAATATTTGTAACAAAAATATTCAAAAAAATCTAACTAATTTTTGAACGACCGATCACAACTATAGGCCTGTTCCATTGCTGCAAAGTCAATTTGGTGGGGGGGGGGACTGCACATTAGAACACGCATCCTCCGAAATTACATTACAGGCATTTAGCAGACGCTCTTATCCAGAGCGACTTCCAGTTTACATTTCTTTACATACAATCCATTTATACAGCTGGATATTAACTGAAGCAATTCAGGTTACGTACCTTGCTCAAGGGTACAACGGCAGTGTCCCACCTGGGGATTGAACCTGCAACCTTAACATTACAAACCCTAACCATTATACCACACTGCCGCCGTGTACATGTGTACATGTCATACGTTCACGCTAATTAAAAAGAAAATACTTAAACTGTTATCTCTCTCCCTGCTTCCCTTCCTCTCCGTGTTCCAGATGGAGTTGGAGAACCACCAATTGAAGCAGTCCAACTTAAAGCAGGCAGACCAGATCCTGGTGCTCCAAGACAAGCTGCAAGGTGGGCAAATAGTTTGCCTCATTGATGAGTTAAATCAGGTGTTGTAATGCTGAGCTAGAACAGAAAGCTGCACCCACAATGGCCCGACCAGGGGATTGGAGACCCCTGGTCTAAAGTCAGCATGCTCTGCTTGTAGTCCCTTTGTAGAATAACCTCCCTGTGCTGTTTATAATGTTTTTCTCTTTATCTTTTGACACCCCTGCACTTGTGAATATATGCGACTTAATGCCCTTCAACCCCCTCTTTCACTCGTAGCTCTGTTGGAGAGCCCCAATTCTCCTGGAAGCCCAGTGTCTCCTCCTGCGGACTCTCACCTTGTTCCCTGCAGCTCCCTGTACCCCCCCGGCAGTCCTGGGTCCCCCTCTGCCCTAGAGGAGAACTGGAGACAGCCTGGACACTCCCCGCCAACTTCCTTCACAGTCAACAGCCCAGGTCACTGTCATCATATTTACTATCTGTCTGCTTGCTTGTGCTTGTTTAAGAGTCCTCTCCCACGTGGGGCTTCAATGATGCCAGTACGCGCACCTGCATTGTTCTCTACAATGTGGAAAGGCTAGTTGTATTGTTCATTTATTTCATGGTATTTTATTTTTGCCTTTTGAAGAAGCGCTGTGATCGCACTCGTTCCTCTCTGACCCTACGTGTGCTGTACGTTCCTTTCACATACAGATGGGAAGAAAAAGGTTTTGGAGAACCACTGCTGTGCGCCCCACGGGGTACCCCAGGCCCCCTCCCTGCTGAGATCCCCATGCCTCGAGAGAGCGGACCCCCTCGTCCTCGGCTGCAGCTGGAACAGTCCCGCCCAGGACAAGGAGGACCCAGGGGCCATGGTGGGGGCGCTAGAGGCCCATGTGGCTGGGAGGGTCAGGGAGGGAGTCCTGGGGAGTTTGGGAGGAAGCGAGGGGGTCTGTGGGCTGGAGATGGAAGAGTGTCTGACCGTCAGCAGACTGCACCCTGAGATGGGGCGGGGCAGGCAGGAGGCCGCGGCAGGGCTGGGGGCGTCACAGGGGTCCGACAGGGACCACTCCTCCGACGAGCTCAACAGCAAGTTCCGCTCTCAGCGCCTGCACTCTTCCTCCTCCTCCAGCGAGCCCATGGCCCCCAGCCCCCCGGGGACACCGGCCCTCGCACCCAAAAACCTGCCCACGTCCCAGCCCTCTTCCGCTCTCCCCTCAGCGCCGCTCGCCTTCCCCTCCGGCACCAGCATGACCCTGCCAAAAGTGCGCACCCCCCTCACGCCCCGGGACAGCATCCAGCTGGTGAAGAAGCACCACAGCCAGCCGCAGCCCGGGTTCGAGAGGCTGCACCATATCAACGTCAGCATCGACATCGCCTCGCCGGCCCTGCTCCGCCCCTGCTGTGCCCCGCCCTCGCCCACCCCCCAGCAGGTGGAGGAGACTGACATTGACGAGATGCCCCACACCATGGAGGTGGTGGAGGGGCCAGAGGTGGATGGGGCGTGCCACGACAGGGTCTCCTTCATCGGGCTCCCGGAGGAGCTGGAGTTCCTGGACCTGGATATTCTGAAACCGCCCACCCCTCCCCTGCATCGTTTCCCATCATGGGTGAGAGCCAATGAGAGTGGGAGGGAGGGATGAAGGCATGGGTGAGAGCCAATGAGAGTGGGAGGGCATAGGTGATAGCCAATTAAAGGTACGAGGGCATAAGTGAGAGCCAATGAAAGGGACCAGGGGGGGATGAGGGCATGGGTGTCTGGGAGTTTGAAAAGCTGCACGTTCTCAGGTTTGTGCCCTCTCGTCTTTCAGGAGAGCCGCATCTACGCCGTCGCCAAGTCCGGGATGAGGGTGTCTGAGGTGACCCCTGGAACCTGGGCCCCAAGTCGAGGTGAGGCTTCATGCAGGGCCCCCACAGTTTCATTCTCAGTGTTAAGGGTTTCTTCCACACAGCTCAAGCCCATTGACACCCTAATGAAGTGAATTGAACCCTTTTTGTCACCGTACCCTTTTACCCCAGTATGAGGCATCATGTACAGGGGTGCACATAACGCCAGTACACATTCCGCGTCCTCAAGCGTTAATTGCGTCCTCAAGTGTTAATCGCGTCCTCAAATGTTAATTGCGTACCAAGCAAGACGACAAACTTTTTTTTCAGACTTTAAGTTTGATCAGCCCATCACTGGTAAGTTTAACTAACTAACTAGGTTAATTAACTTATCAGTGATGGACTGATCAAACTTAAAGTCGCGTATGTTTCAAAAGTTTGTCGTCTCGCTTGGTACGCAATTAACGTTGTTAACGTAACGACAAACGTTTGAAACATACGCGACTTTAAGTTTGATCAGTCCATCACTGGTACGTTAATGAACTTAGTTAGTTAGTTAGTTCATTAGTTAATTAACTTACCAGTGATGGGCTGATCAAACTTAAAGTTGTGTATGTTTCAAAAGTTTGTCGTCTTGCTTGGTACGCAATTAACGTTTGAGGATGCGGAATGCGTACTGGCATACCACTTATGTGCACCCCTGGTCATGTACCCCCTCTCACATGAGTGCCCTCTTGTTTTTATTTTAATAATGGTACATAGGGGTAACTGTCAAAATAAAGGAAACACCATCTTAATAGGGCGTTGGGCCACCATGAGCCTCCAGATCAGTTTCAGTGCACCTTGGCATAGATTCTACAAGTGTCTGGAACTCTTTTGGGGGGATGCAACACCGTTCTTCAATGAGAAATTCCATAATTTGGTGTTTTGTTGATGGTGGTGGAAAACACTGTCTCGGGCCGATAACCACTCCAGAGTCTCCCATAAGTGTTCATTTGGGTTGAGTTCTGGTGACTGAGACAGCCATGGAATATGATTTTCATTGTTTTCATGCTCATCAAACCATTCAGTGACTACTCGTGCCCTGTGGATGGGGGCATTGTCATCCACTCCCATCCCACTAAGAGACCACTCCCATCAGGATAGAAAAGTTTCACCATAGGCGATCACTCAGACAGTGAAAGGCACCCCACACCATAACAGTAGCCTCCAGTATCCCTCATTTACGAAGTTTTCCTTTCATTTTGGCAGTTATGTCATATTCTGTGTATCCTCTTTTTAGGGAACATATCCCTATGTTTATGGGCACAGCCAGGTCCTGAAAAGTAACAACTATTTTAAAATGTCTAACAAAAGAAAGTATAATCTTAGAACTATTTTAATGAAAAACTTTAGTAAGCACCACAGAGCACTCATAAATCCTTTTACATTATGGATGCACACAGTCCTTTTAATCATGCATGTCTAAATCTTAAAATGTACATGAACGTTGTTTACAGTCACCGAGAAGCTAAAACATGACAATTTCTTACAGCCTAAGTAAAGTCGATAATAAACAAATTATCGACTTAAATTAAACAAGCTAAATGACTAAAATAAGAGATCCACCCACACTGTAACTATGTTAGGAGTCCTTTTTGTCTGGATTGACCCAGCAATATGCCAGCAGGGAACTTTTTGTTTTACTGAACACCACAACAAAAACCAAATGGAAAGCTTTTTAAGCATTAGCTACCCAGTAATCACTCTAACTGCAGTCAGGTTTTATCAGTTGGAATTCTGGCAAGCCAACTTACAGTTCTACAGAAGTCTGAAGATTTCACTGAAGTGCATAACTGTGCCCTGTAACTGAAGCCTCAAGGACATCCTCTGAATTTTCACACACACGCAGGCACACACACTGTCTCACACAAACACAGACACACACACACTCTCACACAAACACACACACACGTACATGCGCACACACACAGACACACATACATGCAAACACTTGCTCACGCTCTCTCACACACATACACACATGCACGCACACAGATACAGACACATACAAATACGCGCACACACACACACTCCCACACACATGCATACACATATGCACACACGTGCACACACACATACACAAACACACACACATGCACTCTTTCACACACACACGCACGCACGCATGCACGCACACCCACACCCACACCCACACCCACACACACACACAGATGACCTCCCTGATGCAGAGAGCAGGGCCCTGCTGTGCTTTAGGCTGAGATACAGTGCTCTGGGCTGGGGAGGGACAGGTGGGGGCAGGGGAAGAGGGAATCCCAGGTGGCCATGTGCTTCTGCGTCTGTTAACACTGGCAGCCCAGAGCTAGGGTCCTCAGCTGGTGGGGCCCTTTGATGTCACTTCCTCTCACCTGAGGCGACACACACCTGTGCAGATGAGACCCCAGCCCTGGGAAGCTTTTAAGAGGCCTTTAAGAGATCTAAAAACAGGAGGGGAGGAGGACGAGAATGTAAACTCGACTCTTTAATCTGCTGCGATGAAAGGAAGGGGGTAATTATCACGGAACCGTGCATCGTCTCCCCGACATGCTGACTCAGCTGAAAGGACGAATGAGAGAACTGAATGAGATGCTGCTCAGTCAGTTCTGCTTATCAGCTCTGTGTTGTCAGCCAATCAATAAATGATTTATTTGATTTTATTTGACGGTACTGAATACATATCAGCCATATAATGACATAAAAGTATGCATTAACACTCTTGAGAATGAAAACAGGATTAAGGTCAAGGGACCTATTTCCATTGTGGTCCTCATCAATTATATCAGTTATCCGTTAAATGTGGTACCACATAGGAGTAGTCTGAATGTGATGTAACAAATGCATGGACCACTTTGTCCGCATCTTGAAGCAAGAGAGAGTGCCTGATTTTGATACATTGCAAAGGTGAAAGAAAGCTGATTTTGAGAAGTCTTTTTAATGTGGGCAATCAGAGTGAGATCAGAGTGAAGTATAACACCAATATTTTTGACTGCTTTACTTGGACAAACTAAACGCCTGTCTAGATCTGCTGTAAGATCAGGCAGAGAAGAGGTGAAGAGGTGGTGATATGTAAAGATGCAAGAGTACATTACCGGAGACTAACAAAAATGGTAGCATTAGGCAGGGCACGTTAGCGCATTACTTTGAATGAATTCGACTCAACTTTTAACCTCAAAGGGACCGTTTAATTGGGAACTGGTAACAAAGTCCAATTTGCATAAAATGAAGGCTAAAACACATGCAAAAACATAGCATGTAAAGAGAATACCATTTCAAATCCCAGATTCTAATTAGAAATAAATGGCTTGAAAATGGCAGAGTTGGAAATGAAAGTTTTAAGGAAGTGATTTAGTGGCGAGCTTTCCAAATTTGCTTAAATAAACATTATCACATGTGTGCAATTTGAAGGATGAGTTGCTGTCACTGGGTTTTTAACCAAAATAAAATAAGTCTGGAACATTTTGGTCAGGCCCTCTATGATTTGAACGAATGTGCAGCTGTCTCTTAATATGAATCTCCAGATGTCTAAAGAACAATCAGGCTTGTTCTAGTTTTTGGTAATATTTATATTATGTCACTCCACGTGTCTTTCTGTGCTGTACAATGGCCAACAGAATGGCCAGATGTAATGATAACCACGTTTTCATGCAACGTTGATCATTTAATTAAGCACTCATGAGTTTTACTGTGTTTAGCAATGTGTTTTACTGTTCCGTGTTTGTTTAATGAAGGCTCCAGCTTACCCCTGTACCCGGCTGCGGGCCCATTCACACACCTGATCTACAAGAACGTCAGTGTGCCAGTCTACACCACACTCAAAGGGGTAAGGGCTAGGATGGGCGGAGGGTTAAGAGTGTGCCAGTCTACACCACATTCAAATGGATAATGGTTGGGATGGGGAAGGTTAAACAGATAGGGGTGGGAAAAAAATATATAGGGTAGATGGTTAGAGTTGGGGGTTTGAGCAGTATGAACTGGGTGAAGGGTCAAGGGTGAGTGAGAGCTAGGAGCAGAGGGAATAGGGAATGACTGCATGGAAGAGCTAGGGTTAGGGGGCAAAACTGTGTGTGTGTGTGTGTATGTGTTCGTGTTTATGTAAGAGCTGATGGTAAGTACTGTAAGTGTTATGAGCTGGGGTTGGAGGTGCTCTCTCTGTGTGTGTGTGTGTGTGTGTGTGTGTGTGTGTGTGTGTGTGTGTGTGTGTGTGTTTGTGTGTGGTGTCTGTGTGTCTGCGTGTCTGTGTGTGTGTGTGTGTGTGTGTGTGTGTGTGTGTGTCTGATGTGTGTGTGTGTCTGAGAGAGAGAGCCGAGGGTAGAAGGTATTCATTTGTGTGGATTGAAATATGAGATGTCATGGGACAAAGCCTCAGGTGAGACACTGTTGAAGAATGACAGCTGCTTTGAAAAGGAATGGTTATGATTGATCGTGAAAATTCTCCAGCTATAGAAATAACACCTGCTTCTGTTTGCTTTATGTGATGATGTCAGAAAGCCACCCAAATCAGCACTGTGCCCCTCCCTGATGAAGACTCTGGCTCTGAAGATGACAGTGGCTCTCTCGCCAGTCTCCGCACCTCCACCGTGGGACAGGACAGCAGGAAGGGCAGTACCCCAGGGAGCCCCCGTGCTGTGAAGAGGGGTGAGAAGGGAGCCTTCCTACTTTTAGGGGTTGGGACAGTCTGATCAGGAGTGCAGTCAGACCCTACAGCATTAACATGGCTGTCCCGTCTAATTCCCAGCATAAAATATTGTTTTGCTTTCTTGCCGTCATAATGACGTGTACTGTTGACTTTCAAAGCATACTTCCCCAGTAGGTATAGTAACACTGCTTGATATCTTAGTTCACTTTGTTATGTTTACACACCTGCATCTGTGCTGGTTGTCAGAGTTCTCTTTTGTGTGTATGTGTTTGTGTGTGTGTGTGTGTGTGTGTATATGGTGTGTATGTGTGTGCGTGTACGGGTGTGTGTGTGTTTGTGCGTGTTTCTGCATGGTGTGTGTATTCGTGTGTGCATGTCATACGTTGTGTGTGTGTGTGTGTGTGTGTGTGTGTGTGTGTGTGTGTTGTGTGTGTTTGTGCATGTGTCTGCATGGTGTGTGTGTTGGTGTGTGCATGTCATATGTTTGTGTGGTGTGTGTGTGTGTGTGTGTGTGTGTGTGTGTGCGCCAGGCATGTCAATGTCCTCAATCAGCTCAGAGAGTGACTACGCCATCCCGCCAGATGCCTACTCCCTGGACAGTGACTACTCTGAGCCAGAGCATAAAGTCCAGCGCACCTCCTCCTACTCCTGCGAGAGCAGCGGTCCCGTGAGTACCCTGCGATCACTGGGGTTACGGGCCCCACTGATCCTGCTAGTGATCAGTGGCATAGGGTTACCGGGGTTACGGGCTCCAACCCCTTATTGTTCCCTTCCAAATCAAAAACAATTCAAATCGGTCTCTCCGATCAGTGACCCTCTCGATCAATATCTTTTATATTTATAAACCCTTATGTCAGGTATAATGCTCTTAGATTATCCCCCTTTCTCTTCCTGTACTTGGGTCAGCTTCCCTTCAAATCATTGACACACTCATTCTATTCATCATTTATCGTCATCCCTCTCTGTCGTTACAGTATATGTGACAGTATCCTGTTGTTGTATTGAAATATAAAAGCGGATCCAGGGCAGCTAGGTAGCTAATGTCGCTTGTGTTTCCCCAGGAGCCTCTCGAGAAGTCGGGGTACCTGCTGAAAATGGGGAGCCAGGTGAAGGCATGGAAGCGACGCTGGTTCATCCTGAAGAACAGCGAGATCCTCTACTATAAGTCTCCTGTGAGGGTTGTTTTTTTTAACACTGCAGACAAAGGGCAACGTGGGCCTTCTTTTATTAAAACATTCATTTTGAAATATATTCTGAAACTTTGTCAAGATCAGCATTATGTTGATGATGGTTGTTATTGGTACAGATATCTGCCAAAATAAAGGCAACACTTGAGTATATGAGAAATCATTTAAGCGAATGCACTACCCTCAACCTGTGAACACCCCCAGCCCCCTCTGAAAAACTGTGTCCGTCTGGGGTGTGCCACAGCTGGTAGGGGCCCGGCCCTCCCCTTTTCAACAAGACCCCGCTGGGACTCTCCTAGCCCAGACCAGGGCTGTTTGAGTGTCTCCTCCTCCCGGGTTACCAAAGTGTTACCTTCATTTTGGCAGTTACCTGTAGCACAATGACCGCGATCGTGATAAGGGTTTGGTTATGATGGTGATTATGATTATGATTGCAATTGTGATTATGACTATGACTATGATGGTGATTGTGATTGTGATTGCAATTGTGATTATGATTGTGATTATGATGGTGATTGTGATTTTGATTATGACGGTGATTGTGATTGCGATTGTGATTATGATGGTCATTATGATTGTGATTGTGATGGTTATTGTGATTATGATGGCGATTGCGATTATAATGGTGATTGTGATTATGATTGCGATTGTGATTATGATGGTGATTCTTATGTGTTGCTGACACCCTGATCCGGTGCGGAGATTGACGAGATTGCGGGTGTGTTTCCAGAGCGACGTGATCCGGAAGCCCCAGGGACAGATGGAGCTGAACTCGTCATGTCGTATCGTGCGTGGGGAGGGAGCACACACCTTCCAGGTGAGTAGATCACGGATCACTGAATCACCGGATTCCTCAATGGATTCCATGGCTGGGGCACAGAGATTAGGTTAACCTAAAGGTTAAAGGAACCTTTTTAATATGACATGAAATTCCATACCTTTTTGGCTACTTATAAATGTTTGATTGATTTAATGAACATAATGGACCATCCATCCATCCATCCATTATCTAAGCCGCTTATTCCTGGTCAGGGGGGGGGGGGCTGGAGCCTATCCCAGCATGCGTTCCGGGCGAGAGGCAGGAATACACCCTGGACAGGTCACCAATCCATCGCAGGGCACACACACCATTCACTCACACACTCATACCTACGGGCAATTTAGACTCTCCAATTAGCCTAACGTGCATGTCTTTGGACTGTGGGAAGAAACCGGAGTACCCGGAGGAAAACCACGCGGACACGGGGAGAACATGCACACTCCGCACAGAAAGGCCCCCGGCCTGGATTTGAACCCGAGACCTTCTTGCTGTGAGGCGACAGCGCTATCCACTGCACCACCGTGCCGCCCATAATGGACCTACATTTGTTAATATTGAATATTTAGCCTTTCTTAGTCTATGTGGGTGTTTTCATGGTGCACTTATTATGTGATTCTCTTACATTGGTTTTATTGGTGATTTTAACATCATTATTGTTGCTCATTATTGCTAAGTGGCTAGATAGCTGCTAAGATGAAACTGCCATTTTACACCAGTTTTGTCACTGTTGAATTTTTTGCTTGAAAAAACATGAATTACAGAAAATACATGCTACCTTAAAGGTATTAAGTAATTTACATACATGTAGTGCTGTATTAAACAACTTAATATAACTTATTTACACTTTAAAAAGTTACATGCATCCAGCAATACCAGGCTTTTATTGTTTGAAATATATGGGAGCTGGTTACTCTTTAGTCTGTAGTCATGACTAACTGACCCTTACACAGTTCATTGCATTCCCCATTTTCAGCTGATTACAGAGAAGAAAACCTTTTACCTGACCGCTGATTCTCCCAACATTCTGGAAGAATGGATCCGGGTTCTACAGAACGTGCTCAAGATCCAGGCCAGCAGCCCCATCGCCGTGGAGAGCGCAGCCAAACCCACAGTGCGAGGCTGGCTAACTAAGGTCAGTGAAAGAGGGCCCTTGGCCAATCGGGAGCTGCCTTCTGTTCCAGAATCCAAGCCGGGTCCTGACAGAGCTGAGTGGAGGAAAACTATGCCCGAGAGTATCTGTTCACTGATTCAAACCCCAGGAAACAAAAGATTAAACCGCTTCTTTCTCAGCGCCCCATTGAACCATTGTTGTTTCTTGAGGCAGAACAATAGCTTTGAGTGAGTAGGGGCACTTGGATGGATGAAAGGACTTCTTTGAGAGAGGGGAGGGAGGGAGGGAGGGAGAGAGAGAGAGAGAGAGAGAGAGGGTTTAGGCAGATTCCAGGATAGCTTTTTCAGGTTGGGGCAGGGTTAGGGTCAGGGCCACTGGAATGTGGGAGAAGTCTGTATGGGCTCCCGACACAAGACAAGGCACATCTGTCATTGGGAAGAGCGAGAGGGGCGGAAGGAGACTCTTGAACGTTAGTGATGTGTGAGGAATACGCCCCTGACGGATGACTGACAGCTGGATGAAGAGTTGATGGCTCTTGGCGTTTCATCCTGTCCGTTTGCCAGAATGACATCATACTTTGTACAGGAGCTGTGACATCAGATGTTATGCACAGGTAGAATCTTATCTCTGCATTTTAGTCCTTCTTTAAACATGTCAGAAACTTTCTAATGTCTGTACCCAGGGTTAATAATTTTCATAATTCATGCATAATGGTCTTATCTCAGCTGCAGGTACAGACAGGTATGGTTAGCTGCCTCCTGGAGCACTACCAGAACAGATTATACTCCATTGCAGCGTGATTGATGTTAATCTCCGTCTCTCTCATGTCAGGTCAAGCATGGGCACTCCAAGCTGGTGTGGTGCTCCCTGATTGGCAAGGTGTTCTACTACTATCGAAACCAGGACGACAAGGTGTGTGCGGTAACCATGTCGTGTGGTTGTTCCTGAGCTATACGTGTGTCGTAATGGAGGAGAACAGTGTTCACTCACATCATAATGTCACGTACGTATGTTCGTGTTCGTGAGGACGCTTTTTGTCTCTCGTCTGCAGTTTCCGCTGGGGCAGCTGCGCATTCGGGAGGCAGGGGTGGAGGAAGTGGACCGGTCATGTGACTCAGACGAAGACTACGAGGCTGGGGGCGGGGCTTCCTGTCCTCTCACTACACCCTGGTGGTGCACCCCAAAGAGCAGAGCCCCACCTACTTGCTCATCGGGACCAAGCAGGAGAAGGTAACATTTCCCCAAGAATGAGCTACAGCCCATCAAGCCAGCCACAGTGTGCCATTACATTCCCATGAAGGAAGACCCCTCTGGTCAAAATGTTTAGCAGTCATGTGCTTCTCTCTTTCTTTTTTGGTGTTTGAGAGAGCTCTATTTGTAACCAGGTTTGGGGGAAATTCTATTTCTATTTGGTCAATTCAGGAAATGAATTGAAATTCAGTTCATGAATTTAAAAATGTCCATAATGTTCTATGAGGGTTTTTCAATGAAATAATTCATTAAATAATGAATTGAATTTAAACTCATTTCCCGCATTGACCGAATTGAAATCGAATTGACCCCAACTCCATAACCTTTATTGCTCAGAAAAGCAAAAGCACCGGATATTAAATGGCACACTTTTTTTTAATGAAGTTCTGCTCTTTCTTTAATATTCCCTCGTTTCATTTAATATTAATTATTATTAATTCATTATTAATACTCATTTCAGAATTATTTCACTCGTTTCATTAATACTAAAAATATCTTCACTCACCATATTCTTAGGCTGTCTCGAAATGTATATAATTATATAAATGCACTAATTTGAGATGTGACCACGTCTGACATGTACCTCCCACCTCCTTCAAATACACACTCACACACACACACACACACACACACACACACACACAAAACAGGACACCTGGCTGTACCATCTGACTGTGGGAGCGGGCAGCAGTGCCTGCCTGAAGGTTGGCACAGAGTACGAGCAGCTCATCGGCAAACTGCTGGATGTGGATGGAGAGCCAGGTGAGACACATGCGTGACACACCCAGAGGTCCTGCCTCTCACTGCTGTTAGTTAACCATAACACATCACCCCCCTCAAATCAGCCCCACGGCCTGCTATTGGCCACTGCTGGCCTCCCTCCAGCCAATAAGAACGTATTCTGCAAACTATTTGGAAACTGTAACAATATCTGTATGTCTGTGTGTGTGTGTGTGTGTGTGTGTGTGTGTGTGTGTGTGTGTGTGTGTGTGTGTGTGTGTGTGTGTATGCGCGCATATGTGCGTGCATGTCTGTGTGTTTTTGCTTCTGCCTCTGTGTCACTCACGCGGCCCTGCATTCTGTCTCTGTGTGTGCGCCTGTAGACTCTGTGCTGTGGAAGAGCGCCCCCTTGTGTTTCAGTAAGGAGGGTCTGCGCGCGCCCCTCACCACTCTCCCCTCCGAGGCACTGCAGACGGAGGCCCTCAAACTCTTCAAGGTGAGCCCCCCCCAACCCCCTCCCCTCCTGTGTGGGACACCCACCACCCCGTCAGTGTGTCTGTCCCAGTGGAGGGCCCTCTCTACACTCTGCACTCCACTGCTGCTCGCCAAGGCATTAATACTGGACAGACCTTGGCACAGGGACTCCCTGGCTCGTTAGTGCGGTATAGAGATAACAGAATTATTTCCGTCATTATTTCCACGAGTGAGGGGGAAAAAAAGGAGTGATAGTCAGGGGATGGAAAGAAGGAAGAAGCGCAGACATGGTCTGACAGGCAGGCCGGCCCA
Organism: Aldrovandia affinis; assembly: GCA_029706075.1. Taxonomy (NCBI): domain Eukaryota; kingdom Metazoa; phylum Chordata; class Actinopteri; order Notacanthiformes; family Halosauridae; genus Aldrovandia; species Aldrovandia affinis. Next base: position 1,007,735 of record JAINUG010000072.1, read on the forward strand.
GCGGGACTGGGCCTGGACCTTGACCTTGTGCTAGAAGGAAGAGTATGTTCCTCTGGTGTAAGTGCACTCCTCTCCCCCATCTCATGCCTCCGGTACTCTCCCTCAGTTCTTCCCCTCCCTTTTTCGGCCTGATTTCCGCCCCCAGGTTCCATGCGCCTAAAGTCTGATTGGACTTTGCAGCTGTTCCTTCTTTTCTCCCAAATGACCCAGTTAGCCTGGGTTTGGGCACATGCACTTCAGAAGTGTACTGAGAAATGTGGGAATGATTTCGGGCCTCTCTTAATGTATATGTAGCGGAAAAGACCTTTCATGTCTGTCACCTGAGCTCAAGAATTTGTTATTGCCCCTAGCGACTTGGGCTCCCTTGTTTGACAGCCATATCCTGTATTGATTTAATTTTGAAGGATAATTACATGAGGACTAAAAGGGACTGTTAATGGCCACCTTTGCTTGTTAAACTCTAAGGGGCAGTGGAGTCTGAACAGTAGTACAAGTGGGTGTTTGCTGCCACCTTCTGGCAGGATGTTGCAAGACACTGTGACACAAATCCCCGGGAGACATGTATTATACTTAATAACATATGGCATTTAGCAGACACTTTTAATCATTCCTGACTGTCCCCAAATTTTCAGTGAGAAGCAGCTTGACTTACTAAAATAAACTTGCTGACTGTGAAGTGCTATTTTAAAAAACAAGTGTCTGTATTTAGAAGTGGTTTTTCCCTTTTGTTCCCACTAATCTGCTAATGATTTTAATTTGGGTGAAAATGGCCCTTTCTTTTTCCAGTCATGTCAGCTGTTCATCAATGTGCTTGTGGAGTCGCCTTCCATCGACTACCACATGTCCCTGGCCCAGAATGCACTGCAGGTGTGCCTGACGCATCCAGAACTGCAGAATGAGATGTACTGCCAGCTGATCAAACAGACCAACTGTCGCACACCTCACAACTACTCCCTCACACAGGTGAGTGACTGACACAGGTAAAGCCTCACACAGATTAGTTACTGACACAGGTGAACAGTCACACAGGTGACCCATGACACCGGTAAAACCTCACACATTTGAATCACTGACACAGGTAACCCCTCACACAGGTGAGTCTCTGACACAGGTAAAGCCTCACACAGGTGAGCCACTGACACAGGTGAGTCTCTGACACAGGTAAAACCTCACACATTTGAATCACTGACACAGGTAACCCCTCACACAGGTGAGTCTCTGACACAGGTAACCCCTCACTGGCCCAACCATCCTCTCACTGATGAGTTTGACATAACTATTATCAAATGATAATGACTGAATAATAATAATCAGTGATTTTCCCAAAATGGGATAATGAAGGATCACTTGACTTGAGTTGATAAGATGGGCAACTGTATACTTTGAAATACATTGATTATAAAAGTACATTTCTCTTCGTGCACCTTAATGTTTACGCCAGTGAACGTGTGTGTACCACCTCTGCTGCTAGTGCCACCTCAGCCTGTATTTAGGCTTATACCACAGGCAGGCGGTGTGGTATAATGGTTAGGGAGCTGGGCTTGTAACGTTAAGGTTGCAGGTTCAATCCCCAGGTGGGACACTGCCGTTGTAACCTTGAGCAAGGTACGTAACCTGAATTGCTTCAGTTAATATCCAGCTGTATAAATGGACTGTAAAGAAATGTAAACTGTAAGTCGCTCTGGATAAGAGCATCTGCTAAATGCCTGTAATGTAATGTAATGTAATATATTTAATGTCCGTTTTCTGTCTCTCTCAGGGGTGGCAGCTGCTTTCTGTGTGCGTAGCGCTCTTTCTGCCCCAGCATCGATTCCTGTGGTACCTGAGAGAGTACCTGCAGCGACATGCTGACCCCAGGTAACTCAACTGTCCCTCTCACCTGCCTGTCATACCTGGGCACACACTCTTACAGACCTAGGTTTCAGAGAAGGGCCATTTACACCTGCAGACAAAAAGTCCATGAAACAGCCGACACCAGTTTACAGCTAACTCCCCCTAATCCTAAACCAACAGCTCCTTGTCTTGGCCTTGATCTCAGTTACTCGCCCAGTCTCAAACCAGAAAACCTTGAATGGTGACCTAGAAAACAGAAAACTTCTGGCACAACAAGATGAACACAATTGAGATACAAAATTGTGCTGCTACTGGGAGCTAAGATCAGGAGAAACAATTGAGGCACAAAGAAAATAGCCTAATAGTGTTTGGTTTTAGAACTGAAAAATTGTAACCACCTGCCAAAGAATAGGCACAGACATTCTCCAATGTAAGACATTTACAGGCTCAAATAAAACTCTGGCAGTTAAAGCTCTTAGAAGTACATTTTTATTGTGATCAGTGATTGTTGACTCTGCACAAAACCCTTTAGAGAGTTATGACACTGTTCTTCTTAGGCCTTAGAAGGATCTAGAAGGGATTGTGTGGTTTGGTCATGGCTGGTTCTGTTGTCTCTCTCATCCTTCTCTGCCGGCCTGCCTCTCTTTCTAAGAGGCTTCTATGCCATTTTTCTGGCCTTTCTCCTTTTAGGTTCATTCCCCCGCATGCCGGGTGAAAATTGCAGTAATTTAGGAATGCTATTACCGTAGCAAAGTCAACACAAATCTCTCAGAGATAAGTAAAACTGTGCCTAGAAAGGCAGAGATAAGACATTGGAGAGACTGAATGAGAGGAATCTGAGGAACAGCTAAAGATAATTGGTTCGGCCAGCCCGTGGAGTTAACTTATCTGCGGGGGCAGCGGCGCGCGATGGGAGGCTGAATGGAGTGCACAATGGAAGGGGGAGTGAGGCGCGCCTTAAATATAGACTGCGGTGATTGATGGTTTAATTAATCTGTCAAGTAAACAGAAAACAGCGGTTGGTCGGAAAAACCGAAAGGTTCTTGAGAGGAAAATAATAATTACAAATGAAAAAGGAGCAACATTTCAATTGCAATGAGTGGTGAAGGTGTATTGATATTCAGGAGGCGCTTTGGATTGCTTGCAAAGTGCTCACAAATCACAACACACACACAGAACATATGCGTATACCTGCACTCATCAGTGGCTTTAGGGCCCTTCTAAATATTAATAAACGTTTGAGCGTTGAACCCTACTCTTTTTCATGGACTGAATAACTAAAGCTTTGATCAGCAAGAATTTATTTGACCCTGTTAATTATGTTTTGGTTTTTTGCTTTTTTTAATTGAACACTAATTTTATTTATTTATTATTATTATTAATGTTTTTGAATAATTTTGTATATACATTTTGCATGGTGTGGTGCTGGTGGCCCTAAATGCTACAAAGACACACACACATTGTTTTGCACATGGTATTGAGCAATAATGCACAGAAATGGTTTGGACATTGTAAACTCTTGCGTGGTAGGGGGTTAAGATATGATAATTATGACGTGATGTAGGATAAAGAATTAAACTGGTTACATTATTATTTAAGTGAGTTCATACAGTGAAAGTGTCTATTATTATTATTATTATTATTATTATTGTTATTATTATAGCAAAAAGTGTAACAATTAATTTATAGAAAAAAGTATGAAACGCTAAATGTAATGGACTGACCTAAATATAAATACATAACTTGGGAATGTCTTCAACAATCACCCCGTTGAGTTGAGATGTAAGTGAGAGGCTGAACTCTGTTTGAGCTGAACTGCCGAACCGATTGGCGGGTTGACGGATCTTGTGTCTCTGTGTTGCTCAGGAGCGAGGTGGGGAAGTACGCTGTGTACTGCCAGAGGTCCGTGGAGCGGGCACTGCAGAACGGCGAGAGGGAGGCCAAGCCGTCCCGCATGGAGATCCTATCCATCCTGCTGAGGAACCCCTACCACCACTCCCTACCCTTCAGCATTCCCGTTCACTTCATGAACAACACCTACCAGGTGCCGCACGCTGCCACCTTCCACCTGCACACAGCCTTACACACACACACACACACACACACCTTATCTCACACCGTGCGACTCTCTTTACCCTACAGAACCATGGTGTGCTTCTTATGCAACATCAAATAATTTTTTTGGTTTACTGTGTTTTCTGTCAGTAATCCGTTATTTCCTCTCACCTGTTTTTCAGTAATTCAGGTTCTGTCTTCAGTTTCTTGTGTGATGACCAAGATTCTCTATAGTAACCAGATGGTCAGCTCCTACGTTCCTTCCAGCCTCTGTACTTCCTTAGCCCAGGAGGTTCTGTTTGGTCACAGGAGAGTCCGGTGCTATACATTACAGCATATGAATATTAATTAAGAGGAATGCAGAAGAAAAGTACATCCAGTTACAGTATTATTTATTATTATTGTATTACAGAAATGTAAACAGTTCATTTATAGATACATTGACCAATGGAAAAAAGATCAAATGCAAAATGTAATGGGCTGACCCAAATGTAAATATATAACTTGGGAATATCTTGAACAATCACCCTGTTAAATTAAGATGAACAATCAACAGATCTTGAATTGTGTTTTACTTTATCGGGCTCTAAGTGAGAAGTTCTATTCATGGTCATACCCCTTCATGAATATTCATAAAAAGGCACCAAGTTGAAACATTTAAGCTTCAACAATAGCGGAGACAAAACTTTCAATGTCAAAAATACGGAGCTGAACATCTGGTTAGTTTAAGTGTCTTTGATCGAGGTCAGGCGTTTGGGTTCTGTCATCAGTACTCTGTCTCCTGTGTGACCAGGTGGTTGGGTTTGATGGATCCACCACAGTGGAGGAGTTCCTGAATACTCTGAACCAGAAGGCGGGGATGAGGAAGCCACTGGTCTCGGGTTTTGCCCTCTTCACCGACGACCCGTCTGGGAAGGACCTAGACCACTGTCTGCAGTCCACTGTCAAGGTGAGGGGGGCTTTGACAGAATCTTCAAAGACGTTGAAGATTCAGTGGGAAGATGACTTGGAGTTGTGGTTAGACATACAGGTAACTGCCAAAATAAAGGCCGGGGGAAACTCAAATGGCCCTGGCCTGGGCTAGGACAATGCCCGCTGGGGGGGTGGGGCACTCGCTGGAAAGGGGAGGACAGGGCCTATCCGTCAGACACTCACGGTACTGCACCCGTTTAAAGGATCCCTCATTTACTCACGTTTTGCCATTATTTTGGCAGTTGCCTGTAGTTGCAGGATGGTTCAGGATTACGCCACTCAGAGACGAGCATGTGGGGGGTCTGTGGGGGTGAGCTGATCGGTCATGTGATGCACTTGACGTGCAACCAGCTGACCGGCTTCTTTTCCCCATGGGCCAGATCTGTGATGTAATCTCAAAGTGGGAGCAGGCCCTGAAGGAACTGCACCCTGGGAAATATGAGGGAACCCGTATCGTCCGCCTAACATACAAGAGCAGGTACCCTCTCCCCTTCGCTGTTGCCATGTGTTTCTGTAGACACAGCTCTGCAGTACTAACCTGGACCATGTGTCTAGATATTACAAAGGCTTACCCTAGAATCAATGTGGCCCTTATTATTAAGAGAGAACGTGTCCCCACTCTCCCATTAAGTAGCCTCCCTCATCAGAGAAAGTAAGCAGTGATATTGTAACAGTGAAATGTCATCCATTCTGACCACAGAAATAAAATCCACCTTAAAAGGCCCCAAGGGGTTTGTTGGGGAAACATTTAATCAGTATGAGTGTGTCTGAATGTATGTGTGTGGGTTCAGTCACTCTTAATGTGTGTGTTTTATGACTCACTGTGTGCGTGCGTGCGTGCGTAGGCTGTGTTTCCGAGCCCAGGCGAAGGGTGAGACCGAGCGAGAGCGCCTCCTGTTGGCGTATCAGGTGAATGACGAAGTCGTGAAAGGTCACTTCCCCGTCAACAAAGAGCTGGCCCTTGAGGTGGCGGCCCTCATGGCACAGGTGTGTGAGCGTGGCTCTGGGAGGGTCAGAGGGAGGGTGTGTTTGTGTTGGAGAGCGGGGTAATGACCGTGGACCACGCCCGCAGGTGGAATACGGAGATCTGGACCGTCCCGCTTCCTCCAGCCCCAGCAACTCCTTTCAGCCCAAAGTCCAGCAGACCCTGCTGCAAGTTCTGGAGCGATTTTACCCCAAACGCTACAAACAAGAGTGCAGTCTGGATCAGCTCAGGTACTGATTGAGCCTCACACACACACACACACACACACACTTAGATGAGTACACGCACAAGCATACACACACAAACATACACATTCTGAAAAACATTTTCACACACATACACACAACAACATGCATATCAAATGCATGCTATCAAACATGTTCACACACACTCAGGCACACACACGCAAATGTACACATACTTAAATGCACACAAACATGCACACTCTCAAACAGACATTCACACACACATACACACACACACACACACACACACACACACACACACACACACACACACACACACACACATGCACAAGTATACACACACTTACATCCACTCACACACAAACATGCACATGCTTTCAAACACACAGACACACATAACAAAATGATGAAACAGATGTGCGTGCTGATTTAATAATATTTTGTCTGGGCAGAACTAATTATAATGAATCAAGTATTGTTACTTTATGTTACCATACCACACAACATTCACTCATCAAAACCACACAGGCACCTTCACAGGAACTGACACAAGCACACTTGAGCATGTGTGACTAAACTCTGTCCCCTACAGAGACCTCATGGAGCGGCTGGCCACCAAGTGGACAGTCCTGCGAGGGTGCAGTGTGCCGGAGTGTGTGCGGATCTACCTGACCGTCGCCCGCAAGTGGCCCCTGTTTGGGGCCAAGCTCTTTAGTGCCAAGGTGAGAAAGAAAAGAGCATGAGTCTGCTTCTGCTCTTTCTTTCTGCTCTGTTCTCTGTGTCAAATCAGTACTTTCGGCCATTTAAGGCCTTTATTTATTCACTCAACCATTTTCGCCTTTCTTTTTTCGTTTTTTTTTATTAAACTTTATTTCACCAGAAATGTTCCCATTGAGATTCAGAATGTCTTTTACAAGACTCCTGGCCAAGACGGCAGTTCCTATTACAGTTAACATTTCAGACAGTACAAAACAAAAACAAGTCACAGAAATACATTCATTTCTTAACTCATAAAACATGTAGTCAGTGACCAAATTTTCCTGAATGCTAAATTTAAAATCATCCAACAGTATTATACAATTAAGTTTAATTTTATTTTGTAACTGGTTCCATGTCCATGGAGCAAAGTGGCTAAAAGCTGTCTTTCCAAAAACACTGAGGGTTCAAGGAATGTTCTTCAAAGTCTTCAGAAGGGACTTGCAAATGTGCCCATTTTGGCGGTTTACTCGGTTTACTCAGAAACGTCATAAGGGAGGAGAAAGCAGAATTACAGGTGGTTCAGATTGAAGGCTCCTGCTGACCTGAACTGTGGCTCTCTTCTTCTGTGGTCTCGTGTGCAGCCAGTTCCACCGTGTGCGATGGAGGACCCCCAGCTGTGGCTGGCAGTCAATGAAGATGGACTAAGCGTGCTGGAATACAACACGATGGTGAGTGAGTGAGTGAGTAAGTATGAGAGTGTATAGAGAGATATACTGGAGAGTACTGTATGTCTCCACCAATTGACAGAATGGAAATCATTGTGTAATTATGATAATCCATATTGGTTCTGAATGCTCTCAGAATAATACCAGATGTTTGTTTCTGTATTTTCAGCTGTTTTCATGCTCAAATTTCCAAATGGAGCATTAAAATATTTGGTTTGTTCTTTTTGTTTTACCCCCCACCCTTTACAAGTAAGTGCCTAGCCAGCCCACAGACATGGGCAGTTGTAGAAATACTGGTCTGGAATGATTTTTGTACTCAAATATTTCAAACACTGTAACCTCACTAGAAAAAATAGCTGCACTGTGATTTTACATGTTCTTCTCAGAAAGATCCAAACAGCTCAGAGGAGAAATAAACAATGTCAGCTGGAGCTCTGTAATTTCGGCAGGCCTCATTCCTCCGTGTCATTTACGGTTTGGCCTTCTCGCTCCTTTACTTTCACAAGCTCGAGGGGGGAAGAAAACACATCTGGAAATGTGTCATAGGGCTTAAGACATGATTCAAGTCATTAAAAAACAAAAATGCTGAAAAATAATCAATGGTCAAAGGCAGGTGTCGTCAAGTGTTTTTCCAGAAGGGGATGTGTGTTCAAGGCATCCGCTGTTCATTATGACATCATTGACACATGATACCCCCTAACCAATTACAACTCTCCCTCTCTGCCCTAGCACCTGCTGGTGACTTACTCTTACCAGTCAGTGATCACCTTTGGTGGTTGCCGTGACGACTTCATGGTGGTGGTGAGTCAGACGAGGGACCAGGGATTGGGGAAGAGGACAGTGGAGAAGCTGGTATTTTCCATGGCCAAACCCAAGGTACAGTGGGAAGGGTGTCTCTTCCACACACCTGGGTCTTTACGCACAGCAAACTGAACACTTTTGGAAGAGCTTGTGCTGGTTTGAAAAAGGGCACACCTTTGTGTGTCGATTATGGAGCAACACTCAATCAAGTGTTTAGCCTGTGAGATACTTCAGGTTGATTTCTGATTTGGTGTCTACTTTTCCCTGTGAATCAGGGTTTAGTCCAAGCACTGATTTTGTGGTCTGTAGGGAGAATCGCATATCAGGTAAGTTAAGGTGTGGTATGGTAATTGGTAAGGGCATGATATTCAGTAAGGATAAGGCCAGTGGCTAGTCTGGAAAACTGAGTTGGACCTGAATCTTGGACCTGAATCTATGATTTGTGTGCCTGATGGGGAATTATATTACACTGTGATGTGAATATCAGGTAACTCCAGGACGTTGTATTGCCACAGGCAATCTGATGCTTTGGCTCAGAGTCCAGTCATTTTAGCAGGAAGCACTAATAAGACCTGCTGTATTTACATTAACCACGTTTAACAAGCTTCCGTTTTCCATGCTTTTCTCGTTGGCGTCGGTGAGTTGGGCAGGCCCACTTGTTCCCTCGGATCAAATGAAATACAATGACTTGAAATGGTAAAATAATTTTCCTCTCCTCTCCTTCCCAAAGATTCTGGAACTGACTCTCCTGATGGCCAGCTACATCAACTACTGGGCCTCCACTTTATCACCCTCGGGCCCCTGCACACCACTAAGGGCCCGGGGAGAGAGGAAGCTGTGGGACATAGACAGCAGGCACTTCCCTTCTATGACACGCACCACCAAGGGCCCCACGCTACTGTGAAACTCTCAACACCCCAAGGCATCATGGCAGCTGCTGCATATGCTGCCCCCAGCTCTGGTACACTTGCTGTGCCCAGGGATTTAGTACGACTTTGGTGTTCCCAAACCACTCGCATCTCCGTCTCCCTTCTGTGATTTGGGTGTGTTTCACCACAAACGGGGGAGGCACTTTCAAGAGAGAAATGTTGGTGACGGTTGGTACATTGGTGTTAAAGTAGAGAAAGAAAAAAGAAATCCTTTGATGCTCATGTTGTAGACGCCACTGTCTTAAGCTTACTAACGCTCACTAGTTGAATATTTCTGTGACAAAAGGGCGTTCTTCCTGCTTAACTTAGAAATGTATTTTTAGGACATGAGGAGTTGACTTTGAGGTCCACAACTCTGTAAAAATGAATGAATCAGAAGGGGAAATAAGGACAGGGCTCAGCGGCGTGACCTTCGGGCGATATAAGTAAGGAGATAATCAAGAGACGGAGGCTGGCAGGACCTCCTCCCAAAGCTCTGGCCTTGACTCCCCTTTGCTGCGCATCTGTGCCAGACTGCCTCTCTTTTATTGTGAAAGGAATGCAGTTAAAAAGAAAAAAAGAAAGAAAGAAAAAAAAAAAAAAAAAAAAAGGGAAAATGATTTTGTTTGCTCCTCCAGTCCCTTATATGGAGTCCGTTTGCATTAGATATTCCTTAAAAGAGGAAGCTGGGTCATATTCCTTAAAAGAGGAAGCTAGGTCACACGAGGGAAGCTAGCCAGTCCATAGGCGCTGTAGTAGCTGCTTTCTTGGTCGGGCAGCATGCTTCGTATTTTACACGTGTCCAAATTGCCTTTGAACCCAGCTGAAAGCTGAAGAAGAGAATTTAGACTAATTTTCTTTTCATTTTGATGAATAACATCAGTGCAGGCATCTGATGGACACGTGGACTTTATATAGGCTGTAGGTTTTTTGAGATGGTAAAGTAGAATTTTGTTATTTGCCAGTGTGCTCCTGTGAGTTCTGGGGGGGTGAAAAGGACCGCGTTTACCTATGATCACTCGACCTCTTCCACTTACTGGTGAAATGAACCAATGTCAATGGATAGGATAGGATATCTGGCTTTTAATGTTTTTTGTCCCTCTGGAGTATGAGAGAATAACCCATGGATTTTTAAACTATTTTAAAGTGCTGAAAACACTACTCTCTTTGTCATAGTAAAGATTGAACCATGATGATGACAAATAAATTTTCATGTGTATCTGGACAAGGTCTGTGGGCCCCAGGTGCTGTGCAATGTTTAACACAACCTTTGCTCAGACCTCTCTGAAGGTTTGCAAAACAGGCGTTGTTGTTGACTACAGACTTTCGTTGTCTGCTTTTTGAGTTTTTCAAAGTGAATATTTTTACACAGTGGATATCTTGTCATTCTTAGTATAGTCATATTATTAGTTATGTCATCCACACTGTCGAATTCTCTCCGATCTGAGCCAAATCCAAATCTTGCGACTCAAAATGAACACAGAATAGAGAAAACTATTTCATAAGAACCACACATGATTTGATTCAAGAAAAGTTACACAAGTTGTCAGGTTACAGTATGTTCTCAAAATTACAGAACACTACTTTTGTACAGATGTGTTGCTCAATCTTCTAATTGTTCAGCTGTTTGCAGTAAAATGCTCCACTCCATACGGTACAAAGAGGTTTCGACCTTAACTTGGTCCTGCTTGACTCAATGCTGAGATGAAAGATATGCTTTTTTTGTTTAGTGTTTTTTAGATTGGTAGAGGACCAAGCCTGTGTTATAATTTCCAATGCTGTATATATTTACTTTTTGTTCTTTTTATTCAGTAATTCCTAGAATTATTGTTACCTGTGTTTTCTTTTCTATGTCTTTGAGAAATCTGCTTTTCAGGAGCAGACACATATACCTAGATAGGACACAGCCTCAGTGATGGCTATGGTGGTAATTAGACACTTGGAGGAAAATACCAACACATGAAGGTGGGATTAAATGTTTCATGGACAGGTTGCTCTGTGAGGAACAGAGGTAGATCAAACCTGTCCTAATGCTATTAGAGACTTGAATCTTATTTTTTTTGGATCAAACCACTTTGTCATTTTTGCTCTATTTATTTTCTTAATTTTTTTTATGTTGCTGTTTTGGGGGAAAAAAGGTTTGCAGTAAGCAACAAAATTATGTTAGAAATGTTAGTCCGCTTTTAAAATTTGAACCTCATCTTGAGTGTCTGGAGTTGTCTAATGTAGCAGAAGATTCTGTTAACGAACTGTACTTGACATGTGTGCTGTACAATGCAATGAAAAGAAACAAATGTGTTGGACTCTGTGTAGACTGCATTAAGAGAGAAAATGTGTGTGTTGAAAATAAATTTGTCACTTTTTATTTACTTTTCATCTCCGGTATTAATATTGATATTTCTACATGAAATGTGTTCAAAAGCTGCAGAGGAAAGGTGGGGGTGTTTTCCTGCAATCAGCAGCTACATGCAATCCAGTGGTTGAATTACAGGTTTTCTTGGCTTGTATGTGTGTGTGTGTGTATGGGTGACATCTGCATATTGTCAATGAATGTTGTCTCTGAGCACTGTACTGAACGTTTGATGAATTAGTAGCAGATTTCGTTTTTCCCAGGGTAGAGAAAATGGCCCTGCGATCGCTCTTGCCAGGTGCACTCTAAATAGCATTAGGGAATAGGGTCAGGGAACGAGTTAACTAAGTAAAGGATTGGCCGTGTTGGGAGTTCCTTCTAATTCAGCCATCTTCAGAATTTCTAATATTTTATTGGTGAACATTTAAAAAGTGAGTAGAGCATGCAAAACATTTTTTTTCTGAACATTAATTAAATTTTAAAAAAACTAGACTAACTTGGATTGATAAGTCTATTGAGTCCAACTCTGAGTTGGTACTTGGTAGAAGCTCCCTTTGCTTGAATTTCAGCCATGAGTCTGTTTGGATATGTCTCTACCAGCTTTGCACACCTAGATTGGCCAACATTTGCCCATTCTTCCTTAAAGGACTGCGCAAGCTCAGTCAGCCTGCATGGGGACTGTCGATGGACTGCGCTCTTCAAGTCATTCCACAGGTTTTCAATTGGATTTAGGTCAGGGCTCTGACTCAAGGACATTCACCTTTTTGTTTAAACCACTCCACTGTACATTACAGGTGCATCTCAATAAATTAGAATATCGTGGAAAAGTTCATTTATTTCAGTAATTCAATTCAAAAAATGAAACTCATATATTATATAGATTCATTACACACAGAGTGAAATATTTCGAGCCTTTATTTCTTTTAATTTTTATGATTATGGCTTATAGCTAATGAAAACCCCAAATCAGAAAATTAGAATATGACATAAGACCAATAAAAAAAAAATACAGGCCTTCTGAAAAGTATGTTCATGTATATGCACTCAATACTTGGTCGGGGCTCCTTTTGCATGAATTACTGCATCAATGCGGCGTGGCATGGAGGCGATCAGCCTGTGGCACTGCTGAGGTGTTATGGAAGCCCAGGTTGCTTTGATAGCGGCCTTCAGCTCGTCTGCATTATTGGGTCTGGTGTCTCTCATCCTCCTTTTGACAATACCCCATAGATTCTCTATGTGGTTCAGGTCAGGCGAGTTTGCTGGCCAATCAAGCACAGTAATACCATGGTCATTAAACCAGATATTGGTACTTTTGGCAGTGTGGGCAGGTGCCAAGTCCTGCTGGAAAATGAAATCAGCATCTCCATAAAGCTTGTCAGCAGAAGGAAGCATGAACTGCTCTAAAATGTCCTGGTAGACAGCTGCGTTGACTTTGGACTTGTGGACCAACATAGTGGACACAGTGGACCAACACCAGCAGATGACATGGCACCCCAAATCATCACTGACTGTGGAAACTTCACACTGGACTTCAAGCAACTTGGATTCTGTGCCTCTCCACTCTTCCTCCAGACTCTGGGACCTTGATTTCCAAATGAAATGCAAAGTTTACTTTCATCTGAAAAGAGGACTTTGGACCATTGAGCAACAGTCCAGTTCTTTTTCTCCTTAGCCCAGGTAAGACGCTTCTGACGTTGTCTCTGGTTCAGGAGTGGCTTGACACGAGGAATGCGACAGTTGTAGCCCATGTCCTGGATACGTCTGTGCGTGGTGGTTCTTGATGCACTGACTCCAGCCTCAGTCCACTCCTTGTGAAGCTCCCCCAAATTCTTGAATGGGCTTTGCTTGACAATCCTCTCAAGGCTGCGGTTATCCCGATTGCTTGTGCACCTTTTCCCACCACACTTTTCCCTTCCACTCAACTTTCTATGAATATGCTTGGATACAGCACTCTGTGAACAGCCAGCTTCTTTAGCAATGACCTTCTGTGGCTTACCCTCCTTGTGGAGGGTGTCAATGACTGTCTTCTGGACAACTGTCAAGTCAGCAGTCTTCCCCATGATTGTGTAGCCTACTGAACCAGACTGAGAGACCATTTAAAGGCTCAGGAAACCTTTGCTGGTGTTTTGAGTTAATTAGCTGATTAGAGTGTGACACCGTGAGTGCAGTAATACAGCGATAGACATCATTGCAGGCAGCTGTGCAATAGCTGTACCTGTAACACTGGGAAGGAAAAGGTTAGTAATGAAAAAAAATAACATTTATTGAGTAAGCAGGGATACATAGTGTTGAGCAAGTAGGCAGTGGTGATGTTGATTTAGCTGTGTGCTTTGGGTCATGGTCATGCTAACAGGTGAACCCCTTCCCCAATTTCAACTTTCTTGCAGAGGGCAGGAGGCTTTCCTGAAGAATTTCTGCATTTTGCTCCATCCATTTTCCCTTCTATCATGGCAAGTGCCCCAGTCCCTGCTGATGAGAAACACCCCCATAACAGAATGCTGCCACCACCATGCTTCACAGTAGGGATGGTGTTCTTTGGGTGATGTGCTGTATTGGGTTGTTTTTCAGGCCAAATATTTGCACCTTGGTTTCATCTGACCACAACACTTTTTGCCACATGGCTTCAGAATCTTCAGTGTTTTTTGCATACCTCAAACGGGACTGGATGTGGACTCTTTGGAGTAGTGGCTTATTCTTGCCACCCTACCATACAGACCAGGAGCCTCATTTATAAAAAAGTTACATAGAAACCATCCTACATTTGATCTAAGATCATTTCTGAAATGTGTGTACGTGTGATTCAGAGAAAATGAACGTACGCACAAAAAAACATGCGTACGCCACTCCCCCAGATGTGAAATCTCTAAATCACAAATTATCTTGAAATTGTGGATAGCTGAATGGTTTTAGATCTCCGCCTTGTAAACGCCCCCTAATTAATATCATTAGCATATAAAGGAGCTTGAATCAAAACCCAAATCCTCTACTTGATAATGGCAAGCTGCAAGAAAAATAATTTTAGCGAGGCCCAAATCAAGGTCCTGTTGGCGGAGGTGCAGATGCGTACAGGGACGCTGTTTTGGAGCCTTTCCAATGGCTTTACCAGTAAACCCAAGTACGTGGCCTGGCAGTCTGTAGCCCAGGCTGTGAACGAGGTGGGGGGGCAGCAAAGGTCCCTGAAGGACGTAAAGAAAAAGTGGTCTGATTTAAAACTGAGGTCAAAATCTGTAATAACTCGTTCCATTCTTATTGCGCAGCGGCCGGTCGGCGATATCTTCAAGAAGTGCCAATGCTGCCATTCTTCCTCTTGCAAACCACTGCATTATTGGACATTTTATAGCCTATACACTACCGTTCAAAAGTTTGGGGTCACTTAGAAATGTCCTTATTTTTGAAAGAAAAGCACAGTTTTTTTTCAATGAAGATAACATTAAATTAATCAGAAATACACTCTATACATAGTTAATGTGGTAAATGACTATTCTAGCTGCAAACGTCTGGTTTTTAATGGAATATCTACATAGGTGTATAGAGGCCCATTTCCAGCAACCATCACTCCAGTGTTCTAATGGTACATTGTGTTTGCTAATCGCGTTAGAAAGCTAATGGATGATTAGAAACACCTTGAAAACCCTTGTGCATTTACGTTAGCACAGCTGAAAACGGTTTTGCTGGTTAGAGAAGCTATAAAACTGGCCTTCCTTTGAGCTAGTTGTGTATCTGGAGCATCACATTTGTGGGTTCGATTATACCAGAAAAAGAGAACTTTCATATGAAACTCAACAATCTATTCTTGTTCTTAGAAATGAAGGCTATTCCATGTGAGAAATTGCCAAGAAACTGAACATTTCCTACAACGGTGTGTACTACTCCCTTCAGAGAACAGCACAAACAGGCTCTAACCAGAGTAGAAAGAGAAGTGGGAGGCCCCGGTGCACAACTGAGCAAGAAGACAAGTACATTAGAGTCTCTAGTTTGAAAAATAGACGCCTCACAGGTCCTGAACTGGCAGCTTCATTAAATGGTACCCGCAAAACGCCAGTGTCAACGTCTACAGTGAAGAGGCGACTCCGGGATGCTGGCCTTCTAGGCAGAGTGGCAAAGAAAAAGCCATATCTGAGACTGGCCAATAAAAGGAAAAGATTAATATGGGCAAAAGAACACAGACATTGGACAGAGGAAGATTGGAAAAAAGTGTTATGGACAGACGAATCGAAGTTTGAGGTGTTTGGATCACACAGAAGAACATTTGTGAGACGCAGAACAAGTGAAAAGATGCTGGAAGAGTGCCTGACGCCATCTGTCAAGCATGGTGGAGGTAATGTGATGGTCTGGGGCTGCTTTGGTGCTGGTAAAGTGGGAGATTTGTACAAGATAAAAGGGATTTTGAATAAGGAAGGCTATCACTCAATTTTGCAACGCCATGCCATACCCTGTGGACAGCGCTTGATTGGAGCCAATTTCCTCCTACAACAGGACAATGACCCAAAGCACACCTCCAAATTATGCAAGAACTATTTAGGGAAGAAGCAGGCAGCTGGTATTCTGTCTGTAATGGAGTGGCCAGCGCAGTCACCAGATCTCAACCCCATTGAGCTGTTGTGGGAGCAGCTTGACCGTATGGTATGCAAGAAGTGCCCATCAAGCCAATCCAACTTGTGGGAGGTGCTTCAGGAAGCGTGGGGTGAAATTTCTTCAGATTCCCTCAACAAATTAACAGCTAGAATGCCAAAGGTCTTCAATGCTGTAATTGCTGCAAAGGGAGCATTCTTTGATGAAAGCAAAGTTTGAAGGAAAAAATTATTATTTCAAATAAAAATCATTATTTCTAACCTTGTCAATGTCTTGACTATATTTTCTATTCATTTTGCAACTCATTTGATAAATAAAAGTGTGAGTTTTCATGGAAAACACGAAATTGTCTGGGTGACCCCAAACTTTTGAACGGTAGTGTAGATTGACCGAAATGTTTTACACGTGTGGAATCATAATATGTATATTAAATAAATGTACTTCAAGGATGCGTCAATTATGCTAATAGGGGTAGTTTTGGAAAACCAATGTGTTTTTGTTTTGTTTTCCACAGGTAGCCTAGCTTATGTTTTAAATTATTAATAACTTTATTGTGCAAACCATTACGTATAGCCTAAGCAATGTGTTCAATCTGGTAATACAACTACAACAGCATCTACTACTACTACTACTAATAATAATAATAATGATGAGGAAACAATTAGGCAGCAGACGACATGTTGGCGCTCTTAGATTTCTGAATACCTGCAGTACTCCAACATTGCCACAGGCAAACGTGTGTACGCCAAGTTGGAACCTGACGTGGAGCTGTCATGGCAAAATGTGTCTGGGTGCGAAGAATGTGTCCGGGTGACGTCATCGGAATTCTTGGAATGTAGTTGCTATACCAGCATGATGAGCTACAGCTACAACAACAACAGCAACAAAAGAAACTACAACAAAAGCAACAAAAGAAACTACAACAAAAGCAGGTATGCTATTAAGTCACTTATTTTCGTCCTTAATATTTTACACGTGTCTTTGTTAGTAGTTATTTTACATTTTTATTGTTAATACTAATCTTAGCTGTTAAATACGAGTGTAGACACTTTGGGGAGATACATTTTCGGACACTGGCTTAATGAATATGAGTCAATATCACCATAAAGTGCCTTTGAGACTTCCCAATTTCCTAAAGAAAAAGCTGAGATTTTCCATATTCATTGTATTAAGTAGACCTTATGCTGTTAGAAAGGCATGTTGGTCAAGCTCCAGCACTTTTTATAAATTAACTGCAAGCAGACAATGTACGAGCAAACCACAAAATATGTCCACCCTGTCATGGACAAGTTCAAAGAGTAAATACATTTGAATTGCATAGTGATTATAAAATGTACATACAGAAAGGTATTTAGTCCATTTCTCAACAATATATTTTAGTTAATGGAAAAAGTATTTTGATAATAATGAAATTATGGCAAAATATTTGTTTCCCTATAAAATCTGCGAGAGTTGCACTTTCTTTTCTAAATAAAATCTAACAACAAACATATCTGATCAAACTTTCAAACAATACTATTTGGCTCTCATTTGTTTATAAATAAATCACACAAAAGGTTTTGATAACTTGTGAAATTAATTTGTTTATTTTTCATAAAACATGAAAATGACAGGGTGGACAATGACATGACAGGGTGGAACTTGGGCATGACAGGGTGGACAAGTTGTGAAGTGTCACTGAACTGTCACTTATAAATGTAATAAATCTAAAGGAAATTATGTAAAAGAAATTGTCAGAGGTCATTTTCTCATGTAGGGGGAAATTACCACTTGAACAGACTGGTTTGATCCACTCTACCTGCATGCGGCCACTGAATAAAGATGCCCAAAATGAGCCATTAATGTGGCCTTCTAGTGTTAAACTCTGTACATCATTCTGCCCAGTGAAACTCAAACATTCAACTGTAGAACAAGAAGAAAAACATATTTTTAAGTGGAGAACGGTTGATAAAATAACCAGCGTGCTACCGAGAGATCACTTAGACGCGTCTCCAGTCTCTCCCTCTCTGCAGAGAGACAAGCCTCAATTCTCTAGTTGCTCTTCCACATACTTCCAAGCAGACGGCTCAATCTGTAGCGAGCGCCTGTTCAGAGCCTGTGGTTCTGGTATAGCAACTACATTCCAAGAATTTCGATGACGTCCCCAGACACATTCTTCACACCCGGAAACATTTTGCCATGATAAAACCAGTATTTTTGGCATCTAGCTACGCACTTTTTATTTTTCCAGTTCTTCATCCATGTGTACTTAACCAATTTTAAAGACAACAGCAACAACAAAAAACTACAACAAAAGCAGGTATGCTATTAAGTCACTTATTTTCATCCTTAATGTTTTACACGTGTCTTTGTTAGTAGTTATTTTACATTTTTATTGTTAATACTAATCTTAGCTGTTAAATACGAGTGTAGACACGTTGGGGAGATACATTTTCAGACACTGGCTTAATGAATATGAGTCAATACCACCATAAAGTGCCTTTGAGACTTCCCAATTTCCTAAAGAAAAAGCTGAGATTTTCCATTGAACTTCATATTCATTGTATTAAGTAGACCTTATGCTGTTAGAAATGCATGTTGGTCAAGCTCCAGCACTTTTTATAAATTAACTGCAAGCAGACCATGTACGAGCAAACCGCAAAATATGTCCACCCTGTCATGGACAAATTCAAAGAGTAAATACATTTTAATTGCATAGTGATTATAAAATGTACATACAGAAAGGTATTTAGTCCGTTTCTCAACAATATATTTGAGTTAATGGGAAAAGTCTTTTGATAATAATGAAATTATGGAAAATAAATTGTTTCCCTATAAAATCTGCGAGAGTTGCACTTTCTTTTCTAAATAAAATCTAACAACAAAGATATCTGGTCAAACTTTCAAACAATACTATTTGGCTCTCATTTGTTTATAAATAAATCACACAAAAGGTTTCAATAACTTGTGAAAATAATTTGTTTATTTTTCATAAAACCTGAAAATGACAGGGTGGACAATGACATGACAGGGTGGAACTTGGGCATGACAGGGTGGACAGGTTGTGAAGTGTCACTGAACTGTCCCTTATAAATGAAATAAATCTAAAATATTACTTGGAGTTTCATCTGTATCCTCAGGCACTCATTCACAGACCAAATATTAAGGTGGGAAGCTTCACCACAAATTCAACTGACACCAGGAAGAGACAGTGAAAGGAAATTGACATTATTAAACACACGGTCAAGCTAGCTAGATTGTTGTCTTAATCAAAGTAAATAACTTGTATGAAGTGTTATGAGACATGAAATGTTACTCAATCTCACAGAAAAATATCATAAAATACAAGAATGATCATGACATAAGAACTATCTTACCACCCACTGTCTCCTGCCTCCCATACAGTCGCCATGGCAGTGCAGCAACAGGTTACAACGGTGACAACAACGCACAGCTCTAAGTCTTGGAGTACGGGACTATGCGCCTGCTGCTCAGACGTAGAAACTTGTAAGTCACATGACCTCAACAGTGACCTCTGTGCCATAGGCCCATTCTGATACTCGAAGTCTGAATCTAGGCGTCTTCCATTAACTGTGCAGCTAGTGTGTGTACTTGTGGAGAGCTGTAAAAAATGCTACTAAGGGCACTTTCTGTTTGTGATCCAGTAACATTTTACTTTACGTTAAAAGACAATGTGTAAAAGGCTCATTCCACAGCAAACCTAGCAACTGTAAACAGGAAGCAGTGTGTGTGTCTGGTTCCTGGTTATGTGGGATATTAATATTCGTGCATCCTGGCATTGTAGTTTCAGAAAATAGAAGACAAGCAAGTCTGTGCAAACCATTTTGTTTCTGTGTAGTTTTCAGTATTCAGTATAGAGGTCGTATTGTCTTTACTTACTTGATGAGTATGTGGTCTACATTGGCTCATGTTTAAAGCTTGAGGGAAATAGTTTGATTGTTTCACTGTTCCTTTGCATCCACCAGGGAAAAGTCCTGAACACCATTAATATTGCTGCATATTTTACTGTTCGTATTGGTTGCTGTTGCTGTTGCCGTATGTACTTATGACTCACTCACGCAGCAGCACACTGCACTGCAGCCTATGTGTACAAAGCAATGGCTTTGCTTAAAATAGCAGGCATTTCACAGAACTCATGGCAATTCTTTTTCATCTTTTCTCCCACCAGACAGAGACCATTTCTTCTTTTCATTCGTTTAAAAAAATAAATATATATATATACATCTGAAGTAGCATCCCCTTTTCACATCAAGTTACATCAGTAACAACAAAAAGGAGAGATAAATGTAATGGACCATTTTGCTGACTGAAAACAAAATCATACAAAATAAAAATGGCATTCAGAAAAAGAAGCAGGAGGAAAATGAGAAGTTTTTTTTGAGAGTGTTTTTTTTGGCAGGTTGCTGTGCCTACTGGTGCTTCCCGTGCATGCAGTGCCAAACGGCCTCTCAGTACGGATGGTGCGCCCTCATGCCCCTGCTGGACGTCTTCTGCATGGTGACTTCCTGCTGTCTCCGCAGTTCCATGAGGGATCGCTATGGCATCCACGTAAGTGCGCTGGGGCCAAAGTAGAGAACAGATCTGGGTCAAATAACTATTTAAATAATTATTGAATCCTTTAGACACCAATCCTGCAGATTACTGACAACTTTAAAAGAAATAATTTGTTTTCACTAATATTCAGAACAAAATTCTTCTTCCATAAGATTGCACGTTTTGGTTAGTAACTTGATTTGCTGAAAATTCTCAGGGATCTGCAGGAGTGTTTTCAAATTGTACCGGCATCTAAAGAATCGAAGTTTTTCTTAGTCACTGAGGGTAGTGTCACAGGACGTGTTATTATTGGCATCCTGTGACACATATCTCCACCAGAGCCCTATCATTTGTTGCTACAATATGAGATCAGCAGCTTTCTCTAGATGACAGAAAATGTTAGGGTCAGCTGCCTTTACACACATACAGAGCTGCTCTAGAAGAATGGCACACTGCATGGACTCTTTGGTTCTCTGCCCCTCACTCTGGCCCCGTTTGGTCTTCTAGGGCTCATGCTGCGATGACTTCTGTATGATCTTTTTCTGCTACCCCTGTGTCTGGTGCCAGATGTCCAGAGAGCTTAAGATTCGTGGCGGCGATACTACCACAGTTACCACCCAAGTCACAAGCATAAAGTGACAGAGAGAGAGTGAGATACTCTAGCACACACAAAAACCTGTTTGGGTGCCCAAGTTCGGTCCCGGAGATCTACTGGGTGTGCAGGCTTTTGTTCCAGCCCTTCACTAACACACCTGATTTGAACATTCATTGATATGTACACTATAACAAATTATTAACCTGGTCTCCTATAAAGTTTTTTGTTGTTGTTATTGTAATCAGCCATGTTTAATTTCAAGATTCAAGACCAAATTGTTTCTGTGTTTGGCTTTTTGCATAAATAAACCAGTCATTTGTTTAACCTCAAAGCCTTCCCGGTTCTGTCTATTTTCAGTGATATTTGTTTGTTGAATCTTATGATAGAAGATAGAATGTTTTATAAATGAGGCCCCAGAATTGTGGAGAGCTTTCTGTATTGTTGACACATGCACACATTGACCACTCTTTGCCATAAAGTCCTGTTGCTCCTCCATAGTTTCCATTGGCCTCTCTGATTAGTCTCCTTCTTGCTTGGTCATCCAGCGTGCTTGGCCTGATCTAGGCAAGGTCCTGGGACCTCATTTGTAAAACATGCTTACGCACAGATTTGATCTTAGAATGTGCTCAAATCCACGGCAAAGTTCAGATTTATAAAAACGGTCTTTGACGTGGAAAAGTACTTAGCTCCACGTCAGGTTCCAACTTGGCGTACGCACGTTTCCTTGTGGCAATGTTGGAGGACTGCAGGTATTCGCGGTCTCGTCTCTTCTCTGTCCTGACCCCTCGCTGGTGGAACGACCTTCCGCAATCAGTCAGGACCACGGAATCACTTGCGATCTTCCGCAAGAGACTCAAAACCCACCTTTTCAGACTCCACTACCACTGAATCTAGCTAATTGTCATCACCACTGCCTACTTGCTCAACACTATATACCCCTGCTTACTCCATTTAAAACAATTATAATTTACTAACCTTTTCCTTCCCAGTGTTACAGGTATGGTATGCAACTGCTTGCAATGGTGCCTATTGCTGTATTACTGCACTGATCTCTTGCGCGAACTATGATTGTTCCTACCATGTATTTATGCACATCTTGTAAGTCGCTCTGGATAAGAGCATCTGCTAAATGCTTAAAATGTAAAAGTAATGTAAAATGTATTTGGAAATCTAAGAGTGCCAACATGTCGTCTGCTGCCTAATTGTTTCCTCATTATTATTATTATTATTAGTAGTAGTAGTAGTAGTAGTAGATGCTGTTGTAGTTGTATTACCAGACTGAACACATTGCTTAGGCTATACATAATGGTTTGCACAATAAAGTTAATAAATTAAAACATAAGCTAGGCTACTTGTGAAAAACAAAATAAAAACACACATTGGTTTTCCAAAACTACCCATATTAGCATAATTGACACATCCTTGAAGGAAATGTATTTAATATACATACAGTGGGGAAAATAAGTATTTCACCCCCTGCTGATTTTGTGAGTTTGCCCCCTTACAAAGAAAGGAACGGTCTATAATTTTCATGGTAGGTTCATCTTAACAGTGAGAGACAGAATATTTAAAAAAATCCCAGAAAATTACATTATATGAATTTTAAACATTTATTTGTGTTTTATTGAGGAAAATAATTATTTTCCTCAATAAAACACAAATAAATAAGTATTTCACCCCCTAGCAAAACATGACTCAGTACTTGGTGGAGAAACCCTTGTTGGCAAGCACAGCGGTCAGACGTTTCTTGTAGTTGGTCACCAAGTTTGTGCAGATCCCAGGAGGGATTTTGGCCCACTCCTCTTTGCAGATCCTCTCCAAATCCTTAGAAATCAATTTTCAGTGTCCTGGCTGAGGGAAGGAGGTTCTCACCCAAGATTTCCCTGTACATGGCCCCATTCATCCTCCCCTCGATCCGGTGAAGTCGTCCTGTGCCCTTAGCAGAGAAACAGCCCCAAAGCATAATGTTTCCACCGCCATGCTTGACAGTGGGGATGGTGTTCTTGGGGTCCAAGGCAGCTTTTTTCTTCCTCCAAACACGGCGAGTCGAGTTGATGCCAAAGAGCTTGATTTTAGTCTCATCTGACCACAGCACTTTCTCCCAAGCCCCCTCTGAATCATCCAGGTGCTCATTGGCAAACTTCAGACGGGCCTGTACATGTGCCTTCTTGAGCAGGGGGACCTTGCGGGCACTACAGGATTTCAATCCATTACGGCGTAGTGTGTTACCAATGGTCATCTTGGTGACTGTGGTCCCAGCTGCCTTGAGATCATCAACAAGCTCCAGTCGTGTAGTTCTGGGTTGTTCCCTCACCTTTCTGATGATCAGGTTCACTCCACGAGGTGAGATCTTGCGTGGAGCCCCAGACCGAGGGAGATTGATGGTCAATTGGTGTTTCTTCCATTTTCTAATTATCGCACCAACAGTTGACTCCTTCTCACCAAGCTGCTTGCCAATGGTCTTGTAGCCCATTCCAGTCTTGTGCATGTCTACAATTTTGTCCCTGATGTCCTTAGGTCTTGCCCATTGTGGAGAGGTTGGAATCTGATTCATTGATTGATTCGGTGGACAGTTATCTTTTATACAGGTAACGAGTACTTAATTAGGAGTACTAATTAAGTAAGAGGACTAATCTGTGTGCCTCCTGGTCACATAACCGGTCTGTGGGAGCCAGAATTCTTGCTGTTTTGCTAGGGGGTTAAATACTTATTTTCCTCAATAAAACACAAATAAATGTTTAAAATTCATATAATGTGATTTTCTGTGATTTTTAAAAAATATTCTGTCTCTCACTGTTAAGATGAACCTACCATGAAATTTATAGACCGACCGTTCCGTTCCTTTCTTTGTAAGGGGGCAAACTCACAAAATCAGCAGGGGGTGAAATACTTATTTTCCCCACTGTATAATGGTTCCACACATGTCAAACATTTTGGTCAATCTATAGGCTATAAAATATCTGCAAGAGGAAGAATGGCAGCATTGGCACTTCTCGAAGATATCGCCAACCGCGCAATAAGAAGGGAACGAGTTATTCGAGATTTTGACCTCAGTTTTAAATCAGACCACTTTTTCTTTACGTCCTTCAGGGACCTTTGCTGCCCCCCGTTCACAGCCTGGGCTAGACTGCCAGGCCACGTACTTGGTTTTACTGGTAAAGCCACTGGAAAGGCTCCCAAACAGCATCCCTGCACGCATCTGCACCTCCGCCAACAGGACCTCGATTTCGACCTCGCTAAAATTATTTTTCTTGCAGCTCGCCATTATGAAGCAGAGGATTTGTGTTTGATTCGAGCTCCTTTATATGCTAATGATATTAAGTAGGGGCCGTTTACAAGGCGGAGATCTAAAACCATTCAGCTACGCACAATTTCAAGATCATTTGTTATTTAGAGATTTCACATCTGGGGGAGTGGCGTACATATGTTTTTTTGCACATTTCAGAAATGATCTTAGATCAAATGTAGGATGGTTTCTACGCAACTTTTTTTAAATAAATGAGGCCCCTGGTGGTGCCATGCACCTTCCACTTATTTTTCTCATGGCGGATTCTTTACTCTGAAATGCACTACCCAGCAGTGGAATCCTCTGGAAACAGCTGATTTTATTCTGAAATAATCAGAATCACTACAATTGAACACAGGTGGAGGCCAATTGGCTTGGTGTGTGATCTGGAAGGTGATTGGTTACCCCTGAGCTAGGTCACAATTGGTATGATAAGTGGGGTGTAGACTTATCAATCAAATTATCCCGTTTTTTTTTTTTTAATTAATGTTCAGAATATATATTTTTTTCACTTGGAAGTTGTAAGGTAAAATGTGGAAATAAAGGTGGATGATTTAATTAGAGCCTGTAAGGCAACAAAAGGTTACATTTTTGAGACAGGGTGTAGATTTTAAAGGGGCACTGTAGATATTTTATAGACAGTTTATATTCAGGTCACGTAGCTCCAAACACAGTGGACTTTATCATGCAATGCAATGTAACAATATTTTACATATATTTTCAATGCTATTGACACATATGCATGGCTATAATCTCTACTGAAATTCCTGTAGACCTGCACAACTAGTTATTTCTGGCAAGTTTTTATTTTATTTTTATGTTTGAGGAACAATTACCCCTCGGAAATGTATTTACATTTACAGGGAAGGTTACTCCAGCTACAGTGGGGGAAAAACAACAACAAAGAACGGTACCAGGAGAAAAACAAATAACGGTGCCAAGAGAAATGGAAAGTTATATGAACATAGAATAAGAATAAAAACACTGCTGATGCTTAATTTAGTTTCTGAATACAATTTTCCCTAAATTTGAACAAATGATGCATTTTTTTGTTAAAATTGTCACAGCTGGGCTATACATTAATTTTTCAGGGACTACTTTATACAGTTATTAATTCCAAATTCCTAACTGTCACAGTAGTGGGCGGTTTTAATTTATAGCACGTGCTATTGGCGGACTTGCTGTGTCACGTGCTCATTTGATCAGCTAGAGTTGTACAGCTGGGCAGTCACATCTGTTTTTATATCTTTATTAGTTCTATAACCACAGTATATAATTAAATGTGTGTAAGCTACATTTTATCGTCGCTTTTGAACTTAAACGTTGCTAGCGTTTTACAGGTTTTACAAGTTTGAAGGTTTTGAAAGCGTCAGATGAAATGGCTTTAAACTGAAATAAACCCATTCGCCAAACGCAATATGTCCACAGATTTATGTGACCCGTCATGTTTTGTCAGATTTATGGAAAGGGGGTAATATTTTGAATCTCTGCAAAGTTTGAAGCTTATACAAGCATCGGATCAAGCAGAATGTCCAAAAATCATGTAAAATGCATTATGGCTAACGTTAAAGGATGTGGTCACCAGACTGTATGCGCCACCACTATTACTTCACAATTATTGTAGCCCTATATGCTTCCTCAAAGCACATAGTTTCGAATTCCTGCAAGGTGTACTGCGGGAGGCTTACATGGAGCAACAACATATGGAAAACATTTTGGGGCGTGACAACAAACCCATACGAGATATGTAGGCTAGTATTCCTTCGGAAATCCAGTAGTCCATTAAAGTATACACATGTACAATATGTACAAAACTCACAGTCTAAACTCATGCGTGGAACGTTTTGGAAGCATTTGCCCGAAGGTCATGCCTACTATGGCCGCAAACCATGCCGTTTTTGCGTTCACCATTTTTGGCGAAACAAGCCTCTCGGGGCAAACTTAACAGAACGTTATAATTAAGTGGTGAAAATGTTGCAGTAGACCAACCAAGTTGAAAATAATTTAACTTCCACTGCAAGTTGTCATGACAAGCCAGCAAGCAATCCAATCACATTCACAAGGAGGAGGGTCATCTAGTCACAAGAAATTTCAGTTCAAGATGGAGGAAAAAATGAATCCTCAAAGTCATGGAATTTCCCAAAATGTATGATGAATCAACGTATACCGAAACCCTAAAAAAAATAGAGCATGGAGAAATTTGTGATGAGTTTGCTATTGTATAGCAAAGTGTGTAGCTTGCCATATTCGGAATGCTCATTAATTTGGCTTGGAATCTTCCCTAACCAATTTGGTTTACAAAATGTTCTAACTGGCTTGCATGTGGCTAACTAAACCAGTTTGTATGCAAAACATTAAATTTTGGGTGGTGTGCGAACATTAGGGGAGTGGCTACCAAAGTGTACCAAAGCAATTGCTTATTCCTTTATAGATACTGCACTTGCTAAGGACTAATAACGACTTAATGAAAATGTTATGCCTCAATTATAAAGTAGTACCTGGGAGGCTTGGTTCACCAGAAATGGTGCAAAAGGGGTGTGGTCTGCAGCCATGGTGGGTGTGGTTTTGGGGCAAACGCTTCCAAAACTTGCTGCGCAAGTTCAGACCAAATGTGACATGCGTGTCCAGTTTCGGTCCGATCGCGCTACATGCTATGAATTTTTTACATTTAGCAGTTGCTCTGGATAAGAGCGACTTACATTTCTTTACAGCTGGATATTTTACTGAAGCAATTCAGGTTAAGTACCTTGCTCAAGGGTACAACAGCAGTGCCCCACCTGGGAATTGAACCTGCAATCTCTGAGTTACAAGCCCAGCTCCCTAACCATTACACTACACTGCCAGTAAAATAACACAAATAAAAACTGACAAGAACAATAAGCTTCCGCCCTTAGGCCTTGGATGCCTAAATGTTTCTCACTCTTATGGAGTGAGAAACTTTCCATACTGTCACCTCCTCAATGTGTTACCACCACTGTTATGCTGGTTATCCTTGATCAGGTGTGGATGGTTTGGAACTCTCTCATGGCTGCATGTTTTCTCTGTCCCTCTCCTAATAGGTATGCTGACATAGCTTACGCCTGTTGGGGCTATCTGTATATTTCCTATGCATGTGCTCCCCTGCTCTTACATAATGCTACTGGCTATAGCACTGCTTTTTTTTTTTTTTTTTTTTGACTGCATGTTCTCTTCTCTGACTGCATGTTGACTTCGGGGCACCTGCCCCTGAGCCCTAGATCCTGTGAGAAGTGTGAGCTGCCCCCATCAACCCTCACCCCCACGCCAACCCCAGATCTTCCCCATGGTTTAGCCCCCCTGACTACCTAACTCAGGAGGGGCAAAGTCTTTCAGCCCTGAGCCACCTTGGACTGACCATGACATGGTCTTTTTGGACATACCCTGTGCTGGCCAGAAGAGGATGGGCCCCCTTTTAGTCTGGTTCCTCCCAAGGTTTCTCCCTACCAAGGAGTTTTTCCTTGCCACTGTTGCCTTTAGGCTTGCTTTTTGGGGGTCTAGGCCTGGGTTCCCCCTCTGTTAAGCGTTTTGTGACAATTCTATTGTGAAAAGCGCTATACAAATACATTTGATTTGATTTGATTTGATTTAAAAACAGGGTGAAGGGTGAAGTAGCCTACCTGTACTGTTTCGTAAGTTACATGCATTAAAATAGGCCACATGAATGTCTTAAACAAGACTATTTTAACTGTACCACACAAAAAAAGTTGTTTTATTAGTTGTGTATTTTGTGCGAATTAATCGACACAGGAGATGTGGCATCAATTGGTACATACGTAAAGCCAGACCTCATTAACTTCTGTTAAAAACGGAACGGTTTGTAAATATGTTAATGGTTTAAAACGTATTTTCATGAACGCAATTAATCGAACATATTTGCTATTTATTATTCTCAAACGTATAATACAGGTGGGCCCTCTGAAACGTTAATTTATTGAGCAGTAAGCGTTTTGACATTGCAAAGCAAAGATGTAGCAGGGCATGTTAAAATAAGAAGCCATATATTCCTGTTAAACTAACGGATCCCCCTGTATAGCCGTGTTCCTCTGCTTCTTTTTAATAAAGGGAGAGCAGCGGCGTTATTTTAATGTCAAACAAATTGCCTTAGTTAAATTAAATGCGTGCGGCAGGAAAACTACGTAGTTCGACGTAACGTTAGCTGTGAGCTGTCAGCTTCCTAACATTTCTTAACAAGGCAGTCAGCCACTCTTTGCTAGCTAACGTTAGCAAACGTGTGGTCCAACCCACAGGCATTACGTTCTTTTGCAGTGGTTCGTTCCCAGCAGCCGCCGAGAAAAGCAGGTAGCTAACCGATATGATAATAATCACTGGCTGAAGACCTGCAAATCGTTATAAACACGTTTAAATAATATATAACGCACAATAAAACACTTTTCTAACTACATAGCGGTGGTTAACATATGGCCGTAAAGTGGTGTTTGGTGATACAGTATTGGCAATATTTCGGCTACTAGCAGCAACATATTTTACATGAAATACACATTTCCCCCAAGCAATCGTAAGTTAGCTTCCTATCTAGCCAGCAAGCCATTTAACCATGTTTGCCATGGGTGGCATTACGGAATGACACTTGTTTAACTATGTTAATGTAACAAACGGTACAATAACATTGTGGCTAGTTGCACTGTGGAGTTCAGCAAACTGTTTTGTTTTTTTACAGTCTAAACGAAACAAACAAAATGTCTTCTCCAAAACAGCAAAGCTTACTACGGGAGGCGTCTCATCAGATCATAGCCGGCGGATCTGCAGGTAAGTCATTCCAGATACGTCCAAGACTGTTACTTTGAACTAACTAACAATAACTATAACCAGAAACACGTGTTTGATAAAGACTGCCAGTATGTGGTGGAGTAAAATGTCACTGGATTCACCTTAGTGCATTTTCGCAGCATTATCCTCTTGGTAACGTGTTGCGAATTGAATAAGCTAACTGTATTAGTCTAATTGTCTTGAACAACCGAATCATTCGCTATCTCGTCATGTTTTTTGCACGCGTTTGATACTGGCGGATAATGGTGTCGCTGTTAAATTGGCGCCTTCATAAAACACACACTCTAGTTGCATTGGTTCCGCACTCACAACAGGTCTTCGGGAAGTACACTTTAAAATAAACGTAATACTTAGGAAGGGTGTTAAGTTTGTACATGCAGGTACAGCATTTGGGCAGGTCTACAGTACACGTAGACCGTTTTGTGAATAAAGTTCAAGATTCTAAACTGTTATATTCCAGTTACTTGTATACACCGTCTTAATGGTAACAAATAATATGAATTCAGGATGGCCATTGAAACGTTTACTGTTGCGTTTACATTGTTATAAACGAAAACGTCGATTATTAGCTTCAACGCAAACATTACCCCGTTCCATTGGAAGCTACAGTACATTCGATTTTATGTCCTTGTTGTTGAAAGCAATAGACACGTATACGGTATTAAAGGCAAAGGAAATTCGTTTCTAACAATACGTTTAAAGCTAGCCGCAGATACGTGTTTTATCTGTTGAATTCTGAGGTTTGCCTATGATGGGTTAACCCAGGGGTCGGCAACCCATAACACTCAAAGAGCCATTTGGACCCGGTTTCCACGGAAAAGAAAACACTGGGAGCCGCACCATTTTCTGTCGATGAATCGGTCGCAGCGAAAAAAAGCAACGCGAAAATAATCCGAAATATCCTGAAAGAGCCGCATGACGACGCAGGTTGCCGAGGGTTAATCTTTGATTTTGAAAATTTGTTGTTTTCATGGCATGAATGTGCACCCGATTACACAACCACACAACTATGTAGACTTATATCTGAAACAATTGTGAAATTGTGTGTTTTTACCTGCTCTCAAGAGAAACGTGGCAATACGATTTCCATGTCAGCTATTTACCATGTTAAATCATGTTTTCTATTTAATTTAAAAAAGTGGTACCTTATTTTATTTCTGCGATTAAAGAACGAATGAGGTTTTAGATTAGTGTAAAGATGCCTCAAGAACTGTTCATATATTTTTAAAATATAGTTGGAGAGGATTTTAAAATAAGGCATACAGAGGTGAAGGGTAGTGCATTTCAGTTGAAGAAATCCATCTATCAGAGATGGCAAATGGTAGTAAATGATTACAAAGTCATTACTGTTAGTTGCATTGCCAGACTGCCTGGCTGTTTTGGTAATAGGGCAACATTTCAGCAATTATGAAATTTGAATGACAAGAGGGGTTTGTTTTGTTTGTTTAGAAATCTTTGTTGGCTAATGTGTGTGTGTGTTAGTGTTAGCAAGCTTGTACATTCATTTGGTGACAGAGCCTGCTTGCAACCCCCAATAAACATTAATAAACCTTGAGTTCATCTTTAAAAATTGAAAAATTATTATATTTTGGGGGAATGTCCAAGACTGCAAACTGCAGGCTCACTCACCTCTGATGATGGTCCAGGGTAACAAAGCAATTTACCAGTCGCTCACAAAGGGTAAAGACTCTATTGGCAACCATTCTCTCTCCAACAGCTAATATCAGTGACACAAAAATATTAATCAATATGGTAATTTATGTTGAATTACTTAAGACAACTGCCATTTCTGAAGTAGATTTGGCAGACACAGAGCTCTCTGGAGGTGGAGCTGCCCTTGTTCACCGGAGGAATCATGTCATCATACTGTTTGTCTGGAGATAAGACTAGAGATACCTAACCTTGTGTTATGCTAGAAAGTTGTTTCTGTCCCGTGTGTTCACGGGTCAATTTTGACCCATGATTTAACTCAGTCCAAAACACAATGACTATCATCCAATATTGTTTTTACTACATCATAACTAACTTATTATGCATTCATAACCATACAATCCTGTTGTCATTTTATTTTATGGCCCCAAGACACATTATACCACATATTCTTAAGTTAAAAAGGGGATTAAATTCACTGGGATTAAATTTTCTAACATAAAATAGATTTATGTTAGAAAAAGGTTAAAAAAAAAAAAAAAACAACAAAAAAAACTTTTTTCATAAAACACAACTTTATTTGATTCAAAATAGCAGATTCAAATTAAACACAAACATGAACAAGGGTGTTTCTGTGTATCCAGTATGTGTGTGTGTGTGTGTGTGTGTGTGTTCACATGCACGAATCACAGTATGCAATTGTTTGAGTGTGCTCCCTGCAGATGTATTTTTTACAAGTGTGGCAAGTTGTGCTGGTTTTTCTGTCCTTGTTGGAAGGGCAGGACTGGCACCTCTTTCTCTTGCTGCCTCTGGCGTCCTCTCGCTCGGCCCTAGTGGGAGTTGCTGATGTGGTTGCAGCCTGTGGAGAAAGGGGGTTGAAGGTGGGGTGTCTAGAGTCAAATATGAATCTTGATTGAGCCTTGATTGAGAGTTATGATGAAAGCAAGGGGTATTCTTTTTGAGTGTGTGTATGTGTGTGTGTGTGTGTGTGTGTGTGTGTGTGTGTGTGTGTGTGTGTGTGTGTGTGTGTGTGTGTGTGTGTTCATGTTCAAGTTCAAGTTAATTTTCAGTGTCCATATTCTGTGAGACAGGTTGAGTTCCCATGAGGTGGGGTGGGGTGAAAGTGGGTGGGAGTGTGGCCTGCACTGTTCTGCGAGAAAATAATTGTTCCCGTGGAGGTGGGGTGTTAAGAGTCAAATATGAATCTTGATTGAGCCTTGATTGAGACTTATGATGAAAGCAAGGGGTATTCTTTTTGAGTGTGTGTGTGTGTGTTCACGTTCAAGTTCATTTTCAGTGTCCAGAGTTATTTCAATGCACTGCTGGGTCTTCCCAGACCCGAACACCAAAACATACACTTTTTTTTAGAGAGACCTTCAGAATTGTCTAAAATGGTCAAAATCAGTTTTGTAGTGTTTATATAGCTGTTGTGGAGGATATCATGAAGCCTTGTTCCAATAAAAAAAACTAGATGGTAGTTATTATATCATTTTAACTTGAAACGGGTCACGGCGGACCCGAACATAATATATTAAGCGTGGTCGGTGGAGATAAGGAGATCAACTTTTAGTGCTATGATGATTGAGCTTATGAAAGAAGGGGAGGAAGTGGACCAGAGCAAAGTAAACAGTGGTCTGCTCTATCAGGATTATGGGTTTTGAGGGGCCAGCTGTAAGTGGTGACTGTGGACCAGTGGAGTCTGCTCCTCATTGTGCAGTTTTAGGTTAAGCTGGCTGGTTTAAGGTGCTGAAAGTTGTCCTCAGATTGGGTGCGGTTGGGTTTGTTGTCCAGATCGTTTTTACCACACCAGGTTATGTTTAATCACTCTCACAAATGTACATAATTATAATCAGTCTCATTTGATTATTCACTTCTGGATTATGAATATATTTATGCTTCAATTTTGCTACAACTACGCAAGCAATACACTTGACAATATACAAGCACAAAGGATTTTGGAGTATACTATTTTGCCTATATTCCCATGTTTCCATAACATCAAAACAGACACAATGTTTAACAAAAATATTTATTAAACAACAAAATCAACAGAAACTAAGAAATGAAAGGAGAAGGTAAGCATTGAATGGGGGAAATAAATAAATGAGAAAAAGGGGTGGATATATATGAGGAATGTGAGTGTTTGTGAGTGAATGTGTATGGATGCATGCTTGCTAAAGCTGAATGAGACACAAAGCGTTGGCTAGATAGTAACCCTATTTTAACTCTCGTAAGGTTTGACTGAGTCCCCATAGTAATGACGGAAAGCCTCTAACCCCCGTTCCAGCTGTTTTACACTTAGGGTTACGGTTACAGTTAGGATTAGGGTTACCAGCTCGTCTATGAAAATTGCCACTTTATCAGCAAATGCGCATACTCGAGATCTGGGAAAAATTAGGGTTACTATCTAGCAATGACCTTAAATACGGACCACGTGGAGTAGGCAAAGTTTGCGTACTTTGTTTCTGAACAAATGGGCAGTAGACATTCTGCAGAAAGACACACAATCTATTTGAATAATACTCTGATAAAGGGGCAAATGCTACCATGTGTGTGAACACGTGAATAGCAGGTTTGCACAATGGATTTGCAGTGTTTCATGAGCTATACTGCCGACCAAACGTCTAACGAGTTAGTTCAATCCTGTGATTTATGGAGATTATGCATGTAACTAAAATGGTTAGTTACAAGGAAGTTAAAAAGGGTTAAAAGAAAGGGACCAGATGAGTCAGACTAGTCTGGTAGAGTAGTCCTGGTCAATACGGCAAGTTAAATAGCTAACTAGTTTAATCCTGACACATTTAGCTAAACGGTAATATAATGCAACAAAAGATTGATGGATCCATTAATCTATATCATGACTGGACTAGCCTAGCTATTGGCTGGGTTTTTTTGCCAGCCTTACTGGAGTCATCCGAGTACGGCGTTAGTAGGGCCCTATAAAATCTGTTTTATTTTCAGAGCACCATGGGGTCCAGAGTACCATTTAATAGTGGGAACTGTATTTTACCATATTCACTTTTTTAAAAAAATAATATTAATTTTTATTTTGTTTCAGATTTTATCACATTTTCTCCCAATTTAGTAGCCAATTAGACCCGCTATTTTATGTCAATCCCCCCCTAGTAATGTGAGTTCGCTGCCGTAGTCCTGCGACCGGTAGTGACGAAGGCGAAGCATTGTTTCCTCCGAGACGGCACTCACCAGGCCGTCGACTGTAACCCGGTACTACAGGGCCACTCCTATACGCAGCGAACGTCCTGTCCGCTTCCCTCCCCCTCCCTGGGGCAGACAGCCAATCACCACCCCTGGTGGCACTCCCGACCAGAGCCGACTCTGGCGGGACGGGGAATCGAACACCTACCATATTCACTTCTGCTGTGTGGTTGCTGCTTCCAGGCAAACCTGGAAAAATGTAAATGTCCAGGTACTTATGCACCCCCTTTGATAGGGTAAGTGTGTAAATTGACTATGTGAGATGAGAGGAGATGGAGATGTTTAAGTGGATGTAGGTGAGGAGCACTGGTTGAATCAAATGTCTAGGCAAATTCTTGATCTGGCGCTCCTTTGGGACGACCTGATCTATCTTCTTCTTCAACTGTGACTAGCATTGGAGCGTGAAAAACAACCGTGATCATTTCTGGGAAAGAATGTTTTCTTAATCCGTGAAATATTATGCTGTGCTGGTGCACACTGGTAGGTGCCAAAAGAGTTATCAGGAGCGTTTTAACCGTCCTTGATTTTACATTTTACATTTTTACATTTTAAGCATTTAGCAGACGCTCTTATCCAGAGCGACTTACAAGATGTGCATTAATACAAGGTAAGAACAATCAAAGTTAGCGTACAAGATCAGTGCAGTAAAACAGCAAAAGACATAATTGCAGGCGTCTGCGTATCATACCTGTAACATTGGGATAGAAAAGGTTAGTGGGTTTTTGTTTTTTGTTTTTCTCACAAGTAAACAGTGGTGACAACAGATTGGCTAGAAGGACAGTGTTCAGTGGTAGTGGAGTCTGAAGAGGTGGGTTTTGAGTCTCTTGCGGAAGATTGGGAGTGATTCCGCAGTCCTGACCGATTGCGGGAGGTCGTTCCACCAACGAGGGACCAGGACAGAGAAGAGGCGAGACCGCGACGAGCGGCTGCCAGGCGTCCGGAGGGATGGGGCAGTCAGTCTGCCAGCGGAGGCGGAGCGGAGGGGTCTGGACGGGGTGTAGGGCGTGATGAGTGACTGGAGGTATGGGGGAGCAGTACCTCTGGTCGCTTGAAAAGCAAGCACCAGTGACTTGAATCTGATGCGTGCTGCGATGGGGAGCCAATGCAGAGAGGAGAGTAGAGGGGTGACGGGTGAACTTCGGCTGGTTGAACACCAGGCGAGCAGCAGCGTTCTGGACTAGTTGCAGTGGCTTGATGGCACAGGCCGGACGGCCTGCCAGCAAGGAATTGCAGTAGTCCAGACGTGAGATCACCAGGGCCTGGACCAGGAGTTGAGTGGCCTCTGGGTGAGGAACGGTCTGATCCTCCGGATGTTGTGGAGGGAGAAACGGCAGGTCCGAGTGATCGCTGCAATATGGCTCGAGAAGCACAGCTGGTTGTCCAGGGTTACCCCAAGACTCCTGGCAGACTGGGACGGAGACACTATGGAGTTTTCCACGGTGATTGACGCATCAATCATCGGGGAGCCCTTCGCTGGGAGGAAGAGCAGCTCTGTCTTCCCCAGGTTCAGCTTCAGGTGGTGGGTGGACATCCATGCGGAGATGTCAGCCAGGCATGCAGAGATCCGTGCCGGGACCTGGGTATCAGATGGAGGGAAGGAGAGAAACAGTTGAGTGTCATCAGCATAACAGTGATAGGAAAAACCATGAGCAGAAATAACAGAGCCAAGTGACTTGGTGTACAGAGAAAATAGGACAGGGCCTAGCACCGAGCCCTGCGGGACACCGGTAGAGAGGGGGCGGGGAGAGGAGAGGGATCCTCTCC
The DNA here is from genome assembly GCA_029706075.1 of Aldrovandia affinis. Classification (NCBI taxonomy): domain Eukaryota; kingdom Metazoa; phylum Chordata; class Actinopteri; order Notacanthiformes; family Halosauridae; genus Aldrovandia; species Aldrovandia affinis. The sequence continues at coordinate 1,043,691 of JAINUG010000072.1, forward strand.
AGGCCACCTGGTAGGACCGGTCAGCCAGGTAGGACTCAAACCATGTCAGCACAGATCCAGAGATTCCCATCTCGACGAGAGATGAGAGCAGGATCCGGTGGTCCACGGTGTCGAACGCCGCCGACAGGTCGAGGAGGAGGAGGACGGAGCTAAGGGATCGGGACTTAGCGACGTGAAGAGCCTCAGTGACCGCAAGGAGAGCAGTCTCTGTGGAGTGGCCTGCTCTGAACCCAGATTGGTTGGGATCAAGCAGGTCGTTCTGTAAGAGATGTGCAGACAGTTGATTATAGACAGCCCGCTCTAACGTTTTGGAGAGGAAAGGGAGGAGAGAGACAGGTCGGTAGTTAGAGATGACAGCAGGATTCAGAGAGGGTTTTTGAGGAGGGGGACAACCTGAGCACATTTGAGGGAGGAGGGGACAGAGCCAGAGGAAAGAGAGGAGTTAATGACATTAGAGACAAGGGGGAGGATGTCCATAGCAATGGACTGGAAGAGGGGGAAGGAATGGGATCAAGAGGGCAGGTGGTGGGACGGTGGGAAAGAACGAGTTGAAGGATGTCCGAGTCAGGGAGGGGTGAGAAGGAGGACAGAGAGGTGGGAGGTTTAGATAGCAGGATGGGAGAGGGAGACGTAGGGGGAAGGAGTTGCGAATGACCTCAACCTTCTCGTGAAAGAAGGATGAGAAGTCATCGGCGGTTATAGAGGAGGGGGGTGGGGGAGGAGGAGGGGTGAGGAGAGAGGAAAACGTAGCATAGAGTTTACGTGGGTTGGAAACAGAAGATTGAATCTTAGAAAGGAAAAATGCAGACTTAGCAGAGGAGAGGTTAGCGGAGAAGGAAGCCAGGAGTGTGTGGAAGTCTGACAGAGCTACAGGGATTTGGATTTTCTCCATTTCCTTTCTGCCGCACGCAGCTTCAGTCGGTTAGCCCGAATGGAATCGGTTAGCCAGGGGGCGGGGGGCGGAGACGAGCGGGTTTAGCTGATAGAGGACAGAGTAAGTCAAAGGAGGAGGAAAGAGAGGAGAGTAGGGTGGATGATGCTACTTCAGCAGGTAGCTGAGAGAAGGCATCAGTAGGGGGAAGGAAGATAGGACAGTAGCTGACAGGGCAGCGGGTGAGAGAGAGCGGAGGTTGCGATGGACAAGGACAGTGGGAGCAGGTGAAGATGGTTTAGGGACAGAGGGGAGGGGGAGGGAGAAAGACAGAAAGGAATGGTCAGACACATGTAGAGGCGATACCGTAATGTTGGGTGAGGCGCAGTTCCTGGTGAAGACCAGGTCCAGTTGGTTACCGGCCTTGTGGGTGGATGGGGATTCAGCCATGGTGAAGTCAAAGGACTGAAGCAGGGGGAGGAATGCAGAGGCCTGGGAGGACTCTAGCTGCAGGTTGAAGTCCCCGAGGAGTAAGACGGGAGTGCCGTCCTCAGGAAGGCACTGAGTAGGGCATCCATCTCGTCTAGGAAACTCCCCAGTGGACCTGGAGGGCGATAAAGAACAATGATGTGCAGTTTGCATGGAACAGTGACAGTGACAGCATGAAATTCAAAGGAGGAGGGTGAGAAGTGAGGAAGAGGAACAATACCAAATCTCCACAGGGGGAAAATGAGTATACCTGTCCCTCCACCTCTACCTGAGGGTCGTGGAGTGTGGGAGAAGGTGTAGGCGGCAGAGAGAGCAGCAGGGGTGGCCGTGTTCTGAGGAGTGATCCACGTCTCCGTGAGCACCAGGAACTGCAGGGAAAGTAGGGAGGCCTGGGCCGAGATGAAATCGGCCTTCCGGACAGCGGACTGGCAGTTCCATAGTCCGCCTGCTACCACCACGTCAACACCGGGAGATCTAGGAGGGTGGATGAGGTTGGACAGATTACGGGTGTGGGTAGAATCTCTCCATCTAGGCAATCTAGAAGAGGAGACATGGACTGGGATAGGGAGGAAGCATGTAGTGTTAGATGCAGAGGTAGTACAATAGGGAGATACAAAACTATGATACTCACCGTGCGGCGAGCACTCCCTAGCTGGCCCCCCTCGGTGGACTCCTGCAGGTAGACTCCTTTGTCTTTGTCCGCCGAGTCTTTGTACTCCTGCAGGTAGACTCCTTTGTCTTTGTCCGCCGAGTCTTCGTCCGGGAGGCTAGGACGGGGAGGCTGCCGCGAAAAGCTGCCGCTATCCACAGCTATGGCTGCTAATATAGCCGAGTGATGCTAGGCACTAAGTGGCGAGTGCCACCTGATAACAAAGCACAGTAATTAACAACTTAAAGAAACGCTCAACTACAAACACGATCTGATACAATAAGACCGATTCAAAACAGCTGAGTCGCAATCAGCTTTGAAATAAAACTATTATATATATAATCTAATAACTGCTGGACATCAGCGACACAATAGCCAGCTAGTTACAAAAGCAAAGTCATCATTTTCTCACTCACAGGCAGGATACACAAAGTGTCCCAGACTATCTGAGCCTCTGAGCTGCCGAATGTTTAGCATTGAATGTTTGTCCCTGGTGAACAAAACAATACAGGTTTGAATGCACAGGTGGAGTTTGTGCAAGAAGAGGGATTTGAAAGCTGATCTTCTAGATCTGGTCCATCTAAACCGTGGAAGAACGCGTGTTTCAAATGCTTGTAGTACTCGTGTGGGTGCTCTGTACAGCCATGCTTTATAGCTATGGCTTGAATCATAGCTGTTGACTCATCAAACCTGGGTAAATACTGTGCTATAAGTGTTTACACAGTTTAGAGTAGCTATCAGGGATGGAATAGGCTTGTGTTCCAATGAACATGTGGACCTCTAGAGGAAGTCTTCCAGATGAGTTTGAGCTTCTCTTGCTGGGTTGCCCTGGGCAAGTCTAAGAGAGCATCATTGACGTCCCTTAGATAACTCATACTACAACATTGAGAGCTTTTAAGATTGAAACATTTAAAGGACTTGGCAATACTGAAGTTGAAAGTTGAAGTTGTTTCAAGTATAGCCCATCTGTGGTCTCAGATATCCGCCTATACGATGGAGAAGGTGAGACTGAAACCTTAAAAGAAGAATGTGGTTCACATTGGGCTCGGTGCCCTCTATCTGGCTGGGACACCAGAGTTGGCAAATGGTCATCATGCTTCTGACGGCTATGAGAGAAAGCATGAGAATCTTGGATTCTCTCTCTGGTTGAGAGGAGAAGGTAGGGGAGTGAGCTTTGTGCTCCTTGCACCGAGGAGGCTAAATGGATGTGCTTTGGTCAGAAGGGTGGAGGGATCTCGACCTGAATAGATTGATGAGTCTTAGTCAGAACCAGAAGATGACTGCTTATCAGAAGTCACGATTGGACCCCCCTTTCCCCTGTTTATGGTTTGAAGAGCCACTTGCTGCACTAAAGAAAGATAAGTGGTGTCCATGTTTGGGCCCATAGTCCTCCCCAATGTGAGTTCCATAGCTTTCAGTCACGTGGTTTCTTCCCTAGTAACCGCCTACCTGCCGGGAGTTGACGGGGTGGGGTGTGCATAGGTTTCAGGAAAGAAAAAGGTAGATACATTGTGGACCCTATAGCACAAGATGGAATAAATGATGGCGTGTGTTTGAATGGGGATTCAACGTCGACACAGTTAAGTGATTTAGGGCTTGTCTGCTGGTCATCTAGGACTGGTATCAGACCCATGTAAGGGCACAGAGCTATCCTACATACCTGGCTACCTATGGCTCCTTGCTGAATAGAGGTGAATGGGGGTGATGAGATGGTTACTGGTGGAAGCGCATGTGTAGTGACGTGCGACTGGTAGCGAAGTGAGTGTTCACTTCAAAGCCTGAATAGTTCCTCTCTATAAGAGCAGAGATCTGATTCGGTGGAATGCAAATCATCTAGGTACCACATGGCTAGTGGATACAGGATACTGGTGTTTTGTGCTTTAAAGTTTACTATCTAATTCCCTAGTTCCTCATTTGTAAGGAGAACAAGGTTGGCTTGCCTGGAGAAGGTCAATACCAAGCAGGAGAGCAATGGGTCTGGGGACCCGATGCAGGGGTTACACTTTTCATTAATTAATTAATTAAAAGATTTATTTACTGCAGTCAGTAAGACTTAGAGAGGGGACTTAGCAAGTGTAAATAGCTGGGACTTGAGCCAAGCGATAAAGAAACTTTTCAACAAAAAAAGTTCCGTACTAGAGTGGAGGGTAAATGTATGAATGTCTAATTCAAAGTCTTAATAAATGAGTGTACTTCTGAAAGCCATCTGTAGTGTAGCAGCAGTGCATGCCTTAGGTGTAACTAGCAGAGTGGATTATTCACTCATGCTTCCTAGCTATAGTAAAAGGTAGCTACAGAGCCGTGATGCAGTCTAAGTTACAAAAACGGTGATGCAATGTAACTACTGCAAAATCACAGAATATGACACTGGTCAAAACAATCACTAACTATAAAGATCACAAAAGCACTGAATATGTCAGTACATTAGCGAATTAGACAATTATAAAATTTTGATTTAATAATAATCAGAGAGGATACACTAATAATTAAAATCACTTGTTATAAGATAAATACAATTATTAATAGTAAAAATATCTCATCTCATCTCATCTTCAGCCGCTTATTCCTGGTCAGGGTCGCGGGGGGGCTGGAGCCTATCCCAGCATGCATTGGGGCGAGAGGCAGGAATACACCCTGAACAGGTCGCCAATCCATCACAGGGCACTACATACACCATTCACTCACACACTCATACCTACAGGGCAATTTAGACTCTCCAATTAGCTTAACGTGCATGTCTTTGGACTGTGGGAGGAAACCGGAGGAAAACCCGGGAGGAAACATGCAACCTCCACCCTGCCCCAGGCGACAGTGCTATCCACTGCACCACCGTGAATAGTAAATATTCTAATAGTAAATATGAATAATGCTATTAAGGAATAATTACTTGTATTGAACTATAGTAGATATCTTTCGAATTCGTTTAAAAGCCATCACTGGTTGTGGAGGCAAATTAACAGACCACAGTGCAACACTAGGGGGCAGTGTTTAGACAAAGGTTGGGGAGCGAGGCCTTTCTATATGGTGAGAGCACCATCTAGTGGGTGTTTGTAATTTGCACTCTAGTTGGGTTCCAGTTTAATTATGAGTCTAGCTCTGAAATGTAAGAGTTTTGATATCACAACAACATGGAATAGAGCCAAATGCTATCCTCACACAGGGCACCAATTATGGAGGGGCTGGATGTGGTTTTATCACACCAGGTTATATTTAGTCAGTCTCATAAAATTAAATAATTATAATCAGTCTCACTTGATTATTCACTTATGGATTATGAATATATTGATGGTTCAATTTTTATATCAAAGCTACAACCTAGTAGCTTCTGACTATACAGAAGCGTGAAGGATTTTGGAATTCTTGGAATAGACTATTTTGGCTATATTATCATATTTCTATAACATCAAAACAGACACAGTGTTTAACAAAAATATTTATTAAACATAACAAAATCAACAGAAACCAAGAAATGAAAAGGGAAATAAATAAAGGAGAAAGAGGGGTGGATATATGTATGAGGAATGTGAGTGTTTGTGCGTCAATGTGTGTATGTGTATGGATGCGTGCTTGTTAAAGCATGAATGAGAAGCTAAATGTTGAAAACTGACCACGTGGAGTAGCCAGTGTTTGCTTGCTTTGTCTCTTAACAAAAGGCAATAGACGTGGTGCGGAAAGACACAATCTATTTTAATAATACTCAGATAAATGGACAAATGCTACTATATGTGTGAATATGTGAATCACAGGTTTGCACAATGGATTCACAGTCTTTTGGTGAATAGCATTGTTATTTTCATGAAGGGTAGCACTGTGTAAGGGAGAAGCGTAACTTCAACTCGAAAACTATAATACTGACCAAATGTCAATCCTTTGAAAAGGCTACAAAGTGTGTTGACCTGAACCAGCCTTATGATGTTATATATTTGGACTTTCAGAAAGCATTTGACAAGGTACCACATGAGAGGCTCATTGCTAAAATGAATTCAGTAGGAATTGCAGGAGTAGTTTCAGAGTGGGTGCATAATTGGCTGCAAGGGCGAATACAAAGAGTAACAGTAGGTGGGGCCGTATCTGTGGTGGTGGTGGTGTCCCGCAGGGATCGGTGCTGGGACCTCTGCTCTTCCTTATTTACATAAATTATCTTGATATGGATGTTAGTAGCAAAATAGTTAAATTTGCAGATGATACTAAACTTGGGGGTTTGGCAAACAGTTTGGAATCGACTAAAGTAATCCAAGAATCCAATCAATGAACTAAAATGAATTAAAACTAAAACAGATTCAAAAGATTACCCTTAATTAGCAACATAACATTGGATAATTAAATAATGTAAGTTTTGCACTCACCATCTTGCAGTTGAACAACGTTAACAAACTGAAAAAGCCATATAGCTGAGGTATAGCAACTTAAAAATATATTCCATTTTGAAATGAAAAGGCCCCTCCCTCATAATCGACAAATCCATATATCTACTGATTTTTATTTAAGGATATTTTACACAGCCTCTAAGTAATGCAGGGGCCCAGATTAGGGTAAAAGTCATACTTGTCAAAGGGCAAGTATCTTAGAAAAGATACTTGTCCTTCCTAAAAGTTACTTGTCCATGGTCTATTCACCTTCCAATTTTCCTGGAAAGTGTGATCTCTGCTCTCTGAATCTTATTTTCGCTGAGTTTTTAGCTGATCTTCTTTGGTTTTAGCCTTTTTAGTGGGGGGTGGACTTGCACCCTCAATAAATCTCCACAATGCGATCACTACGTCATATATAGCCCAAAGATAGACACAATGGTTAACGTTATTTATTTTCTACACGGATATTCATGTTTGACTTGTGCAGCGTGTGCTCATGGGACTGTGTAGCAGTGAAGCTGTGACGGGTGTCCACAGGTGCCATTAGCGACTAGTGTTCTGACTGTACAGTATATCATAACGTAGCTACACTCTAGTCAGTACTCAAACGAGAGAGACTTTTCCATTCCCAACTAGAGTGTGGTATGGCAGCTAACATAATAGCTAGCTAATAATTCCTGGATTTAACTGAGCAGAAATGTGGGAATGATTTGTGTTTGGACTGTAGGACGGTGATGAGAAATCACTGCAGGAAAATCACAGCAATTCTTCAGCCTGGCGGGAGAGCTCACTGAACTGAATATAGACAGTAACTAGCTAGCTAGTGTTCATGTCTATTGCTTGCTAAATCAAGGCTTGGGAAGTGATAAATGCATGATCACTTACTCCGTCTTATGTTAGCAAGCAACTAGCAACAACAGATATTGACACCCAATGTCCGTGGATGCTAATGTTAGCTAGCTAACTAACAAGATGGTTCTCGCTGTTGTGTCTATGTGCCGCAATCCACGAACTTGCTTGACTGCTGCAGTCTGGCATAGCAACAACAACAAACGTGGTGAGCACAGACTATATGCGGGTGACAATGTGTGACTTTTCCCATTTGGAACTTCAGAAATATTTTTTAATATCTGTGCATGACATGTTTGTTACGATGTGAGTGTAAAACAGAAATAATTCCAGTTTTTTTCAATCACTAAATTACGGGCAATTTAGACTCTCCAGCCTCGTCATGTCTTTGGACTGTGGGAGGAAACCGATACCCGGAGGAAACCCACACGGACACGGGAGAACATGCAAACTCCGCACAGAAAATCGAGACCTTCTTGCTGCAGCGCTATCCACTTCTAGTTCCAGTTTTTTTCAATTTTCAGTCGTCTGAGACGATCACTTCTGGAAATCGACTTAATTTTTAGACTGCTAATCTAATCTGGTAATGGCCTCCGCCCGTCATTCGTCACACATTCTCCTAGCTAATGCCGAGGTGATGGATGGTTGAACTTGGGATCCACCCGCACCTCCCAAGATGGTAGGATGCTGGCTCTTCAGGTGGTGCATTAATGGACTCCTTGTGGTGTTATATTTCAAAACTACATCACAATGTTGGCAATTCATGTTTTCTTCTTTTCTCTTGAAATGTTCCCGCATGGGACGTTTGGCACGTATTATTAGCTATTAGCACGTATTAGCATGTATTATTATTCATTATTAGCTAGCTGACCGCGCACCGAGGGTAGGCTAGTTAGCTAGTATGTTCACCACTGCACTGAATGGCAGGTTGCATCAACGTGGAGTTCATGCTTATTTAACATAATTCAAGCAATTTATTTTTAACATGTTTTTATGTTTGCTGATTTAAATGAATGAAATGCATGTCTCACCACTTTATATTTATTTATTCTAAATATAATATATATATATAGTATATTTAGCAATTTTCTGCACTGTATTATGGCAGATTCGTCTATCCAGGATTTTCTTCCTGTGTTGGAATTCAACTCTAGCTAGTTGCCATGAGGCAAGCTAGTGCAGAGGCTGACCTTACGGACAGGAGGTAAGAATGGAAGTGAGAGTTCTGAGCTGTAACAAAGGTTTTATTACATGAGAGGTAATAAAAGAAGGGATCTGGCGCTGAGAGATGATGTCATTAGAGTGCATTCCAAACTGTTACAGGAGCAAAACTGTTAATGGGCAGAACTGTTCCTTTGATGCTATTCACCACTGGCAGTGCACCTACAACAGCTACAGTACTTATAAGGAATGAACAGAAGCAGATGTGCCTGTAAGAATTGCAGGCCTAGTAGCATGATGAAAAGGATGTAATAATAAATAATAATTTATTTTATTTGTAATGTGCTTTTCATTGTGAGACAAACCTACAAAGTGCTACAGGGCGCATAAAACAAAAATAAAAACAGGGACATGAAAACCATTATGACATGCAATAAGGAGCTGCTGGCACTACCAGGAGAACAAAGACAACAGCGAAGAAGAAACACTTCAACAGAAAGTTTCCTGTAGAGGAGAGTTTTGATGCCTTTTTTAAAAAGAGTTCAGAGTCTGTGGTGCCCTCAGATGGTCAGGGAGGGCATTCCATAAGTGTGGGGGCGGAGTGCACTCCTGCAGAGTGAGGTGTGATGTATTCTATCCTGTGGTTTTCCTGCGCGTGTCTCCAGGCGCTAGCTGAGGCCCATCTGCGTCGCTGTCCATCAGGGCCCTGGCGTTTCACGTCTGTGGAGAAACATGTGAGGCGGCCAGCAGAATGACCTCACTGTTTCACTTTACTACCCCTTGGCTTGAACTGCGACCCCCTAGGGGTGCTGTTTGTCTCCCAGCTCCTTGTTAACGAGGTGGAGAGAAACATTAGTGTTAATTTATGTGTGATCCGGTCATGGTCCAGTGTGGTTTTTGAGTCGGTGGATGGTCTTGGGCGCTCTCTAAATACGAGCAGAGAAGGGGCTGGTCCCTTGGCTGTCTGCCCGGGCCCTAGTTATATAATCCTTGGTGGTGTCACCTATGCTTCATGCTCTGTGCTCTCAGTGAACTCGTAGCTAGGTATGAACACAGGAGCTTGGAGAGGAAAGATTTTAAGGGTTTCAAAGAAGAAATCATAGAACTCGCTTATCAGATGACGAACAGTTTCGTGTCACCTTGAAGCACACTAATGAGAGTTGTATGTCAGAGGTCATATTGGTTGAAAAAGGCCTGTTCCCATATTGACAGAATTTTTAAATCTTGCCAACAGCAAGCTTGTTCATTTTTAAAAATCCATTTTGTTTTATTTTTGTATTGAATTTTGGGAGTTGGGGGCTGTTGGGAATACAGGTCATTATTTAGAGCGCCAGTCGTATTGGCACGTGTTGGAGTGGAAAAGGAAATTTGGTAATAAAAATAAACAAATGATAAATCAAGCATAGTTGTTCTAGTGATTGATAGAAAACAATGGTGTGGATAGCATATTGGCTGTTTGCTTATTTTGCTTCTTGGCCACCTTTGAGAGCTATTAAAAGAAAACAGAAAATATAATTCCAAAGGCCTCCACAAGGGGACAGCAATGCTCTTTTGTAAATCTTCCTTTGTGAAACAGGTTAAAGATTGAGATCATCTTGTCTGTTCTAATCTAGTCTGAAGTGTTGTCTGTTCCACATTTTGAGTTCATGACCTAGGAAATATTACAATATTTTGATCAATCTCTTTATCACAAAAGTAGTAAGCCTACATTTCTTGTCACCTCCTTTTTCTTGAATAACCCACAACAGAGATGCTACAGAGAGGCTTACTTGGGATAAGAAGCCTAAATGAACATTTTGTTCTTCAAAGTTTGCGCACAAGGTCTTAGGTGAGGTGAAGGAGGCAACAATTTAATTTAAGGCCAGCTGGTATTTCTGTCTGTCCAGAAATGCTTTGAGTGTTTTTTGCAATGTTATTGGATTTGGCATCAGAGTATAGTTTTCTGGGTGCAAAGTGCAAGGTGCAGGCACTTAGGAAGCCCTACTACATGTTTCCTGACATTTCTGTTATGCATTTTCTTGAATAATTGGACTGCCTAAAAACCATTAGATCACCATTATGTCTTGCTTGGCACTTCAAGGATCAAATCCTTTTATTTCAAAAATAATCATTAGCACATCTTTCCCTTACTCAGAAATATATAATAATAATAATAATAATAATAATAACTTTATTTATATAGCATCTTTCATACATTGAAATGCAGCTCAAAGTGCTTCACAGACTAAATAAAGCAACATAAGAGATGGAGATAACCATATCAAAAAGTGACTCCTCTTCAGAGCGGAAAACTGTCTTTGTGAAAAATCAGATTGGATCGCATTTTATGAGATCCACTCTGGTAAAGGTTGAGTATTATGTGTTAGTTGTTATCATTTTAATGATCCGTTTCCTTTCCTAGAGGTCATTTGAATACTGACTTACAAATGTATGGTCACAGGATTGGTGCCCCTATGAACCTTTGAAAAATGATTGTGGGAAACAAAAAAAACAATGATCTGTGGGACTTTGATATCCTAAAGAAAACTTGTAATCAAAGCGGAGAAACTGCTCCTAGACTCCTGTGCTCTTGATGCTCATCAGGCTGAATGATTGAAAAGTCTCTAAAGGCATTTGAACAATTAGTTTCCGCGTGCATATCCCCATTAAACCAATACCATTTGATCAAATTTACACCGAGGCTTGCTTGTTCTGGTTTGCTTGCAAAACAGATCGCATTCCGGTATATAGAGTTCATCAATAAGAAACAGACACCCACGATTAAGTTCACGCCATTGTCTGTAGACCAGAATGTCAAAGCCTTGTTCAAAATAAACTCCCTTTTCCTCATTTTACTTTGTTTAAAACTGTGAACCCGAGATTAGACCGAATTGAATAAATAAATCCGCTAAGCTTAAATAAAGAAAAAAAAGAAGAAAAGAAAGAAAGAAGAGAAAATAAATAAAAGGAAACAAAGTGGAAATTTTATGAGGATCATTCACTGACGGAGATGTCCGCCTTGAATAAGCGTTTCCTCCCCGGACCCCCGATGGGTTTGCCACAATCAGAGCTGAATTAGGTCTAATATTTATTTCCAGAAACAATTGTACATGCTTAACAGGCTTTGATTGAACTCCTGGCGGACATGCTGTAGACAGATGTTTAGATGACCTCATGTTTGAAGCAATGTTGATTTTGGAAGCACGCTCCAGTGTTCCTCCAAACCTCTCCCTGTTCGTCAGGCTGCACTGCTCAGACTGGGGGGCTGAGATGCAGCTCTTGTGACATGCATCGCGCTCCGAGGGTCTACGGGTGCTCCTCGCTCTTAACCGATGCTTACAGGGTATCTTTTGAAGTGGTACAGCTTATGAAATGAAAATGGTCAAATTGCATTGGACAATGGATAACGGTGGCATGCATTGCATTTCTTATGTGATATCACGGAGCATTCGGTTGAAGCGGGGCTCAACTGTAGAACAAATGCACTTTGTGCGTAGGCGGCGGAGAAAACGGCAACGGGACGTACAGCATCTCGCTTTCAACGTGATGCACTGGCATGTAATAAAATCTCGTTCTGCAGAGTCTGCAAACTCTGAAGAGCATGCTTCCCCAGGGTGTCTTTTGGAGAGCTGTCTTCGGGCAGAATTGGATGATACGAAAAACATTTTTTTTAAATGGCAGATTGAGTCAATGAGTTCCATGTAACAACGTGGTCAAGGTTACTTTTCCTACTCTGATGAGATTATAATTTACAGTTATATTTGGAATGGGGAAAAGACTAAAAGCGAAAACTCATTAATAGTCATTAGCAGTCGGCAACTGTGTGCTTTTTAACACTCATTTCACGTATTTCAAAAGCATTCAAATTTGGCCTAATGAGAAAAGTAGGCCTAATAGTAATGTATGTAACATGAACATTTTATTATTGCTAATGGGTTTCTTACATGATCAGTGATAATCACATGCAGGTACAGTAAGCTCTTTTTACTGTAATGGACTGAATCATTCTTTTTTTGTGAAATGATATGATTCCCACGCTATAGGCTATAGCATTCTTCTTGGATGAGATGGTAATGAAATGACCACTTAAATAAGGACATTCACATTAGTTCTGTCTGGAGAGTCATTGTCAGTTTGTAACCGAGCTACTCCCTGTAGGTCGCATACAGTATATGACACATAATTTTGGGCCCATTACCGCCATTGACCATCTGTTATCCATGAGTGGCTCAATCTCCGATACCCTGCGTGTAATCACTGGAAAGCTTGCGCAGGACTGGCCAATACTTCCAGAGGATTTTCGAAAAATAATTGCGATGATTTTTTTCAAATTTTGCCTATTTAAAAAATATATAATAAATTGGTTAACGAAGGGGCCAAAAATATACATTTTCTCAACAACCTATTCTACAGTAAATGGTAATTGGGTAAATGTTAGTTAAACAACTGGGACAGAAGTTTCTAAACTTCTCTAAGATGTTTTGCTCAATTAAAAAACAAAAGAAAATGTAAATGTTAAGAATGAGACACCAAATTTTCAACTGAATTTTTCTCAGTAATGCTGCATGATACACATACCTTAAAAATAAATAGCTCCAGATTTTTTATCTTTGACCTTTGCTGTATTTTAGGATAATCAAATTTATTTGGAATATGGTTCATATCGTTTAATGCACAACTGCAAGTTACCAAGTTTGTCACAATTACAAAGACAAAATTCAATATACATAATGGCTATATAAATACTGGTAGCTTACCAAGCACTTTATGTAATATTAGAGGCAGTCATGATTAGGGCTGGGTATTGGCAAGTACCTCACGATATGATTTATGTCACGATACACGTGTTCAGTACATCACGATTCATCATGATTTCTCGATTGAATGAGAATGAGAATTCAATACCTCAAATAATATTACTATAATATATTCAAAGCACAAAACTTAATCAAAAACCCATTGACACTCCATAAAAAAACATAAGTCAATTTGAAATGACTAACTTTCTATTCTTTTTTTATTGAGCCTTGAGAAATGTAATGGAATTGAAGGATCTTCTACACCTTCACACACAGACTGAACAACAGTGTTTAATTGTGTAATCTTAACAGATCAGCATACATAAAATGTCATCCCCTGTAACGTTATTGCAGTTCACATATTGCGGGCATATAAATTATACTTGGGGAAAGAGTATCGATACAACATCATGAAAAATAGAATCACGATTTTCAAATCTCGGCACAGCTCTAGTCAAGATGATGATGAGTATTATTATTAATAATAATAATCATCATCATCATCAAAATAATCATAATCATTGCTATTGTGTTATGCTGGTAATATAATATGTCTTTTTAAAGATAATTAATTTGAATAAAAATGAACACTGGGATATCAGTGCAGACACCCCTCTTTTTGCCCTGATCTTCTTGGTCTCTCTGGTTCCCCGACTTTGTCTGGCTCTCTGGGTCCCTGGTTTTCAGAGACATCCTCCAGTACAGTTTGTAATGTACGACTCCTTCACCGACTACTGACATTATCTTAATTGCACAGAAAATCAGTTCACTGACTGATTGGAAGATGAAAGTCCATTTGAGCAGTTTTCCTTTTTTCCTTTAACCACTTCAATATATTAATAAATGCAATAATACAACACACACGCAAAGACACACAAACATCCCCCACACACACACAGTTATATATCATGCAGTTTTGGTTGCTGTAAGCAATAATGATAATTACCCTGTTATAGTAAGAACAGAATTGGGCGTAATTATGATTGTTCAACATGGGAGGCTGGGTCCTGGACTATTGCAATCTGTCATTTTCAGGGGGGTAGTTATTAACGTTAGTCAGTTAGATTGCGGAAATAGCATTAGATTGTGGAAAAAGCGTGGTGCCTTGCATCTAAACGAACCTCTGTCAGCGCACCACAAGACAATGGTAGATTATTTACCCCAATGGCAAGTGGAAATCTGAATCCACTGTGATTTCATTCAGGAAGTGCATCTGATTGCATGACAAATCTTTTGATCTGATGTTGTTTGTGAATGATTTAATAAGTGAATGTACACACTGGAGCGGTTGCTATTCCCAGGAGTGAGCTGTGATGCTCTTGTGGCATTGAGTTGTCACCAAAACCACCAAGTGGAAGAGTATTCGCTGAGCGCAGAAATGAGGTTACACTCAAACTGGAGTACAGGATGTTCCCAATGTGGCACGTTCGTGAGGAAAACACCCTTTGATTGTTTGTGTGCTGGAGTGTAAAATGGAGCCTGACCCCAGGTACATTGGGCTCCCAGGACCTGGGGGGATCAGGAGGGGTTTCTGCCTGAGACGGGGCAGCGCAGGTATGGGGAGACTGTGGGGCTGTAGACAGAAACATCCGCACTATGTTACAATTTTTCTCTGGAGAGGTCATAACTCACCATCCTTCACAGAAAAAAAATAATTTACGAGGGCGCACATTTCAAATTTTCTGTACGGAACAGCCATAAAGGGGATCCCACAATGCAGGTAGACGTTAAGCATTAGGAACGAATGTGTCCGCAGATCCCGTTTCTGTTTCTCGTATTTTCCCTCCCTCGTAGAGCCTCATTTGTATCACCATGAGCCCGTGACTTTTAACCCCCCCACAATTTCCTCCCCCTCCCCCTCACACATGACTGGTGTCAGTATCACCCTCCTGTCTGATTGTCTACCTCAGATCCCTCCTGGATTGGACACCCATTCAGGTAGCGTAGACACGCATGGCTGCAAAGGTTAGAACAGAAGGCACAGGCTAACAATGTTCCTCTCTCACCAATATTCATGCTGCCATCCCTCATGGTCTCATCTGCGCTGCTGCACAGTGTTCATTCGGCAAGCGCGCTAAGTTGTTTTTGCAAAAATGTCCAGACAATATTGTGATCCATCTGAAATCCTAGACCATTTCAAGCATTTCTGTAAGTAAAAAAAAAAAAAAAAAAAAAAAAGATGGAAAGCACACAGCACATGGCAGCAATAAAATAACTGGGACGGAAATCAGCTAAACAAGCCACGCTTAATTGAGCACTTAGACTAAGTAGTCAGGGCAAAATCAGAATGACCCCATCACAAAACGAGGGTTTACAGTTCTGAGATTTTTCATGCATTTTACTGTGCGTGCGTGTGTGTGTGTGTGTGTGTGTGTGTGTGTGTGTGTGTGTGTGTGTGTGTGTGTGTGTGTGTGTGTGTGTGTGTGTGTTTGCGTGCATGTGCGTAAGTGCACAAGTTTCGCAGGACTCCGTCTCGCTGTGTCCGGCTCTCTTTTCCGTACCCCTCAATTATGTTACGATGGAGAGAGGCTCTTGCCTGGAGTGGAGCTGGTAATTTTCGGAATGATCCCTTAGCGTCCAGTTTCAGGCAGATTGTAATGAAGTATAACCCGTCAGATGTGGATCAGTCTCCAAATATAAGGCCTTAATCCTTACTTTCTCCCCCCCAATCTCACTCGTGTATTTTGTGTTTGGGATACACTGCGACCGCAGAGTCTGATCGAAATGGATACGTACGCCGCGATTCAACAAACTATAACTTAACGGCATGCTAATGCATGCAATTAGCCAGTTTTTGGCGTAATCATGGGTTGGTTGAGTCAAAAGCGAACGACAGGTCTTTTTAAGTGTGTTGAGATGAGCGCTCTATAAATAGCCGTTTGATTCCCGGGTTCGAGTGTGTGGGGGCGTGGGTCAGGTTGACTCCTGAGAGTGCCGAGCCCTCATTAGGACGAGCGTTGAGATGCGCGTTCGCTGTGCCTTGGTGCTCTCGGCCCCCGCTAAATGCAGGCCCAACATGAGGCGAAAATACACAAGCGCTTTAGGTAATTGCAACTTGCCGAATGTCGTTTAGTAGCCGCAAACACAGAAAATATAAATAAATATAATAAGCACCGTCAAACAAATCGATTTATAAAAAAAAAAGAGAGAGCTTCAATTATCCGTCCCGGGCCGTTTTGCAGGATGAGTTGAGAACACAAAGAGTGCAGGTTTTTACGGTAAGCGTTGCCAGTGAGTAATTCTGCCTCTTCCTCCAACTCCGACCACAGGCCTGTATCTGGGAAACAGGCACTGCCTTTGTTAACTGTCTCAAGATGCACAGCATTAGTCCAGTGCAGTAATCATAATGTGATTTGTTGTGCATCGGGGCCAATTCGGTCTTTATAGGGGGGCCCTCTTCAGCTTCATCATATAGGGAGTGTGTCTGGAGACGGGGTCTAATTGAGGGCTCAGATTTATAGACACTTTGATTATTTCTGATCTAGTGGAAGTTGACATATTTGGGAATTTGGCAGAAATAGAAGCAAATTTGATAATGAGGAACAAAACTGGAAAGAGGGTCTTGTTTTGAAAATGTTTACAGTTTTATTATGCCTTCAAAAGAGCGAGCCCTGCAATAAAATGAAGACAGGCACACATGCCATATTCATGAATTTCAAAATAAAAAAAGAGCAAAAAAAAAGCAGCAATCTTCTTTATTATGTTTGAAATGAGAATGGTTATACAATGGAATAAAGATATAAAAATGATGTTGGGTCATGGAGCAGAGCAGGAGCCTGACTGCCCAGATCTGCATCTCCCCTGTGCAACCGTGTGAAACACAATCAGCAAGGGCTTTGAGTGTGTGTTTGTGTGTTTGTGTGTGTGTGTTTGTGTGTTTGTGTGCACGTATGTGTGTGTGTTTGAGTGTTTGCATTTCTGTGTTTGTATTTGTATTTATGTGTGTGTGTGTGTGTTTGTTTTTGTGTGTTTGTATTTGTATTTATGTGTGTGTGTGTGTGTGTGTGTGTTTGTGTTTGTGTGTGTGTGTGTGTGTGTGTGTGTGTGTGTGTGTGTGTGTGTGTGGCAGTGAGGGGCAGAGACCACTCTTGTAGAATAACTGATATACAGCTTCTGGTCGCTGGGTTGGTCCAAACCTGACCAGTGGGATATGAATGTCTTCATCATGGGGAAAATGAATGTAAAATATTTCTACTGTCTTGAGCCTGTTTATGTGTGAAGTAAATACAATAGACTAAAGGCAGGAACAAGGTTTGTTTGAATATGTTAAATTTTTACTCAATCCCAGGCCAACTCTGTTACATTCTTATTTAGCCTAGTTTTTGTTATTTTTGGTTGGCTCAGCTGGGAATATATAAGTTGCCAGGTTTATGCATTTTAATATAACTTCTCTCAAGTATTTATGCTTCAGTTATATGTTGACAAAAACACAAAATAATTATTTTATTATATACTTTTTATATTTTATTATATACTATATATACTTGGTTAATACTATACACATTATAAATACTATTTTCATGATTTCTAAGGTTTATCAATAAGCTCAAATTTACAATTTCTCTAAAAGTTTGCCATTATGAACTTAAAATGAAATTAAGAAGATGCTGCCCATTGTTTTCGTTAATCTTTAAAGTAAATTATCCTTCAGATTGAAGAAATTTGAAGGGGAAGGAATTTGTTTTTGTTTTATATGTTATAAAATGTGTTTTTATTGTGCCATTGTCTGCCGTCCATTGCATTTTGTGTGTCACCAGAGGAATTTAATGAGAAAAGGTAAATTTGAAAGTAGCACATTTACAATTATCAGTGCTCTGTAATTTACTTTTTGCTTAAGAAAATAATTATATCAACTTAAAAAATATATTAATTGATTCATCTTTAATATGCCTAGACAAACTTTTATTGCATTGCTATAGCCTTAAATCTATGTAAGAAAAATTAATTCAAAGGCCACCATTTTTCACCCACATATTCCAAAATCTTCATGTGTCTGTTTACTACTGATAACTAATAAGGTAATATCATTGTAATGGTACAATTTTAAAGAATGTAATGCATGGGATTCTGCTAACCTTGCTAAAAAAAACATGCTCCGTTTTTTATTTTATTGTACCTCCTGTTTTTCCTTGTATGAAAAATGCTTCCCGCTTCAGACCTGCTTGCAATACCTCTTGGTTTTAACTGGGGGGCAGAAGAGAGCTATGGTAATGTTCTGTATTTTGTTTCTTTTCATCATATAATTTTGCGTGCTGTTATTTTTGGCTGAAACAATGATAAAGACTGTGATGGATTGGCGACCTGTCCAGGGTGTATTCTATCTCGCCCGGAAAATAGGCTTCACCCCCCGCGACCCTGACCAGGAATAAGCGGCTTAGACAATGGATGGATGGATGGACAATGATAAAGAAGTACAATAAATCTATCATGAAAATATGTTCAATGAACTTCTCAGCCTGAGAAGCTTGCAGTCATATTGCAATGGGCAAGTAAAACATTTCCATAGGAATGAAGAAGTTAATATGGATGCTAAGAAACAATATTACAAATAACATGTTTGTCAAAGATTCTGACCTCTAAATATTTTAATGGATTTTTTGGCCTTTCTTTTTTTTTTCTCAATTTAGATTTTTAATGGCATCTACTAGCATTTAGGAAATGATTGTTTGGACTGAGGGCGAAACTCCCATGTGGTTCGTATGTAACCTGTTGGTACTGTAGCTCCTATCAGAACAAAGGGTCCATTTTGGCTCTGACATTTTGGCTCCATTCTGACAGAATAAGCCATCCTCTGCACATCATCATTTTTTTCTTTTTTCTTGGGTTTGTTTTTAATTTTATATTTGGGATTTTGGGTTATGGCGAGGAAAGACTGGGAACATCCTTGATTAAAGGAAATCACAGAAGCCAAAATAAGATCCTGTAACCGCAAAGTGGCTCAGACACGGTCAACCAACTGCTCTTGTCTTGTCTTTAATAGGTTTCAGTCCATATGCTTACAAATCTAGCTTAATATAGTAGATCTGTGTACACACGCACAAAACCATACTGCTGTGTAAAAGTCCCGCATTAGGAAACTAAAACGTTGTGTATCATTGGGGCTGCATGGGACAGAAAAAGTATCAGCAACTTTCAAAATAACTTTGGAAGGTGCAGGGAGAAGTGTGGAACACTATTCCACAAGGGTTTGGTACAAAATTATTTGAAAGTTTCTTGAAAGTGGCCTTGAAGGGATACACTCACTATAGGTGTGTATTAATATAGTAGATGTTTTCGTGCAGGTGTGCATGCGTGCGTACCTTTGTTTGTAATAAAGCATAAACATTAAATAAATTAATGTTCATTCTTAAATATTTACATTAATTAAATAGCTGGATTATATTTATAGTTCATAATCTTTTTTTCAGTTTTAATAAAAACAAAGTGACACCGTTAAATTTAATTAAGTTAATGAAATGTTATGTATGGGGGGGTTACGTCAAGAGTAATTTGTTTGAGCTATGAGTAGAGTGGAGGTTTTAACATGCATTGTGGATTGCGTTTGATGGCAGAACCCTCTGGATGGAATAAAACAAGACGAAGATGCTCGTTCTGAATTTTCCAAAGGCACCGGGTCCACATGTCGAATGTTGTCATGGAGACGATGGCATACCCTTCTTCTCCGCCGTCACACCGTGAAACTTGAAAGAGCCCCCGGTCTCATCTGCTGTGATAGTCAGAGAGTCATTCTCTCCTTGTCACGTCTGCTTCTGCATCTGTCAGCGCTGGCCGTCGAGCAGAGAACGCATTAACCAAACAAGACTTTGGGAAAAGTCTGCCGTCAGTCGTCACGTGCGCCACACGCTCGCACTCCCATTGTCTAGCTTCAGCCAAGGTCAACACACAACACACACACACACACACACACACACACACAGATACACATATGACCACCTGAGAAGCCGTAAGTCATATTTCTCAACAGGCAGGAAATGGATTACTTGTACATGAATGATCACTTCTCCATGCAGGAACTCACAGATGGTGCTCTACCACGTTAGCGGAGCCACACAGCGTGAATTTCAGAGAGCGGGCTTCTGGGAAAGGACTTCAGCTTCCCGTCCACGACTGGGTTTCGGTGGCAGACACGGGCAGGCAGGTGATAAGTCAGCCGTTCGGCCACAGCCAAGAAATGTGCGACTGGTTTAGAGATCTGTAAACGCGACGGAGAATGATTGCGGCGCCGCGCTGCTGATAGTGCATTGGACAGCGCTCACTTGCAAGGCGCGCCACGGGCGTGACGAGCTGTGGTGTGAAGACGTGCGCGCACCCTACCCCAGTGGCCGGCCTTCAACAGCATTGGTGTAGCGACGCAATTGGTGCAAATTGTCCGTGTGATTGTGGTGGTGGTGGTAGGCGTGGGTGGTGAATCATCTTTAAATCCTGTGGAGAATATGAAAAGAAGAAAGGGTGGGGGGGAGGGGAATAGCAGCCATCTTTCCTACCTGCCCGGTGAGGAATAATCCATGCTAATAATAACATGGCAGGCAGGGGCCAGCCAGGAGCCGAGCTGGGCCCTGAGACTCGGACCACACAGGGTGAGAACAGGGCAGATTTCTGAAGTGGGTCCGGGGGGGGAACCAGTAATGAGCGCACAGAGAGAGCGAGGCCGCTCGCTGGCACGGCCTCACAGGCCCACACGGACAGATGCTTTCTCGATAAGAAGCCCGGGAGTCACTGCGTCACAGGCAGCGGGGGTCGGGGGTGGGGGGGGGGTGGGGGATGGAAAAAAGACTGAATGAATGTCCAGAGATAGAGACGGACTGGAGCAAGAAACGCTCAGAGCTGATTATTTGATACCGCGCCATCTGACGGGGAGCGATGTCCAATTCTGCTGATTTTTATGGCGGTTCCAGCTAGGCTCCAATTCCTTTTCTTCCCATATCAAATTAAATGGGATTTACTGAATCCTGTGTGTATTGTGTCACTTTCCCATTGAATTGCTTGATCTTATGTGATGGGAGGACAATTTACACTCACTCAGTGTAGATTATTTTACGTTTGTCATTTTATTATAAGGTGCGATTGCATTCGCATCTCATAAACATATTTACTATAAATAGAAACAGGCTCTGAAAGATGCACTTTCTCATCTGGGCTGATTGAATCGTAGGAAAGGCATCCAAGACGGCAGATCGCGTCAGAAAATGCACAGTCAAAGACGGTTAATCTGCCTGCCCGGCATCAACGAGCCAACGAAACGCGTGTCCTTCACTCGCTCATGGGAAAAAAATTAGGGCCACGGATTTGCCAAAGGCAGCACAGTGCGTCTCTGGCCGGCGTTAAGAAACAAGGAACTGCTGCCTGCTGGCACGACATCGGCTCTATTACATCAGCGTGGTATGCGCTAAACCCTTATTAATATCTGCCGGTTCACCTGCTGCACGGCTGCGGAGTACGAGACTCCCGCTGGAACTGCGCCATCTTTCCATGCGTCTCGGTGCGGAAACTGCAGTCGCGCACGCGGCCGCGGGAGGCCTGCTTTCACACCGCGGATGAAACGCTGCCGCGTCGAGGCTTTTGTTGAACGAGTGAGTGAGTGAGCGAGCGAGCGAGCGTCATCTCTGATGGAGGGATGGAACGGGGGAGATGAGAGGAGAGGAGAGCAGTCACTCAGGGGGCCACTTCAGACGCTTTTCCTCCGTGCTCTCTCTTATCTGTTGCCATAACGACGCCCAGCGGAGAGAGGGACACAGGATTCGGAAGGTGGGGGGTGGGGGGGGGGGGAAGTGACCCTGCGCCCGTCGGTCTTCCGCCCTGTATCCCAGCAGCCTTCAGTTCACTCGGCCTTCTGCTCACTCACCTCGGCCTCACATCTCAGCCTTGGCGCCCTAAGTTTAACAGAATCTTCCAAGCCACGCCAGACCCCTCTTGTGCCCTGTCATTGCCCATGAAAGCTGCAGGGAGCACAGAAGTGGCATACAGCGTGTGATGGGGTGAATCTCTGTAGGGCATTCAGTGGATCTTTGGCCTGCATATACCATGTAGGAGGACGTGGGTAGCAGGAACCAATCTATCAGCCCACATCCAGACAAATCTAAGTTGACATTTTCTGAGTCCTGGTTGTTTGTCCGTGATCATCGTTAAGAAGCCGCCATGAGTTGACTGCGAATGTTTATTTGAAGAAAATGTCTCAATACCATTATCTTCATGTTATTACACCTTTTTTCATAAATTATAAATATGTATTTTTTTCTATGTATTATTTTTCTTTTTACCTGCTACAATTTTATTCATTATCCTTTATTATTTAGAAATAAAGGATACTTTAGAAAAGGAAAAGAAAAAAGCACTTTTGACATTTTTTTTGTGAGAATATTGAGCCCTAATAAATCACTGCGTGACAGAGCGATTTCAGGGAGTTTAAAATTGCGAGGAAGGCCTTTGGCACTGCTCAGCATAATCTCACCAGGCACTCAACAGCGTACTAACTGTGTTGTTGTAAGTGAACGAACAGGTTACAAATGTGATTATTATTGTATATTTATTATTATTATTGCTGCACCACTCTAAGACTTTAATAACATTTCTGTTGGTTTTCTGAATAAGTGAAAAGGGGCAGGGTAATTACCCCGGGGCAATTAGCGAGCCAGTTGAGAGCACGGCAAAGTCATTTTGTAACCCAAACATCCTGGTTCTCGGGCTGTGCTGGTCAGCCAGCCTGCTGGAGGCCGGCTTCACAAAGCTGTTTGTGGGGAAGTGGATCAGGGTTTGTTTTCTTTGCTGGAAGCCTGCCTCTGAAAGTTCTGCCAGATGAGCAGCACCTGAACCCCAGGCCTCCACCCCCCACCCCGCCCCCCCACCGCTACCAATCCCGCTGAGCCCCCCAACCTCCCCAAAATCACCCTGCCTCCGACTAAGGCCGAGAGCTACACCCTGAGATCGACTGGATGCATCTCAAACAGACTCCGACAAACAGTTCCTGTTTTGAGAGAGAAAAAAACAATAAAATAATGCAATAATGCCTGTGATTGGCTGAATGAAGGGTTGCTTGAGACTGGATGGGTGCAGTCATCTGTGTCCAGATATACTATATGCTGATAAATTCAATCAAATTATTGAATATATTAGGGTATATTTCCTCAGAGAAGGCTGATGTAGCTGTTCTATTGAGTGGTTGAAGAAACGGAAGATAGATTTACACTGTCCACTTTTAACAAAGCATGTCCTAATCAGAAATGAGTCTTGCCCTTTTATCAAATCTGGACAGTGGCCAAAGATCGTGTTTGTCCTGTCCATGGCATTTCAAAGGCAGAATTGTGTAAAGGGTTTAATGTTTTAATGAGGAGGAAAATCACATCCCATTTCTTTCTGCTGTGATTCAGATTCATATTTGATGTCTCTATCTTCATTCTCTCAAAGCAAAATTAAATGAGCCGTTTCCTTCCTTTATTAATTTGAAACAGACTTGCAGCTTTTTTTTTCTTCTACTGAATGAGAGAAGTCGTGTTCTGTGTGACTAACTTTTTTTTCTGAAGCCGTGGACATTTGAGGATAATGAAGTGGTATTAAAAACATACATGGGACTCTCTGTCAAGCGAACATAGAGGCCTGTTCTACAACCTCAAGGCAGAATCGTTTTCAAAACCGAGGGGCCAGAAGCTTCCTGGGAGGAAAGCGAAGCCATTCTTCGGGGACATATTTGAGAACATGAGAAATCGAGCGCAAAATGATGTTCATGGATGAAAGGAAGGAAGGATTCATCCCCCTATGATAGTTTCCAATCATGCATTCTGTCCATCATCCAATCCAAAATATATCAAAAGCTTTTATGTGTATTTTGAGAACCAGCTGGTGACATTCCCGCACAAAGAGTAGACTTGGACTCATTTCATTATTATCAAAAACGTCTGAACAGCCTTTTAGATGAACATTCGCATGCTTGAGAAAATAGGGAGACCATACAACTTTTCTTTTCTCTCATGAAATGTTTGTCCGATTTTTTGAGTCCCTAATATTGTCTGAGTTTTAAATGTGTCCGTGGCTTGCAACCTGCAGTGTCATCCTTACTCTCATCCATCCCCCCTCCCAACCAGTTTCCTCACTCCCCCCAACCAATATCATTACCCCTCCTCCCCACCCCCAACCTCCCATTCCTCCTGTGTCCTCTTTTCGGAATGTTCACCCATGAGGAAAGGATTGAGATTAGCTTTGATTTCATCACTTTATGATCTGTGGCGGACCGACGAGGCAAAAAATGTCTCTGCGCCACCAGGCTAGCGCTGTTGATGCGCCCTGGCTGGTATTGGCCCTTCTTTGTGACTCATTGAAATTATACTACTTTTATACTCATAAACCTCATAATGGTTTCATTGAGGACGTATGCCATAGTGCTGTTTGTCTTCCCTCTGCATTCATACACAAATACGTAGTAAAGCTGGATTAGCTGGTATGATGACACTGGTCTTGACAAAGTCCCACAATGTCCCAGACTTCTTTCATTGAGTGATCTTTTTGTTATCTGAGGGGATTTTATTTCTTGTCATTATTTTAGGGAAAATAAAATTAATAAAAAACTTACAAGCTGATGTTCTGGAAATGACATGGCATATGAATATGAGGTCTATTTTGTTAAAGCTAACAAATATGGTTCTGTGTAGCTCAGTAGGTAGAGCATGGCGCTGACAACGCTTAGGTTGTGGATTCGATTCCCATTGGGACCATAATGAGGGCAAATTTAATATACTGAAAAATGATGTGCATTCACTACTGTACAGCGAGAAAGCCGCTTTGGATAGGGCTTGCGTCTGCTAAATGGCATGTATTATAAATATCAGAATAGCATCAAGCCAGTACAAGTTTCAGTGCTTATGGGCCCACTGCTGCCACCTAGTACTGTTTAGAGACACATTTCATTGCAGTTTCACCTATTTTTGCAGGCGCATCACCTGAGAGATCCCGTTTGCCTGAAAACATCAACAGCCTTTTAACTGAACTGCTGTTGACTTTCAAGTTCCACTGCCAACATGTCTATTTGTGCATGTTTATTTCTTTATTTTGATTAGACAAAGGGAAATTTTGTGACTACCAAGTGGCTGAGTGTATAGGAGCTCACCATAAGCGCAGGCTTGTCCGCTGGTTCGACTGTGACCCGGAAGTCCGCACTGGCAGTCTCAACATGGCTGTCTTTGCCCTTTTGAGCTGGCTAGAATTCCTTCAGTTACCACTATGTTAGCTCCTCCAAACCGTATGCCAGGCACCAACAGGCTACCATCTGTCGTCAGTGAGAGATGCGCATCTCCTCTGATCGGCGCCTGCTCTCTCCTATAGCACTGTGGGCCCCGTAGAGTGTTAAACGCTCACTGGCTCACAGAGAAAATGCGCTAGCGGAGGGGACGTGCTTCGGCTGCGGTGGTTCTTGCGAGGGTGCCGGTGCGGTGGCTCAACAGGCACGAGGGGGGAATTGGGAGGGTAGGAAAAAATTGTTCAGTCCAAAAAAAAAAAAAAGTAATAAGCATGTGTTTTCTTAACCCCTTTTTATTAGACCGTGTTATGATTGAGCTTTTTCCATTTCTGAATAGAGTGACGGCGGTGCATGCTTAGAGAGGGGAGGCCTTCTAGTGTGGCACAGGTGTCCACTTCCTGTCTACTCCGATGGCAAATAACGGAATGGAAAGCAACGCGTGTACATTAGAGAGATGAATGAAGCCGATGAGTGAGAGAGATGAATGCAACCCATGGATACGGGAGAGATGCAGTCAACCTGCCCCCTCCGCTTTCCTGTTGGATCAGTAATGTCATTGATCTGAGTTATTGCAGCTCTTTCTGCCAGTGTGTTCATTAAGCACAAGAGATACTGGTCAAATAGTCTGAGGGTGACACCTGTAAGAGCTGTGGGGAAAAATAGGTACTCAAGACAAAAAAGAGAGCGAGAGAAATGTGTGTTGCGTGTGGTTGAATCTGACCTAGGCCCAACTGGAGTAGGAATCTCAGAGAGCTGAGTAAATGACGACTCCGTTCCCTTATTAGTGCTGCCAAGGCACAGATGAATTTTTTCCGTTTTTTTTTTTTTTTTTTTTTTTACCGATTTCACATTCGACCAATTTGAATGTTATTTCTACTAAAAAGAAAAGTCTCGTATTTGTGCTCATGACTGAATGAAAATTAGTGTTGGACTGACACCAGGAATGGCTAATGAGCAAACAGAGGATGACATCATGCTAGGGTGGGGAGAATTAGCTTGATTACCACTCCCATTCCAACTGGAATCCTACTTTGCTGAAATGTAGATTATTTTGAGTCCTGTAGGATTTTTTTTTTTTTTTTTTTTTGGCTGTTTAAGGCTTTCCTCTGTGGTGTGTTTAATGTGGAATAAAAACTTTGCGGAAAAGTAAACTCTGTGTTGTCATTTTGTTTAGTTTAGTCCTGTTTCAGTTTAGTTTTTGGTTTTATTTGTCGCTGTGAGTTTGTGCAGTCCTTCACTGGCACCGACGGGTGAGGTTTGCCATTGCCCTCTAAAAACAACAACCTTCCCTGCCAAACATCCTAGTTAATTAGCAGAGCATTTCACACGCTGCATAACATCAAAAAGCAAACGGAAAATCGACAAATTAACCATGGCCAAGCGGCAGGGGGGTAGGGCTGCATTTTATTTATTTTTGGGGGATGGAGGGGTGTTACCTGAAGTACATTCAGAGGCCTCTCAGGTGCTACTTTAGAGTTCTGTGCTCCGCAAAGCACTATTTCAGTCAATTAAGTTGTATCTGGGTTGAATGATCATTGAATCCATTATCTCCAATGGGTTTCCCTTGTATACCGCTTAACACTGTAACTGATTGTGTGAACTGCGAGAAAGAACAAAGAATGTGTTGGAATAGAATTTTGATTTACCCGCAACTGTTTGAAACGCGCAGCTAAATGGCTAGTGTGTTTAACGTCCTCGTTTCGTTTGTGTCTGCCGGAATGCGCAATAGCATTTTAATATGGAATGAAATAAAGAGGGTGTTTTTTTAAACTTGATTAAACAATCGCTTTCTTTTAAATGTTTCTTTTTTTAGTTTTTTGGGGCAGCTCCTAATTCTCTACATGTTGTGTGTCGATCTACATTTTCCCCACACGCATTAACACGGCGCAGTCATTTATTCTGTAATGGGAACTTCAAAGTGTCTCGGAGTTGTTGAATATTTAGACGATCGTGCATTCGCTGAGTTCGTGTGCACACACAATACAATAGAGTGTGAATGTTTTGCTGAGCACTCACCGCACACACTAGCCGCACTGGGCAAACACACGTCTGCATACTCATTCAGCAGAGACGCTCATGCCATTTGTCACATTGCAGAAACCAGCTGCCCCCCTCATTAACATAACATCCATTGTAATTAGTATTTGGGGACAATCGGTACCCTTTTTTGGTTTGTTTCTCGGGGTCTCAAATGCCGCCCGGCTCCGGGACCCACGTGCCCGCTCACTCGCTTTCACTCTCTCTCTCTCGCCGGGCCAACCTCAGCAGCCGCCCCGCATCGACCGGTGCTCTCGCCGACGGGAAACTGTCACCACGGCAGCCACAGCAGTCTGGGGAGTTGAACTTGACTGGAACATATGTCTTCAATTTTAATAGCTTTCAGTTCCCCCAGATGCCCTGGAGGAGAACGTTGCCTGAGAAGGAGCGTTTCATGTAAGAATAATTTGTGTTAAGTAGCTGGGTGATCTGTTTGTTACGCTAGAACTGACAGTTTGTTTATATTTCTTAAGGAGTATGATGGATGGGGCGGGAGTTGATGCTAATTAGCCTAAATTGTTGCGAAGAATGCGGCGCACTCGGCCAGTTCGCATTGTTCCTGCTTCTTCGCACATTCGCCGTAATTGAATGGAGCTTGCGCCATTCATCATCATTTTGGGCAGGACGGAAATAAACGGGTGAAGGTGGGGGGGTGGGAGTCAGGGGTGGTGGTGGTGGGGGTTGTGGGGGGGGGGGGCGTTGTGCTGGTGGTGGGGGCGTAGTGAGTAGCAGGGACCATATTGGGGTGGAGGGGGTGTGACCAGAGCTGGGTACGGGTGATGGGAGATGTCACTTTTTTCAGACCGATTAGGACAGACACAACCTAAGTCCAACAGGCCATGAAATTAATGTTTATCCAGTGAGTAGCCCAGGGAAGATTAGCACCCCCTCCCCTCCCCTCTCCACTGACACGCACTTCCTTTGACCATGGAAAAAAAAGAGAAAGAGCAGGGTAGACAGTGTCTCTACCTGATGCGTCCTTTCTCCGCTGTCTCTCAGAGGGAGAGCACTGTGTATTTATCACAAGAGCTCCGTAACTTTATTTACATCAGCGCCGTCAAAGAACAGAGCCCCATTGTAGTGTAGTGTAGGCACATCTGACCATGACGTTGGTGTGTGTTCTGTTTTTGGAAGGTTTGTGTGTTAAACATGCTTCTGCCATGAGTCAGTGAGACCTCAGTGTCATGGCATCTCTCTCGCTCCTTCTCTCCCCCTCTCTCTTTCTCTCTTCTGCGCTGTGTCGTTCACGTTAATTTGTTTTGCTCATTTTTCCATTTGTTTTTCCCCGGGTCTGCTATTTTTCCTGAAGCAGGAACCTTCTGGGAGGAGAGAGGGGGGGAAAAAAGTGAGGAAATGAGTTTCTGAAACGTTTAGACCCCATAAACTGTACCAGCCACGTATCTACTCTTGTCTCCATCGGTCTCCACACGCACACGTGCTCAGTGAGGTTAAACACCCCCCCCCATCTGGTGATTTGGGGGTTGTGTATGAGTTAGGGGCTAACCTCCCCATAAGGGGAGCTGGTTCTTTACACTGCAGTGCAACAGCTCTGAGTCTCCATAGCCACGTGAGTGTGTGTGTAAATAACCACCCGCCCCCCCCCGTCCGATAAATCTCGGCCGTGTTGTGTTAAAAAACCCCAGCGCTTGGCATGTTGCGTTGAACCCTGCAGAACCGCAGGGGGTAATCACACTGCGGCGAAACCCTTGTTTTCTGAGCCCTCGGCAGGGTCCGGCGCGGACGAGCGCGGCTCATCTGTGCAGCATTAACCTCGATAGTCAGGGTACAGTAATGAGATCAACACACGCGCCGTGTCCCGCTCACTCCTAATAAATTACGGCGAGGAGAGGCGGGGACTGGCTCGCGGGACGCGGAGGGGCCGGGGGACGGCCGATAGCCGCCGGAGCGGAGCGGGCGTCTTGACGGTGACACATCCCTGAACTCCTGGTCCAGGTTTTCCCTGAACTCTTGGCACGGGAGCCTGGTCCTTTTGCCTCCAGCCAAACGATTTCCTCGCGCTCTTTAAAAAAAAGTCTGCCTTTTTAACATTTTTTACGGGGCCCGGGGATGGAAGTCGCGGCGCTGCACGGGACGTTTAAAGTTGCGGGAGTGGCCCGCTCTTTCACATCGTTTTAGCGTGCCACCTTGAGGATGAATGTGAACGATTTTGGCCCATGCAAAAAAAAAAAAAAAAAAATTTAAAGGAGAGAGAGAGAGAGGTAGGGGGTCGGATGGGGTGGGGTGGGGTTGGGGGATACAAGAGGAAGCAAATTCTCCTTGGATGGGCGAGAGTGAAACCTGAGCATGATTGAGTTAGGAAAGGGAGCAGAGGGCCTTGGGGCTCAGGTCCGATGCGGTGCACACGTGGGAGGCCTGTCCTCATGCCCGTTCGGTAGAGGGACAAATTGCAAAGGGAGCCTGTGCGGCCCCGAACAGCATGTCTGTGTGGCCCTGAGGTGTGCCGTGTAGCAGAGCTGGCCGGCTCAGGGGTCCCGGGACCTCGGGGGAACATTTGTCGGGGCTAGAACATCTTTGGGGGCTATTTTATAGAATTTTTTTCCCCCGATAATGATGCTATTACACTGTGCCACCATTATAAGCATATTGAGATTGTGCGTAGTAAGCCAGAGCACCCTCATCATTTAAAGTGCTTTTTAAAGACCAGCGTTGCTTTGGAGATTATAGAATAGCCTTAAGTACTGGTGGGCTTTAGGAATCACAGTTTACAGGCTCTGATATTCAGCGTTCGGCAGCGGTGGTGGTGGTGAAGGGGCCAAGGTGCCAAGGCAGAATTGGTTTTATCGGTTTGTTTAGTGCTAGACATGTGTTTTTTAATAGAATCTGGTTCAAAAAGTGTGTGAATTTTACTCTGAGGCAGCGTCGTTGTGAGACCCTCCTATAAAACCTATTTCATTAGGATTCCCTTTCTGCGCGGAAGAACAAGTTGCCGGTTTGAGGGTACTTTTTTCCTTTTTCTTCTTCTTTTTCATTTTTGCTCACAGTGTGTGAGGTGATTTTTAAACTGTGGGAAAATGTACAAAGGAGAAAGCATCATGGAGCCGCTCTATACTCTGGCACTAAGTAAAAACAGATGTCGTAAAGTTTACAAAATCAGAACATTATTTTCCTGTTTCCATTGCATTTTTCTAAACACTTTGTAAATAAGCTTTGAAGTCACCCAAGAAATCCAGTCTGCCGGGACGATAGGATCTCCTGGTGCAGAGAGAGAGGGAGGGGAGAGGGAGAGGGAAGAGGGAGGGAGGGGAAGGGGGAGAGAGAGGGCCAGGGAGGAGGAGAAGAAGAAGAAGAAGATGAAGAATTTATCAGTGATTGTTTTTGATTCAGACGGACTGATATCCTGCCACGGTTTACATTTTCCATCAGAATGGGCGGAATCAGACAGGGCAGGATTGCGCCGTGTTGGTCTGGCCCATCTCTCTGAGGAGATTAGCAGCATTGCTGTCTGATACGTGTAATGGCTCACACAGATAACCCTCCCCGAGAGAGATAAGAGAGGCCAACCACTGAGATGAACACAAGAGGGAGGAGTTCGGATTCACGCTAATGCACGTTAACGCACCGGCATGCGTTTGCCGGTTCGTGGTGCGGTGCTTTGATAGGCCATCTATGCTACACGTGTATACACATGGCATTGTCTGCGGCTTTCATATTTCACATGCAGGCTTTTTAAAATATTTTTTTTAACAGATCCTACAAATACTTTATAATGTATTTAGCCTAGCTTTTGTTCCTTAGAATATTCAAAAAGACTCCTTCATATTGTTATTATTAGTTGGGAATTTGTGTAAACCACTTTTGTCTGTACAAATCACCGTTATTACCTTGAAATGGGACCAAAGAAGAATTCAGATGAAGTTGTTTTATTCTCTTTTTTTGTTGCTTTCTTCTCCACAAGGTCTGCATATTATCTTGTGGTACAGTGATCCGGGGTGACTCAGGAATTCTGGGAGGAAGATCTCCAGGTCTGTTTCGGTGCCCGGTGCATGCTGGAAAGGGTGCCTCTCTGTGTCCCATCATCCTAATCATCGGTGGAGAAAATGAATTATGCATATACGTTATTATTAATCACAGCCCGTGTATCCTTGTTGCTAAAAAAATATTTTAATTTGCATAATTAGGCCGTTACATTAGTGCTCGGTGAGTATTTTCTGCCCGATGAGCCGGTTGATGTTCGTATTTATTTATAGAACATATGGAGAGGGTCAGCCTGAAACAGACGTGTGGGTGTCGGCGTGGTTTCCCCCACCACTCCCCTCCACACAAACTTTGCGAAGCCACTAGAGGCCAGCGGAGGAGCGCGATGGTGTGGCGTCCTCCGGGGCCAGAGGCAGATCTGAGGAGTGGCGTCCACGGGAGCCTGATCCCTTTAACAGCTTTCAGAGAGAGGGGAGGCGGGAGTGTGAGATTGTGTGAAAGTGCACACGGTGGATGGGGAGGCCCTCGGCCAGTGGCACGGAGGTGGGGGGGGGGGAGAGAGGAAGAGGGAGAAGTAGATGGAGGGATAGAGAGTGAAAGAGGGAGAGGGAGAGAGGGAGAGAGGGAGAGGGAGAAGTAGATGGAGGGATAGAGAGGGAGTGAAAGAGGAAGAGGGAGAGAGGAAGAGGGAGAAGTAGATGGAGGGATAGAGAGGGAGTGAAAGAGGGAGAGGTAGAAAGAGAGGGAGAGAGGAAGAGGGAGAAGTAGATGGAGGGATAGAGAGGGAGTGAAAGAGGGAGAGGGAGAGGGAGAGAGGGAGAGGGAGAAGTAGATAGAGGGATAGAGAGGGAGTGAAAGAGGGAGAGGTAGAAGAGAGGGAGAAGTAGATGGAGGGATAGAGAGGGAGTGAAAGAGGGAGAGGAGGGAGAGAGAGAGAGGTGGAGAGAGAGAGGGAGAGAGAAAGAGAGGGAGAGAGAGAGATGATGTATAATGTTGGGCTGAGGCATTTCCGCCAAAGCAGGGTTTTGTTTGGATTGCTTCTCCCGTGTTGGGTGTTATCATTGGCCGCCACTGTCCACAGCGCTGCACTGGAAACTGCTGGTGTGAATTTTATTGGAGGATAGGGAGCATGGATCATAAAATATTTCTCAATTTTCCATCCCGGGGAGAAAAAAAGAAAGAAAAGGAGGGGGAGGAAAAAAACCCTAGGTCTGTCTGTTTCATCCCTCACCTTCCCTTCCAAAAATATGAGCAGAGGGGGGCCGGAGAGTGCAAGACACAGGCACAGGCCGGAGAAGACAGAGAGGAGTGCAGGGATTCTACCTCACACGTGGGCATGGGGGGGTGTATTTTCACTCCAAGCACTATAAACTGATCCTCTGCGCTGGTGGTACATGACATCATGACCCAAATATGTTTTTAAAAAACCATTTATTGCTGTACATAAACAGCGAGGGAAACACAGGGGAAGATAAAACAACAGTGTTAATTCCTCCGCCGGCTGGGAACCGTCGCCCGGACCATTAGGAGACCAGATGGGGGGAGGTGGGGGGGTATCCTCCAGGCTCGTCCATCTCCCAGCGTCCTCCGCTCCGGTGACGGTGGTGGAACCCTGAGCATCGTCGCCCAGGTGCCTGCTGCCGTAGTAGTGGGAGGTCTCTCTTCCTGTAGGGGCGGGGCCTGCGGGCCCCTATGAAGCCTCCCATTGTCCCGGGGTCAGGCAGGGTGGGGGGAATCGGGAGCCACAGGGGGGGGGTCGAAAGGTCGCGGCCCTGGCTTGACCGGGGGGGTCAGTGACAGGAAAGCCCTTCCGCTGCGTGCTGTTTGGGTGTGAAGGGGGGAAAAACAATGGAGTGAAGGATGGCCCGGGAGATCTTTGCCAAACCGTGAAAGTTTAAACAAATATGGAAGAGAAAGTCGCGCTGGTGGTCTGCGGATTCCCAAGTCGGGCCCGACTTTTCTTCCCCCCGTCCCGTGTTTTGAGAATAAAGTAAAGTGCAGAGCCTTATCTCGATGAAGCCGGCCTGCGTCTTAGCCAACGTCGCTTTCATAGTCAGCGCTTTTGTAATTGCAGTACGAGTTGGACATTTCGGCGTTGTATCGGTTTGTTTGCATTTGACTTAGGCCAGCATGTCAGTATTTAGTAACTTAGCATGGCATATAAATACAATTGTATCAGTTTTCAGCGACTCAAACCGTGCACTTGTGTAGTACCCCTTATGTACTTAGTCATACTTGATTCATTCACGTGCTCCTTTGTGCTAACAAAGTGCATTGTAGTTCAGGGCTTCGTGAAGGGAAACCTGGAATATGATAGCTGGTGCTGGTGAATTCGCAGAATCGACGACGATCATTAACGATGCCAACCACGAGGATGGAAGCAGTTAGGCAAACACAAGACGAAAAGAGAGAATAACACGAGGGGGCAGCGTAAAGTATGTGCCGCAATTAAGACATAAAGTTGTTATCCGGCTGCCTCCCCTCCACCCTCCCTTTGCTGATGAAAGCAGCGGGCCAACAGGCCGGGGCGGCTGCTCTACTGCAGCAGGACTTTGGGCTGCTGGGCCCGGTCGGGCCCCCGAGCCGGAGCCTTCCACGCCGAGGGAGCGCCGGGCTCAGAGTGACACGCTGGAATCGGGGTGAGGAAGTTCACGCGACACAAAAACAAGCCAAAAGCGTCAGGAGCGACCCGCAAAAAAACACCCAGGGCAAAGAGTAATAGATCATTGCTGGAAAGCAGAAGGAATGTGCGCGAGGAATGAGCGGGTGAAGAGGAGTGTGAGAAATGGAGGTGCTTTGGGTGGGTGGTATGGGTGGGTGGTTTGGGTGGGTGAGGCACAGCCGGAGACCAGAGCGGGAGGGCACAGTGACCAGGGCGTCTGCACGAGCTGGGACACGGTGGATTTTCCCAGGACACGCACAGTTGTTTTCCGTGGCTCCGAGTATCCCCCCGGAGAGACGATCGATCAGGAAAGGTTGCGAAACCTCATGCCTTTCAGAGCAGGGGGGGTGGGGAGGGGGGCACAGGGCCAGGCTCAGGAGGGTGAGAGCTGGCTGCTCCAGGCTAAGCCATGATGGGCCATTAAGCCTGATCCATCTGTGTTCTAGCACTGCATTCGGTAAACTTAATGACCTGATGCGTGGTAACACTGACAAAGACTCGCACACACACACGCATGCATGGGCGCGCACACACACACACTTAGATCTTCCACATTAAACTGTAGGACGCTGCCCAAGATTTTGATGATTTGCACGCATGGTGACAGAACATGGCTCTGGTCCGTTCAGTATGGGGTCGGCGAGTGAGTGGTGACGTGTACAGCGCTGACACAACAACCTTTAAATGTCACCCCCTGGGAGATTTACCTACGCTCACAATAACAGCAGCCCTGTCCAAAAACACACAAATATTATGGCCATTCTCTTATGAGCCAGAGGATTCCAGAAAAATCTGGCACGTCAAACCGCGTTCGAAATGCCGGTGATTAAATGATAACTCCCGCTTCTAGTTTCAGCATTTTTGCATACGTTGTAGCACATGGGAACATTTGCTCTGTGACTGTGCGGCGTTGGGCAGAATGCTGTGGACACAACTCGGAAGAGCAAATTTGACTGTCAAACTGCTGTGTCGTTCAGCGCTGTGTGTGTAACCATCGTGCAAATCCTTTAAGCCAGGAATTTTGAATGTGAAATGTATTGTGTGTTGTTAATAATCACTGTTGTGGCAAAGTGAAAGTGAAAAAGCGTGTTTGGCGCTGCTTTCAGGTGCTACGTTGAGTAAAGGTCATTAGCGGTAGCGCATATCCAGTCCTAGCACAGCAGAGCGCAATGGCTCTGTTCCTGTCTTCTCTCATTTTCAATGTATGTGTTTTAGAGCGAGAAAGAGTGTGTGTGAGTGTGCGTGTGCGTGTACGCCTTTCCCTCTAGAGCCAGGACCGTGGTTGATCTTTGAAAATGTTCTCTCTTTATTTTATATTACTATAACTATTTATGATTTAAGATCTACGCTCTAATATTTATGTTATATAATAGTCTATATATGATCATTTATCACACACACACACACACACATGCACGCGCACACACACACACACACACACACACACACACACACTCACACACACACACACACACACACGCACGCACGGGCACACACACACACACACACACTCACTCACACAGAAATATGTTTTTGGAAATGAAACTGGGGGTGAAGATTCATTGGACATAAGCACAGCCCGAGTATATTTTACATCTGATTACTAAATGCTTGGCAGGTCTGTCAAGATCACTTTCCTTGGGAATATATTTTTTCCAGACAACAAGCCTCGGTGCCCTTGAAAAAACATTAACCTGCATGATTACAGTTTTCTCGGTAGAAGCGATAAAATATTTGTACTCGCTCTAAATCAGTGGAGTTTATGTAGGGGAGGAAAAATGAGAGAATAATTGGCCGTGCACTTTGTTCACCCTCGCCTGTAGTAAAAAGTAAATAAAATAAAGAATTACAAACGGGGACAGCACTCTCAGTCGTAAATATTTTGCCAGTTCTCTTCCTCCCCTCTGCCTTCCTATTCCTGTGTGGCTGATTTTGCCTCCACTGGCGGCTCCAGCTCTGAGGATGCTGTCATTTCTGGACGAAGCTGTGTGTGTGTGTGTGTGTGTGTGTGTGTGTTCGTGTTTGAGAGAGAAGCCCTGCTATCTTGTTTCAAGTCTCTTGGAGCGGCCCTTCCCAAACCGCACTAGGGCAATAATCACTTAACCCAAATCAGAGGCAATCAGGTGGAGGGGGAACAGCTGTATGGTCCCAGGCTGGACAGAGGGGTATTGGGCTGGGGGGGGGGGTAAGAGAAGAGTAATTTTTTTTTTTTACATTTTAGCAGACACTCTTATCCAGATATTGTAATTTTAAAGATATTTTACAGATATCCAGATTTTGTATCCAGATATTGCTGGATTTACTGAAGCAATTCAGGTTAAGTACCTGGCTCAAGGGTACAACGGCAGTGCCCCTTTGAATTCCAAGCCCAGTTCCCTAACCAGTATACCACACTGCTGCCCAGTAGGTGCCCAGCAGAGAATGTGAACTAAGGATCTTGTGCATACTAATACATTTTTACTCCCAAAATATTGCCGACCTGCCGTGTTAATTCATATTGAATAATTTGATTACCGCACTGTTTACATAACGGTGAAATGCTCCTTTTCAATATAAGCTCCGTTACATTTAACATTATAAATATCATTAGTCATATTGTTTAACTTTCGACTTTTAAGTAATTGCGCAGTTATGTCTGTGTATTTTAAAGATGGCAGTCACGGACCGTGACAGTTGTAAATATAACTGTAACGCGAATTGTCATAGCAACAACAACAATTATTGTTATCATTATTTCGCTCAAGATATTGAACCCGGATCTGCAGTCTCGCTGTGGTTTCCGCGTGCGCGCCCAGTCCTTGATCTGTGGGCCGGGGCCCGCCGCGGACGACGACGATGGCGGCGGGGATGAGGCTGAGCCCTGAGCTGGAAAATTTCGAGGGGAAGGGGAGACGCTGCGGCGATACGGATCTCCCTCGCTGACGAGGTCAGAGGGATGTTTACGGGCCCGTCCATCCACCGCCCGAGAGTCCCTCGCCCCAAAACAAAACCATCGGCTTCTCCCGCTTGCCCTCCTCTCATCAGGCTGAGTGCTTCCATTTCAGAGCAGGCTTTAGCTCCATCTCATGGTTCTAATTAGCGTCCTAATCAAGTGGTTTTCTTTCCCCTTATCCTCCGCTTCCCTCGCATTATCGGAGCTGTGCGTGATTTCCATTTGCTCTTCTATGTTGCTTTACTCTCTCTCTCTCTCTCTCTCTCTCTCTCCCACTCTATCTAACTCTTTCACTTGCTCGCTGTCTATCTATATCTCTCCCCCTCTCTCTCACTCTTTCACTCTCTCTCACCCTCTCTCTCACTCTTTCCATCTCTCTCTCTCCCCTTCTTTCTCCCTCCCTCCCTCTCCCCTTCTCTCTCTCTCTCTCTCTCTCTCCTTCTCCCTCTATTTGTGTGCGCACCCCTTGCAGAATAAGATTTATGGCGACTCTGGTGTTTGCATCACTCTCCTAATGGGAAGAGGCGCTCCCTGCGTGTTTGCTTTGCTCTGTGGTTGTGTCACGGCTGTTGTCACGTCCCCCCGTCAGAAGCGGGAGGTGGGGTTGGCGGGGGGAATGACCCATAGAAGCACTCAGTCTTCAGGGGGGGGGGGGGGGGGGGAGAAGAAAAAAAGAAAGTAAAGAAACCTTTAAATTAGAAATCAAATCATTTGTCTAGGCTTTGCATCGCCAAGACCTCCAGCGTTTCGGACTGCTTCAATTACCCGTCCCGGCGTCCTTCCGCCCTGACGACTTTATCTGCGCAACCTGCGGTTAACGGCCCGGCCTGCTCCCAATCAGCTGGAGATTGTAGCAACAATATATCTGGGAGAAAAGATATGTACCCCCCGCCTTTCTGTCTTTCTTTCTTCCATTGGTTCTGTCGTTCTCTTGGTTCTCATGCGCTTTTGTTCGGGGCGCTGGAAATCGCCTTGTTGCCGCTCGCGCCCCTCCTCCCTTCTCAGCATCTGCCATTCATTTGGGGTGGAAGACAAACACTCTGAAAATGCCTTGGACCACAGGGCTGCGTCCTGCTCCAAAGAGGGAGGGAGGGAGGGAGGGAGAGGCAGAGGGGGCATTTCCAGTCTGTTGTATATATTTAGAACATTATATGTTGCTCTGCAGATGGGCCAAATTTGTGAATTAAATATAGAGAATTGAATTTTACATTGTTTAAACACCCACCTATCGAGGAAGTATGTATAGTTTAGTCTCACTGCTGCCGGGGGTCGTGTGGAGTCGCCACTTCCTCTCTCTGTGTGTGTGTGTGTGTGTGTGTGTGTGTGTGTTTGCGTGTTTTGTACTTGTGTGCATTTCCATGCGTGCGTTTGCATTGGTGTGTCCGCGCGTCTTGTGCGCGTGCACATTCGTGCGCATGCGTCGTTCTGTCTGTCTTTCCGCACGTCTCCATGACAGGTGATTAATATACAGCTCGTCTCGAAGCATGTGCAAAAATACTGCGGCATATGGTTTTGCAATTTCAGAAGTTCAGAGACCTTTTTTTATTTCTCCTTTAAAGTATTTTCATTTGTGGCTTTTGTCGGGGGGGAAAGACTAAAAGAATGCCGTGCATGTTGTTATTTATCCCAAACTCGTTTCGCATGGAGGCGTGCGCGTAAAAGAACAGAGAGGCCATCTCAGAAGGGCAATTACCGCACGTCCGCTCAGCCGTCAGCACCTAAACCAACACTATTGGCATGAGCGGGAAACGGCGGTCCAGAGTGCGCGCCCATCGTCCGAAAATAAACCCCCATCATCGCAAACAACGCAGCTGCGCCGTTCTCATGACGCTGCGCGCGGCGGAGGCCCGATGCCCTGAGTGATGAATGGCGCTCATTATTTTAGTTCTGCAGGAGTTCATTAATTGCTGCTCTGTTCCCGCTAATTAACCTTACAGTACATGCATAAAATCCGAAAGCCGAACACGGTAGTTGAAGTTGGGAGAGTGAAGGGCGCCAGGGAAATTCTCTGCCGTGCTGAGTCACACAACATTTTGAAGATGTTTTTATACATGTGTATATATATATGTGTGTATATATATACTATATATATATATATACGTCAAAAGTACTTTTCTGTTTAGTGTAAATGTTACCAGTAAAGTGTGTTGTTTTTGTTTTGTAAGTTGGCGCTTGTTAATGTAGGTGGTGTTCCGAGAGGGACTGTGCTTTCTTGAGGAGGCGAGTGGGATGCGATCCGATAGTGTCAGGCTGGGTGGGGCGTGGATGTGTAACCACGTGTATCAGTGGGCACACCTGCACCTCAGTGTAGTGACCCTGAACCTTCCAAATCCTCACTCATGCTCGCTAATGGGAAACTAATGGAGGGGCTAAGTCCACACGCACTCACACACACACACACACACACACACAAAGCTCAAAGCTGTGCGTGACCAAGGAAGACGAATCATGCCGTATTCGGCCCTCCTTTTAATTTCTTAAACTTCTTAAATTAAAAGGAGTACTTTTTCTAAGAGTACTTTTTGTCTTTGCTGTTCCTGCGGCAGGATTTTGATAAGATAATGGGGACAGTTTGGCTGCCTGTCCGAGACACCTGACCTTTAAATAGTCGCTAAGTGGAGGCTCCCCAGGGCTGCCTTTCACCGGATGACGGGGACGTGCTCATGCTGTGTTGATTTAAGCAATCTTTGCTTTCAAATCCAGCCATCAATCATGCGGAATGTGACATGCTGCTCATGAACCCTGCTGTCTGCAGACCAGGAGCATTTACATATGCAGCGTCTGGGAGAACACGACGAAAATGGGAAAACGAGATCTCTCTCTCTCTCTCTCTCTCTCTCTCTCTCTCTCTCTCTCCTCTCTCTCTCTCCTCTTCTCTTTTCTCTTTTTCTCCTTCTTCTCTTCAAGACAAAGAATTGGTTATAAATCCCTTGGTCCCCTAGGTCTGAAACCACCGGAGCATTTGGAAAAGGTTTTTTTGCAATTATATTTAATCATACGCGGCCGTCCCAATCAGGGGAAGCCTGACTGATGACATTTGCATGGGTTTCAGGTTTTCCACTGCACGTCACTTTAGCGCCCCGCGTTCGCTGTGGAGGGGGGACCACCTGGGTGATCCACTGGAGCTGCATCATTCCTGACTCTCTCTCTCCTCCTGTGTCTTAGTCCTCACCCCCTCGCTCTCTTTCCTCCTGTGTCTCACTCCTCACTCCCTCACTCTCTCCCCTCCTGTCTCTCACTCCTCACCCCCTCACTCTCTCTCCTCCTGTGTCTCATTCCTCACCTGTTCCCTCCCTCTTTCTCCTCCTGTGTCTTACTCCTCACCCATTCCCTCTCTCTCTCTCCTCCTGTGTCTCACTCCTCACCCATTCCCTCCCTCTCTCTCCTCCAGTCTCTGACTCACTCCACTCCTCTCCCTTTATCCTACTGTCTCTCAGTCCTCGCCCTTTCCCTCTATCTCTCTCTCTCCTCACCCTCCCTCTCCACACACCCCTCCCTGTTCCACTCTCTCTTTCTCTTCTCCTGTCTCTCTCTCCTCACCCCCTCCCTCCCTCTCCCTCCCTCTCTCTCTCTGGTCTCAGGGGAGCGACGGAGAAGGGCGGGGGGAGAGATGACAGCCTGAGCGAAGATCTCCCACACACATAAAGCCTAAGCCGTAGCTGTTAAACAACACAAACGCGCCTCTTCACCCACACCCCCCTCTCTGAGTCCCTCTGTACTGTCACTCACCCAGGCCTGTTACTGTACATCACAGGGCTAGCTAATGCAGGCACAGCATGCTCTGCACTGGGGCTTCCATAGTCCTGAAAGGCTCTCGGCAAGTTTCCATTTGTTAAAATAAGCAGCAGGCACTAGAGGAACTGTAATTATCAGCAGTATGGATATTTTTACAAAATAAAACAAAACAAAATAACCTGACAATGGCAATGTAGATCGCAAAATGTATGATGGTAAGTTAACTTGTAGGGACATATCCTCTTCGACCGGTTACAATCTGGTCCAGAATTATTGGCGCTGATGAGTATGAGCAAAGAAGACTGTATAAAACGAATAATACCATCATTAATTTCTTTAAAGAAAATAGCTTTTGCAGTTATTGGCACCTCTGTTTTTAGTACTTGGTGCAGCCTCCGCCGACAAGGATAACGGCACTGGGCCTATTTCTATAATGTTTAATGAGGTTGGAATACACATTGGGAGGGGTCTTGGACCATTCCTTTGTGCAGAACCTTTCAAGATCCTTGACATCCGCTGTGGACCACAGGTTTGCTCTTCCATTCGGAACACATGTTTTCGAGAGGGTTTATGTCCGTAGACTGAGATGGCCTTTGCAAAACATTGATTTTGTTTTCACAGAACAATTTCTTTGTTGATTTTGAGGCATGTTTGGGGTTATTGTCTTGTTGGAAGGTCCACCTACAGCCAAGTCTCAGCTTCCTGGCAGAAGCAACCAGGTTTTTGGCTAAAACGTGGAAATAGTTTGTGGAATTCATTATTCTATTGATCTTAACAAGAGCCCCTGGACCGCTGGCAACAAAACAGTCCCAAAGCATCAATGATCCACCACCATATTTGACTGTAGGTATGAGGTGCGTTTCCTTGTATGCATCCCTCCTTTGAAGCCAAACATGCCGATGGTGTACATGGCCAAAAAGTATCATTTTGGTCTCATTTGACCTTTGCACTCAGTTCCAGTCATAGTTCTGATGACGTTTGGCAATCTCCAGACCCTTGAATTTGTAGGTTGCTGTCAGTAAGGGCTTTCTACATGTAACCCTTCCAAAGAGCCTGTTGGTATAGAGGTGGCGCCTTCTGGTTGATTTTGAGATTTTTGTGACACAACTGAAGTCCGCGGTCTTTGGTTTCTTTTTGCCTCCCTCACTATCTTCCTCACTGTGCGTGGGGATAAAATGCACTTGTGTCCTTTTCCTGACAAGTTTGCAACTGTTACAGATGTTTGAAACTTTGATTATTGCCATAAAGGTGGTTAGTGGTGCATTTAACCATTGATGTATTTTTTGTATTCATTACCTGACTTGTGTAGGTCAAGAACCATCTGTGTCTTTTGATTTGACAGTTCTTTGGCTTTTCATATGGTGAGGGATGACAAAGGGATTCTACATGTGTGTTACCTCATTTTTATACCCTAATGAAACAGGAAATGATGGAAGGCCACAATACAGACTGAGATTAACTTAAAACTTAAAGTATACTTTTATTGCAGTTAAATTTGTTTGGTTTTATTTAAAACAACCTTTAGGGGTGCCAATCATTGATCATTGACACCTATGTTTTTCAGAAAAAAATGTGTTACTCAATAAAAATAAAATAATTGTAAATGTATTACAATAAAAGTATATAGTTTTCCCATATTTACATAAGTTCTTTATCTGTGCTGTTTATTTTATACATTGTGTGTGTGTGTGTGTGGGCATATGTGCATGTGTGTGTGGGCAAATGTGTGCACGTATGTGCGTGTTTGTGGGCATATGTGTGTGTGTGCATGCATGTGTGTGCGGGCATGTGTGCATGTTTGTAGGCATGTGTGTGTGTGTGTGTGCATGTGTGTGTGTGCATGTGTGTGTGTGCATGCATGTGTGTGCGGGCATGTGTGCATGTTTGTAGGCATGTGTGTGTGTGTGTGCATGTGTGTGTGTGCATGCATGTGTGCGCGGGCATGTGTGCATGTTTGT
Organism: Aldrovandia affinis; assembly: GCA_029706075.1. NCBI lineage: Eukaryota > Metazoa > Chordata > Actinopteri > Notacanthiformes > Halosauridae > Aldrovandia > Aldrovandia affinis. The sequence goes on from JAINUG010000072.1 coordinate 1,086,320, forward strand.
AGGCATGTGTGTGTGTGCGTGCATGTGTGTGTGTGTGTGTATTGTATTTGCTCCCTCTCTGATACCCGGCCCATTACAGACCAGCTGACCGGCCCACCCAGCTTGTGTGAGAGAGCGCGGCTCCATTTCTCTTCCCCCGGTGGACCATTAAGGCCTGCGTGTGTGCGAGTCTGGCCCAGGAGGAGAGGGGAGAGAGGGGAGAGAGGGGAGAGAAGCCGGGCCGGTCCCCTGCTCCTCTCCCGTGGTGAAAGGCCGCATTATAACTGCTTTCCATGACCTCAAGCCAGGGCTCGGCGGCCCGGCTCAGAGCGCTTGTTTAGACAACAGTGGTGCACATGTTGGCTGAAATATGGGCGCTGCGCTCGTTTGCTCGGGTGAATTAAGCTACGGCATGTGTGCTTAAACCTCGACAGCAGCCTGATTTATTCATATATTTAAATGATTGATTTAAGAGTGAGGCAGAGCTTGGATCAGCAGTAGCAGCCCTGCCAGGAGGGTGGTGGTGGGCGGGGGGGGGGGGGAGGGAAAAAGTTCAAACCAGAAAATATACAGGCTTGCCCCAGGTTTTTTTTATTGACCTTTACTTCGGCCGCGCTGAGTGTTTTAATTCTCCGCTCCCTCCCGGGGTCGATTATGCAGCTTTTCTGCCATCTGAGGTTTATTTTTTTATACTCTCATCAGGAAATGTTTTAATTTATTCTGTACCTTTGATGGGCTCACAAATGTCAGGTAACTGCCAGTATTATTATGGTTTAAAATATAAGTGGCAGTTTTAAGGAATATTTATAGTAAGATGATAATTATGATTATGATTATTATTATTATCATTTTTTACCGTTTTTATAGTAATATTTTTGTCAACATATTTTTCAGGACCTGTAAAATTAAACAAAATGGGAAATATATATATATAAAAATTGTCCTCTCGATTTCACAAATTAAATTTGTTGAACAACAATTTTTTTTTTTGCATCAAAAGGCTCAAAGTTTCAATTGAAATTGATCCTGTTTATTTTATATTTTATGTTGTTGGATGCCGGTCTTTCTTCCCCCTTTTATTGTCAAAACCATGGCAGTTTATATGAAAACGACATTTTCCAAAAATGAAAGTTGAAGGGAACAACTGCACTGGAGAGCTTACTTTCCTCCCTCTTTCTGCTCTTTGGTACAGGGCCTGGGAGGCATAAGCCAATAATTAGGTAATTGCTCTCTTGATTGAGCTCAATAGGAAACGTTTCAATTAGGCTAAAACTGCACAAGGAGGAAGTAGGCTTTTACAAAGGGAAACATTCCTTGTCATGCAACTGTCAGCCAGAGCCCACACCACGAGCCAGGATTAACTGGATATGTGGAGAGGAAACTACGGGGGGAAAAAAATGAAGTCGAAAAAAACAAAAAACGAGGGGGGGGGGGAAGGACAGCAAGAAATGATTGCTGTAATTATGGCTATATTTAAACACGGCTTCTCCTGATATGATTTGCTCGTGATCCCTTGTCCAGATAACAAGGACCTCTCAGCCCGCCCCACCGCCTGAAACAAATTACAGCCTCCCAGCCATGGAAGAGACACAGTTCCTGGAAGGGAAAAAAAAAATCCTAAAAAATCGGAGCTGTGGGGGGAAAAAGAAAACAGGATCCCTCGCCCAGGCAGAGAACCAAAGGAGGAGGAGGGTTAGAAAGTGATGCGTAACACCAGATTAGACGGTAACGGTGCCAATGTTTTTTGGGGGGGTGCGCTGTAAACGTGGGGTGGAGTGCCTGGGGGACCCCAGTGCATTTGTCAAATGTTGGAGACATTTTTTTTTTTTTTGGTTGCCTGTCCTGTTTGTTGGATTGGGGTTCAGTCCGGGAATAGGGGAGCAGGGAAGGAGCAATTCTCTGTGGAATTTTGCTGTGATTTGTAGTGTAGGGGTCACTTCCAGTTGCAAAAACGGGACCCCCACGATAGAGGAAGTCAGTCGATACCAACACCTTTAGAAGACATGCTGATTTTGAGTGTGAATGTGGAGTGGCTGACAGCTGTCTCGTCTGTTCTACAGGAGAACATGAAAGGGAATCCAGGTACTGTACAGTGTAGGACAGGGGTGCCCAAGTTCGGTCCTGGAGATCTACTGGGTGTGCCAGCTTTTCTCCCAGCCCTTCACTAACACACCTGATTTCATTAATCAACTGCTAATTGAGACAATGGAATATTTGAATCAGGTGTGTTAGTGCTGGGCTGGAGCAAAAGCCTGCACACCCAGTAGATCTCCAGGACCAAACTTGTGCACCCCGGGTGTCAGAGGAACAGGATCGCTTCCATTATGCTTCACTAAGACACGAAGAGCAGCGGTCATCTTCTCGAAAGTGACGGGCTTCTTTCTGCCTGAACCACCCAGATAGCCTGTGCAGCCTGTGCCGTCATTCACCCGGCCTGCGCGTTCATTTCAGTCTCCATACGGCAGAGCCACGCGGTGTTTAAATGACCCGTGTCCCCCCACTGAGTTTCAGCGCCGCGCTGAAATAGGAGCGACGTGGCGCGTCTGCTCCGCGCAGCCACCCTGCTAATGCCACTTCCTGTTCTGATGTTTGGGGAGGCTTCAATACATGGGGCATGAAATTGAGGATCTCTGCAGCTGACTTTTAAATAAGCCAACCCCCCAACCCTCAATGTCAACACTGCTGACCAAACCAGGGTCACTGAACTGATACTGAACTGTATTTCAAGACGGCTGCTGTATTTCTGTAGCCAGCTTTCTCAAGTGAAATGAATTACTGTAACGCATTTTTAGCAAAACGGTGAGTTGACGAAAAATGACGTTCCTCTTTGGAAAAAAATATTTTCAAAAATTGATTTAATATTGATTTATTTGCATCACAGAATGGCTGAACCAAGGCGACCATGTACATTCTGTAGGCCTCATTACTGCAGTATTAATTTATACTGCAGGATATTTACAGAGGTAATTCAGGTTAAGTGCCTGGCTCAGGTACAACAGCGGTGCCCCTCTGGGATTTCGAACCCGCAACATTCTATTAGCCAGTTTTCCCAACCGCTACACCCTATGCCTGGGATGCTAACCACCATTTAGTGTAAGGAAACATCTAACAAGACATAATTCTACTTGCAGGTGGATTTAGGTGTTTTAATTGGCATTTATCATTTGGCCAATGATTTGTTGACTTAAAAAAAAAAAAAAAAAAAAAGTAAATCAATGCCTGCATTAACATTCATTAGGAAGGTGAAGTAAAGGGAAAGTCTGTGTGCACTGTGTGTCTTTGATGCCTCCAGCATTTGGGGAAAAAGGGGGGACTGCCCTCCAGCTCAGCCCCAGAGGGGCTTGCTGTGGTTAGAGGAGTAAACTGTGGTCACATTTAATATGCAGCTGAGCCCAGAGTAGACTTACCTGTGCTTCTCACTTTTACACTTTTACAAGAATCTCTGCACTCTCTCCTTCCCTCTCTCTCTCTCTCTCTCTCTCTCACACACACACACACACACACACACACACACTATCTCTCTCTCTCTGTCTATCCTCCCCCCCCCACACACATGCACTCAAATTAAAACTAGTTTTATTGGCATGAAAATAAACCTGATTGTGTTAAAGCATTTTAACTTGACATGATAAGACACAATCTAAAAGTAACACACATTCTAATTAACTAACCATCATTTGAACATCACTTTAGAACATAAACATATGAACAAATAAAGATATACAGACTGAACAGATATACTCTTTCTCTCACACACGCAAAACACACACACACACACACACACACTTGCTGCCTCACACAGCATCGGTTTCCTCAGTCAGTATCGATACAACAGTGTTCAGTAGAAGGCTAACTCCTGTTGACAGGCAACAACCCGGCGAGTTCTGGGTGCAGGGCCCGTTTGACCCGGGCTGACCCGGGACGTCCCGCCTGGAAGTGCCGCTCTAGCCTCAGGTAGGGGCGCACACATCCGCAGTTATAATTCAGTAATTTGTGTTTGTGTGCCGTATGACAAAGTGACTAATGAGTGCCCTAGAGTCAAATGCCAAGGCTGGCACCCCCCAATAACCCAATAACCCCCTCACCCCCACTGACAGCCTTAAACCCCTACCGCGTTCCTCTTAACTCAGGTGTACTTCCTGTCTACAGGGTTCAGGAAGTGCATGTTCCTGCCATTTTGTGTGTTGTGTATATATGCATAGATTTATTTATGTGTATGGGTTATTGTTTTTTGTAAATAAGATAAAAAATCGCACGCCTTTCAGGGCGGCGCATGTTTGCGTTCGCAGGCTCCGGTATGACGACCACGCCGTGGTCTGTTTGAACACGCGCGCAGCGCTATTTTTCTTCTTTACTTTCCTCTGGCCTCATTTACATTTTCCTGCACATTTCTCATAATAAATGTGTTCTGTCATCGACGCGGGAGCGAGACAGAGATCGCATTGGAACAGGGCTTAGCGAAACACGGGTTCCATTTATGGTTTGGTGGGGGGGCGGGCGGCGGCTGCGGATTGAATCCCGGTAATATTTCACAGAAATGAATTCCATTTGCTGGGAGTCTTGCATGGACTGGGGAGGTAACGCTCATATGGAGCAGTTTATTAGGATTTAGGAAGTTTTATTTAGTCTGCGCAACCCAGGCCTCTCCCCCCCTTTTTTATAGTTTTATTGCTGTTGGACGGAACGGCAGTAGGAGTCATTATAGCGCATTGCGCAAGGGGAAGGACGTTGTTGCTGTGTGTTGCTTTACTCTGCGCAGCAACCCTCCGCTTAGGACCGCGGTTGTCTACTAGAGGTTTGTGGCAAGGGATTCTGGGACTTTCTTTTGAGTTCGTTGGAGGAGGCACAAGATGTTCCACCATCGCACCCGTTTTATGTTGCCAGCGCTCCTATCAAACAAAACAAGTCCATGGATAACCACACAATTTTTGCGTCCAAAAATTTCCAGTCCACGTATTTTAGTTTTAATGTGTGAATTTGTTTGTTTTTGTATGATGTATTTAAGAGAGGGAAAAAATGATGTATGTATGTGTGTGTGTGTGTGTGTGAGTGGGGATGTTTGATCAAGAGTTAGAGAGAGAGAGAGAGAGAGAGAGAGAGAGAGAGAGAGAGAGAGAGAGAGAAATGTGTGTAGAAGAGGAAGGGCATGTGTGAGAGTGTGTCAGAGAGAGAGACAAAGTTTGTGCGTGTGGGTGCATGTGTATGTGAGACAGAAAAAGTGTGTGTGTGTGTGTGTGTGTGGTTTTTTCTTTGTTTCCCAGAAGGAAAAGTCTTGTGATCCTTCCCTAGCTCGTCCCTGTAGAGGGTCAATTGCAACCAGTTGGCCGCCAATCTGTTCCAAAATAAACATTTAGAGAGAAGGGACTGTACAGACAGGTACCGCGGGCCTCTGTATGCTGTCTGACATGCTTTCCTTTCTTCCTCTCTCCCCTCCCTCCTTCCCCCTCTCCCTCCTTCCCTCCCTCTCTCTCGTGTCAGTGTCCAGCACGCTGCCCTTCAGGCTGGACCAGCCAGGCTTCGGCCTAGCCAACCTGCACATGCTTGTTTCCATGGGGATGCATCTGTATTTCCACCCTGCTGTAGAGTGAGCTTCTTGTAAGGACTGAGTGATCACATACAGGGACACTGAATCACCTGACTGCTGTGTGTGTGTGTGTGTGTGTGTGTGTGTGTGTGTGTGTGTGTGTGTGTGTGTGTGTGTGTGTGTGTGTGTGTGTGTGTGTGTGTGTGTGTGTGTGTGTGTGTGTGTGTGTGTGTGTGTGTGTGTGTGTGTGTGTGTGTGTGTGTGTGTGTGTGTGTGTGTGTGTGTGTGTGTGTGTGTGTGTATGTGTGTGTGTATATATGTGTGTATACATATATGTATAGTATGTATATGTATAGAGGGAGAGCGTATATATAAATGGACAGACAGACAGACAGATATCAATTTGAGCAAAGCTCATTTCTCATACATTGTGTCATGAGCTGTAAAGTTGAGCCTTTTCTCTCTCACTCTCTACTTCTGTTTCCTTGTTTACCTTTTCCTCTCTCTGTTCCACCGTTCTTCTAATTTCCCTAATTTCACACACTGTGAAACAGTCTCCGCGGCTTGGAGTCGGGGGCAGCTCCGGCCTGCCTCCAAAGGTTTCCGGTCATCGCGGTGGAGTGGCGTTCCATTCGCACTTTGAGGCTGATGCGAGGCGACTCCTTTAACTCGCGCCGGGCCTGGCCCCCGCACCACTTAATATTACCCATATTAATCATTCTCACGTTCCCTTTCTCTTAGCGCGCACGCTTTTCAAAAAGCGACTTTTATCATTATTAATTAATGTGACTTTAAAAGAGATTAATGTAACCAGAAAAAGAAAAGTGTTGGGCTATTTTAGGTCCACCGCGTGGAAATAAATCTCCTGCCTTTCGGCCCGGTCCACGGGACTGCGCTGTTTTCCACAGCTGCGATGTAGCCACAGACGATGACAGACAGGTATTTTCACTCTCCACAGAGTGTCTCGCTCATGCCCAAAATGGCCCAGAGCAGTACTGTTAAAAAGCTGTTAAAACACTGGTACACGTTGGCCGATTAGCTAAAGCATGTAAGCCTCAAAGCCATTCCTTTAGCTACTCGTCAGTGTACCTTTAACAACATGGTGTCACAACAAGGTCATGCCGATTGTATGTACACTACCGGTCAAACGTTTTAGAACACCCCCACTTTCCAGTTTTTACTGAAATGTAAGCAGTTGAAGTCCAGTGAATAACATGAAATGGTACAAAGGTAAGTGGTAAACTGCCAGAGGTAAAAAAAAAAAGTTTAGGTTACCAAAAACGTAAAAATAATGTACATTTTTTGGCAATGAGTAGTTTCCTACACCATCAAAAGGCACTTGGAAACTGGAGGAAAATCAGAAGACAAGTTTCTGAGAGTCAACAGCTTGCGTGATAGGCGGCTCACAGGATAACAGCTTCAAGCACAGCGTTTTTTATAACTCTGAAATTGACATTATTTTTCAGGTTTTGGTAACCTAAACTTTTTTTTTTTAAGCTGGATTGTCTGTGAAACAACACACACACACACACACACACACACACACACACACACACACACACACACACAAACTCTGTCAGAGGCAGTAGGGCAGATTGGCAGAAGGTGAAATGTTCAGGTAATGTGTTTCCTCCCTCACTGAAAGAGGAGGTTCCACACATGCGCTCTCTGCACATGGAACTGAGACTGGAGGAGGGCTATCTATTTGCCATATTTCAGAAACAACGACTGGAATCCTGGCTCTAGGAGGTCGTTGAGAGGATAACTGACGGAGCGCAGAACGTACGTCTGTCCTTCTGTCGGCCTGAGCCTCCCTCCCCTCACTCCTCCACCCTCTAGAGCCACAGCACAGGGGGGTGGTGCAGGCTGGGAGGGATTCACGTAGGGGTGCAGAGTCAGCATAGCAGGGCCACTCACAAAAACGTGTTTTGGGACGGGCCCCAGGGTCTCGCACATGGAATGGGTGCAAATGCGTACGGGTGCAAATGCGTACGGGATGTGTCCCTGATTCCCGGAACTGGAGATGGGGCGTGCATGCATTCGGGATGGGCCCCTGGTTCCCGGAGCTGTAACACGGGGCGCGAATGTGTCCGCTACGGGCCCCCGACTCTGGGAGTGGCCTCGGGTGGTGCATTGCCAGAGCGCTGGAATCGGGGTGCCTCACGGGTCTGCTCTGGGCCCGTGGGCTGTGTTCTCAGAGGGAGATCTGTGAGTCACCGCCTCTAATAGGTGATAAATACCTGACGCTCTGGGATGCGGATGCGGAGCTGTTCACGCTTAGTTTAGCTGTTCTTCTGCACGCTGCAGGGTTGGTTTCCAAGCTGCTGCGACTAACACCAGCTGGCCTGGGGCCATTTCTTCCTCTCCACCTCCCCGTTTCCCCCTTCTCGTACTTTTTTTCCCCTCCCTCTTTTTCTCTCTGTGTCGCTCTCATTTCTTAAGTCTAGAGTGAGGGACTCTGCAGAGGCCAGCCCACGTTACTTTATACTCTTTATTTCTGATTTGGCGCACTGTATGAAAAGGAGCCTGTAGATTAATCCCATCAGGAGGCAGAGTTTGTTTACTGTTTTCCATCATTTGTCCCTCTCTAGTTTTTAACCTGAAACAAAATGGCTGTATGGGCATGTGTGCATGTGGCATTCTTTTGGAATTCCCCCAGTCTGTGTGTCGGGGGCATGGAGAGAAAGAGAGAGAGAGAGAGAGAGAGGAGAGAGAGGGAGGGAGAGGGAGAGGGGTGGGGCGGAGGGGTGTCTAGCCGCGCTTACAGGTGCTTATAATTTTCTGCGTGTGATTAATCATTGTTGTGTTTGGAGGTGACATGTTGTTAAATGGCTCTGTCCATTGTTCCTTTGTGCTCACCCTGTGGAAGCAGGCCGCAGCTTGCTGCATGTCAGCGAGGGGCTTGCACTCAGGGCAAAACACACAGACACCCATCTCTTCTGATCCCACTGCATGACCATCAAACTCACTCACTCAACTAGTAATGCCCTAGTCACGCAGACACACACACACGCACATACAGATACACACACATGGACACGCACTCACTCTCACACACAGTTGCACACACATGAACACACACTCACTCGCTTGCAGGCACACACCCTCTCACACACAATTACACACACATGAGCACGCACTCGCTTGCAATCGCGCACACACACACACTCACTCTCACACACAGTTACACACACATGAACACACATTCACTTGTAAGCACACACACACTCACACAAATACACACATACATGAACACACTCTTACTTACACACTAAAACATACTAACTAACACATGCATACAAAAACACACTCACACGAGCACGAATGCACACAAACACCTACACTCTCACTAACACACACGCATACAAAAAGACACACACACACACACACACACTTTCTCTGTGGATGTTTGGTTTGGGTACGGTCTCTGCACAAACATGGCGATCAGGCAAGCCGTTCAGAGCAGCTGTAAATCTGGCTCTTCCCTGATGAAACGCTGACGGACAGGAGAGCAGATCTGTCCCTGGTGAGTCATTATGTCCAACCTCCCAGATCGCTGGAGATCCTGCTGCTTTGCCGCGTTTCCCAGACAGGCTCACACGTGTTCAATATGACATTACAGCTCTGCTGTGCTTCCTCAGCTCACAGGCCGCTGTCTGTGTTGAATGTGATATTACAGCGGCTGAGCTCACAGGCAGCTGTCTGTGTTGAATGTGATATTACAGCAGCTGAGCTCACAGGCCGCTGTCTGTGTTGAATGTCATATTACAGCGGCTGAGCTCACAGGCCGCTCTCTGTGTTGAATGTGATATTACAGCAGCTGAGCTCTCAGGCCGCTGTCTGTGTTGAATGTGATATTACAGCAGCTGAGCTCTCAGGCCGCTGTCTGTGTTGAATGTCATATTACAAAGCTCTGCTGTGCCTCAGGTCACAGACCACTCACAAGATTTGTGTCTTCCATGTACACATTTGGCATGTCGCACACCTGTAGCATTTGCTCATTAGGAATACTAAATACTATTAAATACTAATATGAAGTCTTTATACAGAAAATTACTTTATTTTAATAGTTTCTTGTTTTTCATTTCATTTAATTTTTATAGTTATCATTTTCTTTAAATGTTTTGGATGTCCCTTTCGTTTTGCAGTCCGATGGTGTTGCGGGTTGTTATTTTTTTAGTTGTTTAAGCAGCTTCATGTGCAGGATTTAGGGCCTGAGTGGAGCAGGAGTCCAGGGGGGAGAGCAGTAGTTTCTGAGAGTCGTCCCAGGACGCAGTCTTATGGGGTCCAGAGACAGTAAAGGACACACACACACATGTGTTGAACATAAAGTCCTCCCTGTGCCTGGTCGTGTCAAGAGTTCATCCACAACATCTGTCATAGCAGAGCTGGCACCCAAACAACAATACCCTTCAGTCCTACCACAACCATCAGGGATCCAGGCTCTGTGCCTCTTTAGCCCCCACTGCAACACTGTGTGTGTGTGTGTGTGTGTGTGTGTGTGTGTGTGTGTGTGTGTGTGTGTGTGTGTGCATGCGCAGGTCTGTGTGTGCGCATATGTGTGTGAGAGTGAATCCTTGAGCGAGAGAGAGACCAAGTGTTTAGGTGTGTGTGTTTGTGTTTGCGCGCACACGTGCATGTGCCTATGTGTGCGTGCGTGCATGCATGCATGCATGTGCGTTTGTAGGTCTGTGTTCTGTGTTTGTGTGCGTGGGTGTGTGTGCGTGAGAGAGAGTGAATCCTTGAGAGAGACCAAGTATGTATGTGTGTGTGTGTGTGTGTGTGTGTGTGTGTGTGTGTGTGTGTGAGAGAGAGAGAGAGAGAGAGAGAAAGGAGAAAGAGAAACTCCAGTAAATAACTACCTGTGCTGTGCTAACTGCTACTGCTTAGTCTCCAGTCTCTCCCACAAACCCCAAGCTTCACCGTTGTGCTGCATTTTGTTAGCTTGTTTATTTTAGCGCTGGAAACATGATGCCTCTTGCATAACAATCTGAGGCATTCCAGATCGCAGGAGCTGCTCGTCAGCCCTGTGAGCCGGCGGCTGGCGACCGCACTGCGCCGAGGAAGGCCTGCAAGGGCACGCAGAGCTAAGAACACACACCTGAGCGGCTCCCACTCAGCCTCGCTCCCACCCAGCCGCTGCAGAGTCCAATCTCCCTTTTTATGCCGTTTGTTTGATCCGGCCATTCGAGTGACGCCCAATTTGTGCACACGTGTTACCTGCTGCTGCCCAAGCACCGCTAATCACCTTTAATGGAACGGACGCACGAAGGGTTCGATTTTTTTTGACGTTGAGCGATTGTTTTTTTTTTGGTTGTTGTGAGGAATTGCTGCTGTACGCGAAAAAGATGAATGGACAGATCACTCACCTGGAATGTTTCCAGACTTGGGAAGGTGACCCTGACATTTGTATAACTATCTTACGAGTTTTCATGCGTGGCGGTGAATTTCATTAAAGCCTTATTGTACTGCATATTGCAGTTGGTGTTGTAGTGCTGTAATACCATGGTGTTCAATAGTATGTGTGTGTGTGCGTGTGTGTGTGCGCGTGTGTGTGTGTGTGTGCGTGCATACATGCATGTGTGTGCACGCACGCGCGTGTGTGTGCGCGTGTGTGCGTGTGTTGGAGCAGTATACTGAGCATGATGAACCCATTACCTTTTTGCCTCTGTTTTATGGTGGGGACTCAGATCACCTACAGTTCAGTGTGTCTCCCCCCCTGCAGTTGAAGAGGATCAGGCTGCTTGTGCCCGTCGAGCCACATGTACTGTACCCTGCGTGTTTTCTGCGCGCTCCTTCCTCCTTTTATTCCCCATGAATTCTGTCTTAATCAAGGCCACGTTTGACTGCAGTCCACTTCCTAGCGTGGCGTTTCCTGTACAGTAAGTAATGAGCATGTAGCCAGCGTTACCCCCATCTGCCAAGGCCCAGCCCCCAGAGCTGTGGCACTGGAGGCTGCCACGGAGCTTGCCTCATTTCAGCCACGAACAATTAATTACTCTGATTCCAATAATGATAATCAATCACCGAAAAAGCCGCACCGTTGATTACACAATTATTGCATCCAACCACCACATATGTAACGTAATCACACGTACTCATCAACATTAAACCACTATGCATGTGTGGTGTGTGTGTGTGTGTGTGTGTGTGTGTGTGTGTGTGTGTGTGTGTGTGTGTGTGTGTGTGCGTGTGTGTGGAGGGGGGGGAGGCATGCAATTTTGGGAAAGGACTTTTTTAGAAGGAATGTGGAAGACTTCTAAAAAAAGAGTTTTTCTCAGAAGCTGCAGCTCTAAACCACTTCCTTAACTGTTTTCGAATAGCGATAGTTGAGATAGCTCACGCATCACTAAAGTCTTCCTAATTGACTGCTAATAATTTTAAAGAAGCATACATTTTTTACCGCTTACTGTATGAAGCATATAAACGTTTTTTGACGAGCAACAGTAATAATCATAATTATTATTTTTTGAAGACTAGCTTTTGTTTTACTTCCGCACATTTACCAGTACCTTACAGATGTGCGATCTGTGGCCGTGCAGCCAGTAAATGCAGATTGTCTTGCGCAGAAGAAGCGTTCTGATTTAGTCCAGCGGGGTCCAGTCCCTCTGGAGGGGCTCCTGTACAAAGCTGTGCCCCGGCCCCCCGTGTGGACCCGGAGTGGGTACCCTTCCCCTGCTCATCGAGGGGGGCTTCTCGGATGGTCTCGTGGGATGTCCAGAGTCATGGGTCCCCCCTGTCCGAAGAGACACAGGGTGTTAACAAGTAATTAAAGAATTTACTGCCCTACTAAAACTTCATTATTGCTGCTCCCTGCCAATAATTGAGTCCATTATCACCTTTTATGGACTCAGGTACGGTTTAACAGTGGTCTGGACTTCCTCAGCCCAACGCCAGCCCTCCGCATCAGCTGGGAGACGGGGGGCAGCGCTGGTGAGAGCGAGGTGACTGGTGCTGAACAGGGAGACTCACAGGGCGTCCGTAACGCTGGACCCTCTAGCATCATGTGATGTTTGATTTATAAAAAATAATCTTTGCATTCATCTACTGATGCTGGTCTACTGACTGTTGGGCCCCTAGAACAACGGCAGGAAGTGTATACTCTTATATACTTTTGAAATGTCTTTATTAAAACGGTAAAAAGACATTTATGGGACACTTAAGAAAGAGGTTTAAATAACTGCTTGGGCTCACAGGATACGATAGGGTCTAGCACCCCTGGTGTGGCACTGCATTTCTGTCTTGTTGTATCCGCCGCGCTGAACTACTGACTTTTCTATCGACTTCTATCGTCCGTCCTGTTCTTCCCCTCTCCTTCTGCTCTTTGTCTTTTCTCCTTTCTTGTCTCCTTTTTTTCTACCACTTTCTCTCTCTCGCTCTCTGTACGGCGCCTCTCACTCTCTCCCAATCTCTCTCTCTCTCTCTCCCAGCTGTCCACTAGGTGACAGTAACACTACAGCTCTTCCCTCGACGGTGGATGGAGTCGAGGGATTCCTGAGAAGGGCGAACAAAGGGAAGTAGATAATGGGGATTAGGGGGCTTCTCGGAGGGCTCTGATGGCAGGAAGAGGGGGCAGCGACTGTTCAGAGGTCTCCCCCAGCCTCGCGGCCCTGTCCAATCGGAACAGGGGATGGTGAACTGACATGCTGGAGGTACAGCTTACCTGCAGAATGGGTCTTGTGTGGGGGGGAGCAGGGATAGAGAGAACATATTTTTGAGAGAAAGCAAAGAACTGTCTTTGTTTGAGGGCATTTGTTTGTGTCTTCCCTTTTTCTGTGTGTGTGTGTGTGTGTGTGTGTGTGTGTGTATGTGTGTGTATGTGTGTGTATGTGTGTGTATGTGTGTGTATGTGTGTGTATGTGTGTGTGTGTGTGTGTGCGTGTGTGTGTATGTTCTGAAATGATTTTGCAGAGGAACATTTAGCGATTCAGTCATGGGTTTCAAATGGGTTTTTCCCTTTCTCTGTTATGCAAAAAATAACATGCAAAATGGACTTGTTTTGTTATTGTTTGTTCCCTTTTCATATCGAAGCAAACAGACATCGAGGCTGTCTCAAATGTTATTTAAAATTCACCCTTTGCCCGGTGTGTCCCTATCACGCATTAACTCAAACATTTCCCTTAAAGAAACGCACATGCACAAAACACGGTTCTACATAATAAAAAACACCCCAACACCATGCAGAATTATACCAGTTTACCAATTATACCACAGTAACTGACATGATTACGGTGTGTTTACAGTTTGATATAAGTATAATATAATATAACAGGACGCCGAAATGTTATGGCAACCCAAATAACAACCATTAGCCTAATCAATGGCAGCTCATCTTTTTGTCTGTTGAGTTTTCTTTGGAAATATATTCATGTAAATGAAGGAGTGAGGCATTACACCTGCGCAGTATCAGTGCTTGGCAGAAGACGACTTCATACATTTGTCTGGTCACACTCTGTCTTTGTCACACTCCATTTAGTCATTACAGGGTTCCTAGATCACCCGCTAAATGGAGAGTGGTATCTAAAGGCAATCCTGAAAAGAAAATGTGGGTTTTCTAGACACTTCGACAAATAAAATGTTATCCACAACCCACCATTTATCTATATCAGGCATTTTGTGTACAAATGGAGCAGTCCACTGTCCTCTTTTTTTTACTTTAGTGATAATTACATCAGTCTATTCATTTTTCTCTTTTTTGTACGTTTATCGTATTTATTAAGTGTACGGTAAGAGTACTTTAGGAGGCCACTGCATACAAATTATTATGTGTTCACTTATCAGAGGCCTTTATGACTGGCATGTTGGTATGTTCATATGGTATGTTATCCTTTCATATTTATGGACATTTGTTGGAAACGATTTACATAAAATACCAAAGATGTTTAACGTTGTGCTCAAAGGCACAACGGTAGTTCCACCCTGCAATCTTGTTGATCAAAATTCCAGTCGCCTAAAAACTACACGCAACTGCCATGCCACTGCCTATCTAAAATGTAAAAACAAAGTTACAGGTCTTTACTAGTTGTCACTTGTTGACACGTAACCACTAAAAATGATTTGAACGAATCAACCGCTTGTTTGCGGTGGAACAGTAATTGGTGTAATACATACAGCATAGTGAACTAATTTGAGGGATGATATTACTCACTATTAAATAGTAAATAGTATGCTTAAATAATCAATACAGTTTCTATAGGATGAATCTGTCACTTTTATGCATTGTAGTTGTAAGGGATGTGCGAAATATCTACACATTGCTGCCAAAGTAACTTATAGCTGTTGAATATGTGCTGATATTCTGCAGAAAAACTTGCGTTAGTGTACTGGTCTAGAACGCTCGGTTGAACTGTACAGCAATTCACAGGCAAGTGTGCTGTATGATATTCAGTCATCCAGCGAAGCAATCGACTCGTTTGTACTTCACACAGACATGAAAGGCCACAGCGGGGCCTGCTGGGGCAGTGGCCTCTGCAAAGTCACTGGGGTTGTTTAAGTTTGGGTAGATTACGCTGCAGGGCTGATGGCATTGGCTGATTATCTGGGCATGCTCTGTTTGCGCGATGCGTGTAATGGTTTTTCTACGTGTGCCGAGAGAGATAGACCAGGACTGGGAGGAGCGCATCCTGTCCTGCTTCAGTTCCAGCCCAAATTTGCATCCCGCGATTCTGATATTGTTTCTTCTGCTCTCATCTGTGCCAGTGTGGACGCCACCTCCATTTGCATCTCTTGTGGAAATAATTCAGATGGCACTTTTTGTATAATTCCACCTTAACCAATGAGGCGCGGGGGTTGGAAGGGGCACATAGGGATTTGAGCCTGGCTGCAGTGGTAAATATGGTCTCTTCCAGCTGAGAAACATTTCACAACTTAAGTCACGACTTAAGTCTCCCTTGTTTAACACCGTTAGCACGGTATTTATTTGCAGAGGCCTTATCCAGAGCGACTTACGCAGCTTAAATTCTCACATGCTGTACATTTATGCAGCTGGAAATTTACTGAAGCAATTTCAGATGAAGTATCTCACTCAGGGGTATAGCGCAGTAACTTCTGAGTTGCAGGCCCAATTCCAGAATCACTACAGTACACTGCTGCCACAATACCACAATGTCTACATTCACACGGCATGTGTCTTCTCCTTTTAAACACGCCCAGTGATTTGAAGAGGTTGTCTTCTCTTATACTGTAGCAGTTTTCATCCTCCGTTTGAGGAGCGCTCTCCATTGTCACGTGACCAGGAGTTGGCAACGAATGGTCTTCTGGGTGTTGGAGAAAGGAAATAAGTATTCTCCCCTTCTAGAGCTCGCTTGGAGGTGCCCTCTATTACCAACGGGCAGTGACAGATCCCTCGTCCCTCGGCTTAGCAGAAGGGGGAAAAAAAAAAAGGAAAATGGAGAGGATTATTTTTCCTGTTAAGTTCTCCCGCTGTCTTATTATCCCCCGCTTCCCCACCTCCTCATCCCCACTCTGGAAAGGAAAAGAGAGCCATCCTTTCATCTGATGTGATTCATGGCCGCTGACCTGAGGACAGGGGGAATACAGGCTCCTGGAAGCCGACACCGCGCAGGCGATAACAGACGAAGCCGCAGCACCGGTAGCTCGGGCAGGTCGAGGAATGCCGGGGTGTTTGCCGAGCGCGTAGATAGCGCAAACTCTGCCGGGGCCCTCGATAAAAACCCTGTTGTCATCGGAGAGGCGGCCCCATTGTTTTTCTAAGCACCTCTGAGCTTTTCGCGGTGGAGAATTAAGGGACTGTTTGGAAGTTACTTGGGAAGTCGTTCCTAAGACAGGAAGCCTGATTGTGTGGCCGAGTGATTAATAACGCTTGTCTGTACACACGGCTCTTTCAGTGATGCATCGCCTCTCCTCTGCGCCAGTGTTTATCCCTGGCCCTTTCTCAGATACCGTTGGGCCACTTTGAATGCCTTTTTTTAAATATATGTAAATTCCTACGTAATCAGCACCTTGGTGTCTGTGTTTGTTTTAGAGGTTGAAGGTTTTTTTTCCCCGAATGGTTATTTTTTTCCACCCCCCTAATGTACGCTGAGAAACATACACGAGGTACAGTATGTTCCTGAAGCCATGTGGGAAAGCAGCGTTAATCAGTTATTAATGGCCATTCAATCCGTCTTTAATGAACATTGTGTCCTTTTAAAAAAAATACAAATAAAATAAAAGTTTTGATTGCGCTTTAATGGGAAATTAAATTGAGTGGTTATTTAACAAAAAAAAAAGGTAATAGTTTTTGTGGCGCAACGATTAAACAAGCAGCTGTAAATTAGCGGCATAAGGCGCCAATATCTGCTGAGGTTTAGGGCTCAGTGTATGATTGATGCATGTGTCGCAACATATGCTGCACTGAGCCCTTTGCCCCTTTCTGAGAATCTTATACATGCGATCAATTAGGCATTTGTATGTACAGCTTGCAGGTTGATGTCATGAAGTCACGACGATGTGATACATTTGTACAGCAAACCCTATCCGGTTTCCTACTCCACACTGTAGAGTACTGCTTAACACCTCCGATCTGCGTTGAGTTTGTTTGAAATAGGCTTCTCTATGTACCGAGCGCGAAACATAAGCTCTCAGAAAGCATAATGCGCCAGCATTGAACTGAAGGTCAGTGATCACATGGTCGTGTGGTGTGCTACGGGATTGGGCTGCGTTTTTCCATGGTGCACTTGTGCCCCTTTTACTGGGCTTTTACCATCGCCGTCTCCAAAGATTCGCGCAAGGTTAGGTTTGGATGCCAAAGGTATTTTCATGCTTGATTGATTGATTGAATTTATTAGAAAGAATGTTAAAATACATATATAGCTTCACCCCATTTGGGCTGCGATACATCCATTAAAACCACTCTAACGAGGATAAAAACACAAAAAAGCCTTCCGGCTTATTTCCATTGTGGTCCTCTTGTCTAATGAATTGAGCAATGAAAAACTATGTCATTTATTAATGGGCCACATTACTATAGACTGTACAGCAGGGTAGGCAACCCTGGTCCTGGAGTGTCAGTGGTTTTTGCTCCATCCAAACCCCTAACTATATAATTTGATTAATTTCTAGGCACGCAGGTGAGCACTTGCTCAGATTCTGAATGTTCAGGCTCAGATGATCTTTCAAATTGTACATTCAACGAAAAACCAGAATAGAAACCATAGAACGAAAACCAGGAACATCTCTGGCACTCCAACACCAGGGTTTCCTACCCCTGCTGTAGAGTATTAGAGAAAGCATTGTTATTTTTTTTTGGATGAATTGAACACTAGACCAGTCTGTTATTTCTGAAGAAAGCGGAACAGTTCATTGTAAAAGATCAACTCCATGTCCTTGATGCAACTCTCCGAGCCCCAGTGTGGACAGCTGGATCCCCTGGCTCTCTCTCTAGCTGCGAATAGCTATGTCTGTTCTTGAAGTATAGTTTGCCTTGTGAGTTTTGGCAGTTGGGAACATTATGTGTTTATCTGGTTCTGGCTCTGATAGATGGATCAGATTAGAAGAATTGGGCAGGAGGACAAATCAAGGCACAGTTGGACGTGTTTGTTTTGAATTCCTGCATCATTGTGTTTTGAATCATGTTTTTGTGAGGGTGAAGCGGGAGGCAATGGGTTGACGAGGGTTGCACAGTTGTAACTCATCTACCCGGAGGTTTAGCTGCCAGAGTTCACCCCGATAACTCAACGACACTCTCTCTACGCTCCCTGTCGCATAGTGACTTAAGTGACATAGATTCACTCAACATTAAAGCTGGCTTACCGTATATATGTATATACAGGTAACTGCCAGAATAAAGGAAACACTTGAGTAAATGAAGGGCTCTGGTAGCTTTGATGGTGTGGGGTGCATTTTCCTGGCATGGTTTAGGTCCACTCAACTTCTTTGAGGGCAAGGTAAATTTCAATAAATGCAAAGCCATTCTGAGTGATCACCTGTGGTGAAGCATTTCTATCCTGATGGGAGTGGTCTCTTCTAGGATGACAGTGCCCCCATCCAAGCCATATGCCAAGAGACGAGATCAGATCAGATTATGGAATATTCTGGAGCGGCGTCTGAGACAGCGTTTTCCACCTTCCATCAACAAAACACTAAATGATGGAATTTCTCATGGAAGAATGAAGTTGCATCCCCCCGATATAGTTCCAGACACTTGTAGAATCTATGGCGCATTGAAGCTGTTCGTGGTGGCCCAACACCTTATTAAGACACTTTATGTTGGTGTTTTCTTTATTTTGGCAGTTACATACTGTATGTATGTATGTATATATAATATAGGAAACCCAGGAAAAATATCCTCTTCCAGCATAACATTTCCAGCACTGTTCCAGCTGCTGTTCAAATCCATATTGTTTGGAGTCATTGAGACTGGTGCTATTCGCACCATTGCAGGGCTGCAGTCCAGCAATTATATGGGCATTTCCTCCCTCTCCTGCCTGTTACAGCACTGCATGTACACTAATCACACAATTATGTGAAAAGCCATGTTACAGTAAATGTTGTTTTCTTTTGGAGTTGTGGTAACCAAAACTAATCCCGGCAGCACAGGAAATTCTATATTTGTCAAACAGTTGTGTTATTAAAAAGCGTACATTCATTGGAAGTTTATAAAATGTATTGGTAAATAGTGTTGTTAAAATGTATGAAACGAATTTGAAATGAAATGCATTAAATATCTGCTCTGCAATGGTGGTATTAAGGATGCCTCTCCAGATTTATTTTTTGGTTAGAAATGAACAATTGTATTCCTGGTGAATTTATTTTCTTCCATTTTCACATACCATTTTCGCATACCAACAACACTTGTTGTCGCATACCCCCCACCCCACAGCACCTCCCCCAACCCCCTCACACCCCCACGCAAATCACTCCAGAATTGATATAATATACTTATATAGTATAAGAATTTGACAACTTACGAAAACGCACGCTCATACAAGTTCATGTGAACATACTGATTCATAGACACTCGTTGCAGTTTTGTCTTGTGTATGAAAACAGATGTCCACAGTTACTGTACAGCCGCTCCTCGCTGCTCTGAGCGGCCTATTCGCTCCTCCGGTGTGATGGATGATACCTGTGAACATTGAGCAATTGCAAGCGTGCATGAGGACTATTTTTCTTTTTCACTTTTGCGTGGGAGCAAACCGTGTACTTTCCCAGCCAGAAAAAAACCCCACCAAAAAAAACAACAAAAACAACAACCAAGATCTTAATCTGAAGCTATTGATTTATGATTTGCGTTTAAGTTAAGTTATCGGGCTAATAGGAATGTTCTTCTTGGGGGTACAGGGGCCAGGTTTTAGTGCACCTCTGCTCCCCATAGGGCGGAGGGCTCGGGAGCGGGCCTCGGCAGACCTACGCCAGCCTGTGCTAGTTTAATCTTTCAGAGAAGCAGATGCAGACGGAGTGATGTAGCACTTGGTGGGTTGAATGTTACACTCCTGGCTCCCTTGTCTTGCTTGAATGTGTTTCCATATGCCGATTTCCCCGCCCCTTCCAGAGTACCTAGCCCCTGTGCCAAGTTCCATGTGTGTTAAAAGGCCGCACTTCGCGGAAACTGCCGGTAATAAACATGTACGAAGAAAAGGGGGCATCTCGTCGAACGCAGCCGCAGGAACTGGCCCTCGCCGTTTGTAATTGATGTCATTTCAAAGAGTTTCCCTCCCTTCCCAATGCTTACTTTGTCACAATCTGATGCTACTGTGACGGGAAAGTCATGCTGAACGACGCTAGTAATGACATTGATCATGTTCAGTGTCTTTCCTCATAAGCAGTTCTGTTGACTTAAACATAATGGTCCCTGTGCCTGCTTACACAGCCACGCCGGATGACAGCTGCTGTCAATGCTCGAGCGATTGTGAAACAAAAGTAAGGCTAAATAATGGACTCCTCCGATGTTTTGTTTGGCGGAGCAGAAGTTGCAAACGCCAACCAGATGGCAGCTCGGACTTGGCCGCAGCGCGCATTATCACTGCGTCACTGTGTTATCGGCGTCAGGGAGAAGACCGCTTACACCGGCGGCTGCCGGAGAGAGGCGCACCTTTGGAGACCTGTAACATTATTCACAAACCAAACAAACAGCGTTTGACGGAGCCTGTAACCTTTCATTGCCCCTGTGGTAATATTATGGGGAATGATGACAACAGTGTCCTTATTTATCCGGTCTCTGTCAACTAGTTTGCTCAAAGTCCAGGAGCAGGAAAACCGGAAACGCGTCATGCTTGTGTCGAGTGCCAGATACATTATTTGAGCAATGGAAATGCCCTCCTGCTTGCCTTTTTGGCCTCTTTTAAAAATAATAATACAGATTTTGAGAAATAATGGAAAAAACACCTCTTAAATGTGCTTTGTATTCTTTGTATCTTTATTCCTGAGAGAAGGAAAAAATTAATTAATTTTATTCTTTCTTTTTTTCCTATGATACAATATCAGTTGGGTGTGTTCTGTGTTCCCAGAGTTGTGCATTACAACCAGCCTGGGAGGGAGAAAAGTAAGAGGGGTGACCGATTAGGTGGACAGGTTGGGGGGTTAATTTGTGCTGTGTTTCCCACACTCCCCTGCAACGGTTAATTTATAATGGAATTGTTGCACTTCTTGCACCAGGATCATGCAGCTCACGATCAGGGGCAGGTTTGTGTAGGTCAACCAAATACAATCCTTAGGGTGGGGATTATCAAGTGACACAATAGAAATTTCACCAAACTTGAAGACAGGAAAAATGTGGGTGCAGACTGCAGGGGGCGCTATAAAAAGACACCAGTAGACTGTGGTTGTGTTTTTGAAACCCTGTGATTCCTTTATTTCAACAACTGTTTGTCGGTGTGAGTATAAATACCAGTAGAGCTAGGTTGGGATTTGTTCAGTGTTAACTACTTCCCATTACGCAGTTACAGTTTGAAGGAATTCTCTGATGGATTGAGATCCAAACTCATGATGTCATTATTCATGCATTCAATGTGTGCCAATGAACCATTGATCTCTGTCTTTAAAATGTAGTCTCTTCATGAGAAAGTGCTCAAAACCTCATTTTATTTTCAAGGGAGCCTGAGTTAAGAATCACCAATTGGCTCTCACCAATAGAGGGGCAGCCTGTGAAACTGTACCCAGCTTGCACTACGGTTTGCATTTAAACAGGAGTCTGTGTTGACAGCTGGGATTGCCCATGATGCAATTGGGGTTAATCGGGAGCAGAAAGGCGTCCCTTTTTGGGCAGCGGTGTTGAGTTCTGGTTACCATGTAACCAGCGTAACCATAGCAGCTGTGTCCCTTGGCTGCTGCCATGCCCCAGTGAAAGGTAATGTCATCTAGGCTGCTTCAGTGCAAGCCCAAATCTGTCAGTGTCAAGTGTAAGCACTGCCGTCTCCGATAAGGCCTTTTCTGCGAAAGCAAAGCTCTCGACTGCGAATGTGATGTAACCCGCTTCCATCTGATAATGTGTTATGTGTTTTGTTTAATCAAAGCTTGGTCTACTTTTCCTGTAAATGTAAAAAAAAAAAAAAAAAAAAAAAATTTTTTTCCTGACCTGGTGCTGCTGACAGATTTCACCCCATTTGCCCTTTCACACACCGCCCTACGGCCGCCCTCTGGGCCCTTCAGATTGGTAGATGATGTGCACAGCGCACTGTGGATTGGTTGAGACTCAAGAGGTTGCTGTCTGTTATTTTTGCTGTAGTCAGTGCAATTATGTTTTATATATATATATATACAATCTATTTAAGGATGTATTTTGACCCACCTTCAAGCTGTGTCAGAGAGGTGGAACTATCCATGACCGTTTCATTCACTCATGTTCATGTGTTAATCTTTTGAAGGTGACAAGCTCCAACAGTAGCCTGTCTCTTGTACAATTTACAATTGAGTTATTTGGCCGAAGCATTTACCCAAAGCGACAATAGTACATTAGTATGGCTAGAGATAATCGCTAGAGCTATCGAACAGTAAGACAGTCTAATCATTGACATTGCCAACATTCATGCCACTAAACCTGTCATACAAAAGGAAGAAGGAAGAGAAAGGTTATTATACATTTTTTGTTCTTGTTGTCTTTTTAGTGGTTGTCTAGTTACTGAAAGATTCAGGAAGTCATTCCTGTCCTCAGAAATACAGATTTTAATGAGTCAATATATGGAATGTTATTTGTGTGTGATATTATGTGTTTTTATGTATTTCTATTGCTGCCTAAAATGAATTTCCCCCGGGGATCAATAAAGTCTGTCTATCTATCTGGGCAGTATCCGTTAATGAGGAGAGATGTGCGTCTCCTACACAGGAGCGGCCATTGCTGAGCAGCACAGTACTCCAGCACAGCACCACAGTAAAGCAATGGGAAAGGACCTGGATTCATGAGGATTCTTCCTGTTCCTTCCAAGGTTCCTGGTTGTAAACGCGGGATTTGAACATACACGTTTTTGGGGCTCCAGAATGTGGGGTGTGGGAACGCTGTTCCGCTCGACTTCCGCAGGATGTGTGTGGTGAAGTGATACCTGTGCGTGTGAGGGAGAAGTGGAGCACACAGGAATGGCTGCCAGGTTAATGCTGCTGTTTGTTTGCCTGGAGATTAGTGGCAGAAACCCCTTTTATCTGGTTCCTCTGTAACCACCTCCCTTCTGTTATTCCCTGTCAGCTCTGATACTGATGTCCCCCTCTTACCTCGGCAGAACTGGAGCTGGAGAGCAGGATTGCTGAGGCCCCTTACCACCCACATCATAGCAGTATTTCATATGTCCATTTCTCCCTCATTATCCACCAAATAGCCTCTGAAACCTCTTTGGGTCTCAGCTTCAGTTTTTAATGCCTGTTTTCTACACTATTTTTTTGGAATGGTGTGAGGGGTTTGCTGTGTTCCTCACAAGAAATGATAGATTCAACGAATCAGCTCCACCACCCAGAAATAGGGTAATTTGATAAGAAATGGGGGGAAAAAAAACATAACTTTTGTGCTTTTGGAAGAGAATGACAAGCACTTCATCCAATACAACGCTTTCTAAGATTAAATGACACAATGTGTTAAGATCAACCAAAATTGCAAGATTCGGTGCGGTTCATCGCGCCAATGGGAAATTGAGTTTGAGCTGGAGCTCGCGGAGATAAGCCGCAAAACCAAAGCAATCTCTTCTTGCCTTTTATTTCCTCTTCTTTCTTTTTGTCCTTTATTTTATCCTTTTTTTTTGGTGGGGTTGATCTGTGAGACGGTCACTCTGAAAGGTGACAGCCCCTGAGTTGGAGGCTTGAAGACGTAGTTCATTAAGACGCAAATGAATGACAGCTGCTGGTTCTCTCCTTGGCGAATGCCTTTGATCTGCGGCCAGCCCCATACCCGGCAGGGACCAGGCCCTTAAGCGCTGCCCATTGGGCCTGGCTTTACAGCGTCTCCAACGGCGACGGGGGTTCGTGAACGAGGCCTGGTGATATACAGTAGGAGCGGTACAGTAGGTTGGCAGGTTGGATGTGGTTGTGTGGACCGTGTCCCAGGACAGAGTTATTGGTTCAGTATGGACGGCATATGGGGAGAAGATGCGGTAGAATCTGACCATGGCCCGTCAGCTGGCTCGCCCGTCACCCGTGTGCGGTCACGGACTGTTTGCAGCGCAGGCCTGTGGTGGACCTATCCATGTGCAGTCACGTTCTCTCCAGTTTGTAATATTTGTTATGCAGAGGTCTTGAAATGACCGCTTTACTCATCTCTCCTGTCGATAAGATATCACTGTTGGCAACTCTTCAGTGGTAAGTGTAGCTTACCTTTTCCACGTGTTCTCCATTTCTGGGCTACCTGGTGTAATAAACACATAAACTGTTTGTTGATAATTGCTACCTGTGCATGCCCTATTGGAGAAAATATTTCTCATCATTGACATAGGAAAGAATGCTTGGATCCTCGTGCTCTGGGCTGACCTATTTGTCCATAAACATTAGCGGTTCCCCAGTGCAGGTTTTCTGAGGTCATAATCCGCTGTGTTCCATGAAACCGAGACCACGCTGCCGCCTGCTCCTCCGACACTCGGGCGTGTTTGCCATTAAAAGCTGGTGTGTGTGTGTTCACGTGTGTGTTCAAGTGTGTGTTCAAGTGTGTGTGTGCGTGCGTGCGTGCGTGCGTGCGTGAGTGCGTGCGTGCCTGAGTGCATGCGTGCGTGAGTGAGTGCGTGAGTGAGTGAGTGAGTGAGTGCGTGCGTGAGTGAGTGAGTGAGTGAGTGCGTGCGTGCGCACCGTGCGACGCACAGGTGTGTTTGCGTGGCTTCCATCCACGCCGGCTAGCGAGGCCAGGTGACACTGATGCAAATGCTCTGGTCTGAGGCGGCTCCCACCCCTCCGTCCCACAGGGACGCCGCTCTGCCGCTGTGGTGTCCGTGTGTCCTGCGGTGAGGAGCGTTAGCGGCCGTCTGCAGTTGGCGGTAGCCGCATTTCCGCCAGTCGTCGTGGTGTCTCTATTGCAGGGGAAAGAGGCTTGACGTCAGAGTGGCGTGCCTGCCGCTCAAGGGGATTAGTACGCCGTCTTTAGTGTAAAGGGAGCCTCGGGCTCTGCTTCGCCCTGTCACTCCACACAACAAACCTTACTAATTGAGGGGATGCTGCTGACATGCCTTTTGTTTGTCCGTTCGGTTCTTCACCTTGCGGGCTGACTTTACTTGCTTTGAGCTAAGGCAGAGGCGCTCCTGCTCTCCGCGGCAGCAGCAGCACAGCATAATGGTTAGGAAACGTCGAGGTTTCAGGTTCAATCCCCAGGTGGGCCACTGCCGTTGCACCCTTGAGCCAAGGCACTTAACCTGAATGGCTTCAGTTAATATCCAGCTGTATAAATGGGTAGTAGGATATAATGGGATGAGTCTCTCTGGATGAGAGCGTCTGCTAAATGGCTGTAATGTAATGTAATGCCTCGCAGACTAATCTGTGCTTCTGTCAGTCACCTTGCTCATCGTCAATGGCACAGAAGCTGTTGATTGTGTGATATGGCACAGAAGCTGAATGGCACAGAATGGCAATCCTCAGTTGCACAGAAGCTGCTGATAAGCCAGGCCCTCCCTTCTACACCATGACACTGTAGGTGCACAGGAGCTGCAGAGAGCTTTTATTTTACACACACTGGAAGGTCTCGTCCAGCTCTGTCTTGTTAATGTTACTTAACTCAACAACGGACAAAGTTGGATCGAAAACATGTGGCTACACCGTCATTTTGTGTCGGTAAATGTAAGAATGAAACCGTTTTTTGTTGTTACTGACAATTC
Organism: Aldrovandia affinis; assembly: GCA_029706075.1. Lineage (NCBI taxonomy): Eukaryota > Metazoa > Chordata > Actinopteri > Notacanthiformes > Halosauridae > Aldrovandia > Aldrovandia affinis. The sequence continues at coordinate 1,112,036 of JAINUG010000072.1, forward strand.
CACTCAGTAGGCCAAATATGAAGCACTTCCTGACGTGTATGTATATATATATATATATATATATATATATGTATGTATATATGTAATAATTTTGCCAAACCACAGACTGTGGCCAATTTCGTGCTGTTTTAAAGCATCAAACGTCTTTATAACTTTGGAAGGAACCTCTTGTTCGAGAATGTGTGCTTTTAATCTTTCTGCGAGTACGCACGTGTTTGATGCACCCCTCTCCTCCTCCTCCCCAGCCCTAGCCGTGCTCCTCCATCAGTCATCGCAGCTCCGCAGCCAAGACCGCCGAAGGAAAACACCTTTTAGCCAAAGTGGGATTAATTCCCCAGAACCGCTGGCAGCGATGATTAATTAATGGATTTTTCTCCCAATGTTATTGCGGCTCGACGCTCAAACCACGAGAGACACAAAATGGATGGACCCCAGGATGTCTTCTTTTTTTTTTTTTACGATTCTGACGCATGGTTTCACAAAACAAGGGCATTTGTTGCTCTTGGATGTACTCCAAGCCTCATAGGATCTGTCATTCTTTGGGGGTCACCTGCTGTATGTGGGGAGGGGGTCCACTCCCTTATGTGCTCATGCTGAATAGGCTCCAATGCAGGTTGGTGGGAGGAATGTGGCTCTGTTTAGATATTGCATCATCGGCTGCCAAGTACCAGCAGTAGCATGATGCTATCTGCTTTCAGTTTATCTTCTCTCAGATTAAACACATTTCCCAGGGGGTTGTCCCACTATGAATACTTCTCCCAGTACAGACTTGAAGCAGAGTCTTTTTTTTAACCCTTAAATAGACATAACTCTCTGAAACCGTAAAGGGCGACGCTGTTAATATTAAATATCTGAGATGCATTTCTGAACTGTTGCCGCCATTGAACTTTTGGAGCCTAACTGGACAGGATAACACGTATTAATATAGAGGTGTACCCTGAGCGTTGGCCGCCGTGGCTGTGCCGTGATTGAATGGAAATTCCGTTTTATGCGATGCAATCTTGGATTGTGTTCATTTTTACGAGGTTCATAAAATCCTCAGTATTCAGCTGACAAGCGGTTCCAGTCCCGGGCACTCAGGAAGCACGGCTGCACCCTCACCCCTGGAGTTTATTAGTAATGTAATTCTCACTCTGCCAAAGAGAGCCTGGATGTTTTGAATCCCAGCTCCTGTCTGCTAAAGGACACCCGTCCCGCTGCTCCTCAAACACGCTCGAGGAGTTGTTTCTGCTGGACGCTCACTGGGATGCAGCGGTCAATCCTTCATTTTTCTGTAATCTCTCTGGTGTTTTTCTCTAAAAATATCTTTCCTGGGTAAGCCCTTAGGAGCCGCTATTTTGTTTATAGACAATACATTTAAAGTTGAGCAAATTAAAATGAAGCCGTATTGGGCAGCAGCTGTGTACACAAGAAGAATCTGTGAGCGAAATCATTAAAGTAAATAGCAGGGCTTGTAGTAAGAATCTCAGTTTAAAAGCCCTACTTGACTCTTGGGTGGCTCCATTCTGATGGGGTTTTAGTGGGAACATGACTCTCCAGTTTAGAGGAGGATGTCGCAGATCTAAGGGATTATTGACACTGGGCAAAGAGTTTCAAGAGTGTGCAAGAAAAGCTGGTTGCCCTGGAAACTCATGGGTTGGATGCCTCCGATTGGTCCTGGCTGTAGTCTTGTTACTTAGGTTCCTGTGCTTGCCTTGGTTTTCTCAGAAGGCTTGCAGAATGGCTTGTAGAACATGTTTGGCATACCTTGTGATGTCACAAGTGATGTGCAGTCCAAACATCCAACAGGAAGTGAGTGCCACTCTGCATTCTCCCCCAGGGAGGGACGCCCTGGTACCTTTTGTTTCTGCCCTATTGGGGGAGGTGCTGTCAAACAGCCACCCGATGATTACCCCTCCTCCTCCACCTTCTCGGTTGTCACGTCTACTGCAATCTGACATTTGTTGTCACCATAAACTCATTATATTTTATTGTCTTTTTCAGACTACATTGACTGAATGAGAATAGTTTTGTGTGCTCTCTCTGTGTTGGATAGCTTAATGACATGAGCTCACTGTCAGACCGACAACAACAAACAATAGCAATTGAAACGATGATGATGATGATAATAAAAGAAGAAGAAGAAGACAATATTGACATGAACAGTGTATAAAAGTTCTGTCAGATAGCTCACTTTCAGTAAGAGCAAAATAGAAGAAAAATAGACATTAACATTTTCAAAAAAGAAGAGGAAGAATAGAAAGCAAAAAAAGTAAAATAACTTTAGGGTGGTCCATTTGAGGATCTCTAAATGTTTGGCAGCGATAGAGGGATTTTCCCCATTCCCCCCACCTGCACGGGGAGGCAAGGAAACAACGCAGACAGGCCTGTGCTGGACGTGTGGAGTGTGCGGCAGTTATGCAGGAGTTAGGATAAATTGTGGCATAAGGGAACCAAACCAAGATGAATGAGCACATACACCCCCCCCCCTCCCCCTCCCTCACCCCATCCTGTCCGCACACCGCCATCTATCATGCCCGTTTGGTCGCTGCAAGCAATAATGATAATTACCCTGTTATGCTAAGAGCGGAATTAGGGGGGTAATTATGATTGTTCGACATGGGAGGCAAGCATAGGCTGTTTTCTGTCTCATGCTTTCAAAAAATCTCAATTTTCCACTTGTATCAGTGCAGTAAGCCAGTGTGGTGTACTGTGTGGTTTTGCAGACCTGCCACTGTTTGGTAGCACAGGCCTGAGCATATTCTGAAGGGGTTTGAGTGTAGGTTAGGATCCCTGAGTAGGAGGCTGGCTGTATTGCTAGGACAGACTGACTCTGGGCCTTCACACCACACACAGCTCACTCTCTCTCTCTCTCTCTCTCTCTACGAATCCACAAATCCAAATTCGGTCCTGGTTTTCCTTTCTCTCAGGTAGTTAATTGAACAATTAGTGCAATTGATTGGCCAGAGTGCCTTCACACCTGACTCCCAGGTAAAAGGAAGGGTGGGAAAACAGCAGTGCTCGCACCACGAGGACCGTGATTTGAGGAACCCTGCTCTAGATGGAGTTTAGAGCCCGTTTGTATTACACTGAGTGTGCTGTAAACCCTACTCCATCCAGTCCATGGTTTTCAGCATTGCTCCACTCCACAAATTATGACCGGAACCCTGTTACTGTCCCCCTCTGCCCCATTCCCAGGCGGTGTGATTCTGTAATCTGCTGTAGGGTAAACTGTGAGCACAATTGTGAGTGTGTAATCCTATAGGCTGCAGTAATTTAAATTGTGAATGCTAGTATGAGTAAATTAATCTATAAACTGTGGTCGGGTCAAATTTGAATGCCGCTGTGAGTGAATACAGTTCTGTGTGGTTCAGTAGGTAGGGCATGGCGCTGACAATGCTTAGGTTCTGGGTTAGATTCCCATTGGTACCGCATACACTGAAAATTGCATGTTTTGTTGAATGCCTGTAAACTGCAGTGGTGTAAATTGTGAATGCCAGTTGTGGTTTCTCTTCTCCAGGTCTGGTGGAGATCTGCCTCATGCACCCTCTGGACGTGGTGAAGACCAGGTGAGTAACTGCACCTGAGATCAGAAACGTATACGCACATCTAATTAGCAGAGCTGCTGAGCAGCACTCACGAGAGCAGACACACACCTTTTATTGTGTCAATTGTCGAGGCGTTGTCTGATTTGCACAGTAACGGCATGTGTCGGAGCTTAGCAATGCTGTGGGCTTTACTTTTATCTATCAAGTACCTGCACCTGCGCATCTGGCCCCACCTGAAAGGGGGACCAGCCAACCCCTGACGGGAATAAGCACCCTCCGACCCTTCCTTAAGCCCCAGGGATTAATCCCTACAGAGACAGAGAGGAAGTGGAGGAATACGTTTCATTTGTATTTTGCACTGAACCAAACAGTCAGGTCTGTCCCTCCCAAGTAAGAGAGAGTACGTGAGGGGGAGGGGAAGACCCCTGCTCTACTCTGCCCCACGTCCTCCCTCCACCTCTGCCCTGCTTAGTTGCACCTCAGGCCTGTACGGACGCCCTCCCGTGCTGACGCACCTGTCGGGAGAGTGTTTGCTGATTGAGTTACTTCTCAGACCAGGCAAAGAAAGAAAGCTGATGGACAGGTCACTGAGCCCTGATGGTCTCGGGTGTGTAATATGAGGATGGCACCCTGTCTGTGAGAAAATAAAGGTTTGTATACACTCAGGGGAGAGTTGGGATTCTGGAAGAATTTGTTCTTTTATTTTTTGCTTTTTTTGACACAGTAACGTGTTCATAGACACTAACGCACACTGACAACGGCCTGATAGCTGCAATTAGCCATTTGTAGTGATGGTTCTTACCATTGTAATAGACATTTTAACGTTTGCATCCCCACTTTGGTTGTGACTGTCGGATAAAAATCTGATAATCTGCCAATCTGGTTTGGGGATTTCCCTCACTCCCACAGAGCATCATTCAAAGACATTCAATCCTAGAAGTGCTATTTTTGTCTCTTCTAATTAAGAGTTTGTTCTAAAACCCACTATCACAAAGCCAATGTTGTGCTGGAAAATAAAATAAAAAATTTATTTAAATTCTCAACAACCTACAAGGAACCTTTTTGCATGACAGCAACGATAACTATTAAGAAGATTTTATCGCAAAAAAATAACAGCATACATATATTAACAGAGCACTTTTGACACAAAGCTCAACCCTTTGTGTTAAAGTCCTCAAAGTGAGTGCTGTTTTACTGCTGTTGACAGGCAGGCTCATAGTGATGTCAGGGAGCATATGGTCACATGGCTGCGATAACCAGGTGCTCTGCAGGTGAGGAGCAGAGGGCGAGGGTGCATGGGAAAGCTCAGCTGATGTGGAAGTGTTTGAACACAGCCCCACACTGGGAACCTACCTTTCTTCTGCCCAGAAGATTGATAGCCCTCCCGTCCGTAGGTGAACAAAAACAGTACGACTGAAAAAAGTATAACGTCCACCCATGACCAGGTGTAACCTGAGAGAGCCCGCTGCGTTCGGTGGCAAACCGGTTCTGCTGGAAGGCACAGGCGAAAGTCAGCTCGGCCCCCTGACCGATCGCAGGCATGTCCAGTCTGTGGTGGCGTAATGCAATGCTGTAAATTATGCTCTTTTTTGATGATAGTGCATTATTGTGTCTGTACATGAAACACACGGGCACTGTAACCCTCCCCCAGCACCGTGTTACTCGTCTCTTGACCTTCCTTTGACTTTCCCTCCATGAGCCGGGAATTGTGGGAAACAAAGCTGAGAAATGACAGAGCTGTTTGAGAGATATGAGCACTTGATAGCTTCTACTCTCTCTTCGAAATGCAAGCGACCATTTTTGTTGCCCTCATTGTCAGCTAAACACAAGGGCACATTAGATATTCGTAAAACATTCATAAAACGTTTGAATCTTTAGCCTCACCCGAACTGGGGCAACATTGAGTGCAGAGCTTTTATGAATGTTGTCAAGGACATAGACCACTCTTTTCATTACTTTCAGTTTCAATAATAAGTAGCACTCTTTGTTTGGCTATCACTGACATTAAGAGCATCAATAATGCCTTTTCCGTAGTTGCTGCTGCCCTTTCAAACTGGTTGAATTCACTTACTGTATGTACTTTGCTGTGTAAGTCACTCTGGATAAGAGCATCTGCGAAATGAAATGTAAAGTAGTGTAGTAGCGATTATTGTCGCTAAAAGGAAGCACACGCACACGCACGCGCCTTAGGTGGCTCCAGACTGATAATAGACCTCAGCCCTTAATAGAATCCTTGGTGCCGTTATCTGATAGGTGGGGAACCTGACATCGACACATCTTTAAACTATACGTCTTTAAAACAGCTGTGGTCCAGGCCTGGCCCGCAGATGTGGCATCCTATGGGTAGTGTGGTACTCATTTACAAATGAAAAAGGTTCCAAGATCACAAAAAAAGAGTTGCATTGAAGATGCGTTTTTATGCGTTGCTGGTTTATATGGCCTTACGATACGGCGCTGTGAACAGCTTGACATTGATTTCCTGGAGATTGGTGTCGATATCTCAGTTAGTGAGTTGGACATTTTGAATTTTCCAAGAAATGTATAATGCCCCCCAATGAGTCCCATGTCTGTTGTGCAAAAGGCCTTTATTTGTCCTTTGAGATATAAGCAGTGATATCGTGCCCCACAGTGTGAATATCATGAATTATTGCACTGGGGATCTGGGCCCTTTCTGATCATTTAACATGACAATACTGACATATACAAACAAAGGGAACGCTGAGGTATCGATTACAACAACCTGGGAGGTTGACAGAAGTTGACCGTTTTTATTTTGCTTAATTTTTTCCCCAATATTTCTATATTTCTGATGTCTGAATACTTTCCAGGTAAAAATGGTAAAATTACTTTGCTGGAGTGTGTGTGTTTTTGCACCCGATAGGGTTGCCAATGTTGTTCTTTTTGTGGGAAATGTTTGCAAATGTATTATTTTTAAAGGTTCGCAAGAAGTGTTATGTTTGCAGAATTAAATAGCTGTATGGTTTTAACTAGAAGCTGAGCTTTGTTAGAAATACAATTTGCATTATATTATACCTGTACGATATGTATTTCTTTTGAATGAAAAGGAACGAGATGCTGACTTAAAAACATGGAAAAAAGGCTGCAAATAGTTTGTTGGGGTAGTCTGTAGTGCACCTATACAATGAAAAATGGCAATAATGTTCAATAAATATCAGTATACACTATCGGTCAAAAGTTTTAGAACACCCCCATTTTACAGTTTTTACTGAAATTTAAACAAGTCCAGTGAATAACCTTAAATGGTACAAAGGTAAGCGGTAAACTGCCAGAGGTTAAAAAACAAAGTTTAGGTTACCAAAAACTGAAAAATAATGTAAATTTCGGTTATTAAAAAAGGCCCTTTTCAGGGAACAAGTAATGGGTTAACATGGGTTAGCAGTCACTCTGTGCAAGTCGCCGACTCTGGATGCAGCAAAAGGGCCCCAGACCATCACGTTTCCTCCTCCATGTTTGACAGTTGGTGTCACACACTGAGGAACCATCCTTTCACCTAATCGACGGCGTACAAAAACCCTGCGTGATGAACCGAAGATTTCAAATTTTGATTCATCGGTCCATAAGACCTTCTTCCAGTCTTCAGTAGTCCACTGGCGGTGCTTCATGGCCCAGGCAAGCCTCTTTTTCTTTTTCTTATTTTGCCATCTTAGCATTGGCTTTCTTACTGCCACTCGACCTGTCAAACCTGCACCTCGAAGTCTTCTCTTCACAGTTGAAACTGAGACTTCCTTACTTCGACCAGTGTTAAGCTGTGCTTGAAGCTGTTGTCCTGTGAGCTGCCTATCCCGCAAGCTGTTGACTCTCAGAAACTTGTCTTCTGATTTTATTGTGGCTTTGGGTCTGCCAGACCTCTTCCTTTCAGTTTCTTCCAGTTTCCAAGTGCTTTTTGATGGTGTAGGAAACTACTCACTGCCAAAAAATTTGCATTATTTTATTATTTTAATTTTTTTATTTTAATTTAAAAAAATTTTTTTTTTTTTTTTATTTTTTTACCTCTGGCAGTTTACTGCTTACCTTTGTACCATTTCAGGTTATTCACTGGACTTGGACTGCTTAAATTTCTGTAAAAACTGGAAAATGGGGGTGTTCTAAAACTTTTGACCGGTAGTGTACATTTAAAATAGAAAATTAAAAAGACAGAATTAACATTTGTGCTCACTGCTTAACACCTTTGTTGATTATAGTATGAACCGTGTTGCTACCACTTTGAGCCAGGTGTTCAGTAACAGACCTGAGATTGGAGTGTCCTGCTCTAATCTGTGAAAATGGGGTTTCATGCCCGTCTTGTTCTCACTGAATTATAGAAATAGCTTGTGCTAGTTGCCTTACAACGGAACGCTGTCCCCTCCAGGGAAAACACTTGAATGTCATGCTGTCTCATGCCACAAAATTTTCTGCAACATTTTTCATTTCATCGCTGTTTTAATTCCCAGGTGAAACATGCGAGAACGAACAGCATGGTTAAGTGATATGACCTCTGGGAAGCCACGTACCGTATGTCTTGTTCCTGTCCCCCCCCCCCCGTATTCCTTGGAGTGTCTTCATCTCCAGTATTTCAAATTTGTCTTCATCTTCAATATTTCAAAGTTTCAGAAACGGTTCAGAGAATTTATTTTGTCAGCCCACTGAAACCACACAGATTAGGTGATTTATTTCTTCGCAGCAGTTGACGTTGTTGCTGTGGCCGCAGCGTTAATGCGGTCAATTTTAGCTCAGGTCCCCCCTCCCTCCCACACTGTGGGCAGGAGTTCCAAAGGCCTAAACCTATTTTGTGGAAAATGAAATGCCTCATTTACCCGTTTTCCGTCCAATGTTTTCAGTAATACATTGTAATGTTTTTGCAAATCATTCAAATTTTTACCTCATTATTCAATTTAATTTCATCCTTTTTTTCCCCCAGCCTATGGTTGTAAAAAAAAAAAAAGAAAGGTTAGACTTTTGTGTGTGGAATTTTTTTTTTTTTTCCTGCTCCCCCCCCCCTTCTTCTCTCTCTCACTCTTGCGCAAGCAGCAGCAGCGTGGCGTGGGGAAGAGAATGATTAAGGCCTCCCCCCACTTTCTCCCTCTCGCTCTTACGCAAGCAGCGGCGTGGCGTGGGGAAGAGAATGATTAAGGCCTTTGCACCCCACCCATTCGGCCCCAGTAAACAGATCATGGCCCACTACTAAAGCTTTACGGTCTCTGGCAAGCCACGCCAGGACCTTTGGCTCGACTCCAGAGCGACCCCCTTCCATAAATCCCCCCGTTTGTCAATAAATTCTGCTGCTTGTCTGTCATTTACAGCAGCAGTTTCTTGGTAAATAAACTTCTTGGCGTGCCTTTTAAAGTCGGGCCAGTGGCGCTTTGAAGGGAAGGCACCACCAAAGAGAGGAAACGGCAGGATAAAGAGGGTGGGGGGGGGGTTGGTTGGGGGGGGGGGCACACATCAGCAGATATCAGATACCCCAAAGTGGTGGAGCAGGATTTATGAGCCACGGGGTTTATTACAGATGAAGCTTGAGCGCTGTCTCTCCTCATATGAGGTCAGGGTTAAAAGTGCACTTTCTATTTTCTTTGTAACGCTCCTCCTAAAAGAGTGATAAAACCTGTCCTAAAACACAGAAGCTTTATTTGTTTGTGTGTGTGTGTGTGTGTGTGTGTGTGTGTGTGTGTGTGTGTGTATGTGTGTGTGTGTGTGTGTGTGTGTGCGAGTGTGTATGACAATGTTTGCACAATTGCATCTATGTGAGTGTGTGTATCTGCACCGACATGTTGACATTATTTTCACACTGTCACGCAACTTCTGACAATAAGTTTCTGATTTAGGAAGCACTTCACCCAGCAACGTGTTATTAATTTAATAGAAACTTTATTATGTTATAAGCTGATCTTAACCAATTTTTTAATATTTACTATAAGATTACAGGTTTTTGTAAGCATACATTTATTGTAAAAAAAAAAATACATTTATGTTTGAAGAAAAAGGAAGCTGTTAACCCCTTGTTGACGATTGCTGCAAATTAGCCTCAAACCCCTTAAGACCTTAATACAGCAAAAAATTAATTTACTTTTTTTTTTTTAAATTCAGGCAATAAGGGGTTAATCAGTACTATTGATTTCATGTTTTAACTATTTTTACCTGATAAAACACCTACAATCCTGAGGGGAGCCATTCTAATACAGAGAGAATTTAATGAATTAAATAAAAAATTTCTTATATATTTATATGTTTAAACTATAGATTCTACTATAGACAAGGTCATTGGAATTTGTCTTTTCACATATTTCTCCTAGATACACACACATAGACCACTATGCACATGTATTCCATCAGAGTGGTCCGAGCGCAGGGTCAGCCATAGTTCGGTACCCTTTTCAGATAGATCCCCACTGCAGGCAGACCTGTCTGAAACCTCGGAGGTTAAAGGGGGTTCATTCATGGGGCTCCCGAATAGCTCTGTTCATTATGGCACACAACACAAGTGCAGGCCTCGAGCCTCGACTTTGTCATAGACTGTGGCCCAGAGTCCGCAGCAGTGGAACACAACCAGCTTTTCACCAGTTTTCTCCAGGTTACTGCCACATTAGCCCTTACCAGTGATGCACCAGTGTTGTGGTCAGATGGGACCAAAATTTAGCTTTTTGGTCATGCACACCAGCAGTGGGTTTTAGTGTCGGAAGAAGGCTGCTTATGTTGAAAATAACCTTTACCTACGGTGAAATATGGTGGTAGATCTTTGACGTTATAGGGTTGTTTTGCATCTACTGGTCCTGGGGCTCTTGGTAAGGTCAATGGAATCATGAACTCTATATGTACCAGGACATTTTGGCCAAAAACCTGGTTCCCACTGCCAGGAAGTTGAAACTTGGCCACAAATGGATCTTTCAGTAAGACAGTGATGCCAAGCAAACCTCAAAATCAACCAAAAATGGTTTTGCAATGGTTATCTCAGTCTCCAGATTTGAACCTGGTCGGAAATTTGTTTAGTTAAGAGGGCAGTCCACAAGCAGAGATCGAAGGATCAGGGGGATCCTGAAAGATTCTGTATGGAGAAATGGTCGAAACGATCCCCCCACCCAATATTTTCACCAATTTCATAAAACACTATAGAAGATGACATGTTAATGCACAATTATGTTTTGTTGTATTATATTAAGCAGAATTATTAGGGGTGTGAATAATTGTGACAATATATTACTTGATACAATATATCATTTTCCAATAGTTTTGAGCATACAATATAGGTCATTACCTGTATTGTTTATTTTATCCAGCCTTTTTTGCCCATCTTTATCAAAGGTGTGAATAATTTGGGAACTGACTGTAGGTGCAGTTAAGAAGCCATTAGATTACTCTGGAATATATCTGTGGTATAAGTTACTAAGCTTTATTAGCTACACCAATGTATATATCATCTCAAACCTGGGCACCCCCCCAGAATCAGCATACAAAATCTCAATTTGCTGGCCAAACACAGGGTCAGGTTTGACTCAAATGTTGGTTCACATCATGATTTATTAATTTATTTATTAATGATTAATTTATTTATTTATTGTGTGAGCAGATTGCTTCCTCCTTCAACAGAATCAGCATACAAAATCTCAATTTGCTCAGGTGTGCCAAACACAGGGTCTGGTTCACATCATGATTTATTAATTTATTTATTAATGATTAATTTATTTATTTATTGTGTGAGCAGATTGCTTCCTCCTTCAACATTGAGGTTCGTCGACATCTGCCAAGCTGACTGGGGCAAAAGCGCATATTAACCTATTCTAGCTACTGCATAGCTAACTTTAACTACCTTCAAATTTGTGGAATAAGGTTAAAATGATCAGACTTTAAATAGCTTTCTCCTGTTAATGTTACTATGCCTTTATATTTAAAATATTTCAAACCCATGCAAATAATGTTATATTAACAACCTTATGGTCATTACCTAGGATTCGAACATTAGCTAGAGTGCTAACTAGCTAGCTACCTACCTACCTAGCCTGTTACTGAGCAAAATATATTGTAGTACAGCTAGCTGCTTGCTAGCTTATGAATGTCAGTTGGTTTAGCAAGCAAGCTCGCTATAAAAACAAATGGACTCACTATCTAACCTTCTCAAACAAATTAACTAACTAACTTAAGGCTTGTGACTAATTGTGCTATATAGTTGAGGTTCATTCATTCATCAAGACTGCTTGGTTCGGCAATTCACTAAACTTAAGCGGTTGCTGAAAAAGACTGGATATATGACAAACTATGATTCATATGTTACTTAAACATATTCATATAGGCAGAGTCATACCTGAAGCAGAAAAAAAAAAAAAAGGTCATCAATATTTTCTTCCCATTCATATTTATTAATCAACCTACTTGTCTGTGTCTTTAACTGTGATAGCTGTAGATAGCATTACATATGTAACAAACAGAACAGTGGGGTTTACCTGGCTCTGGCAAGATGTACCAACAAAAATGTTTTATAAAGTTACCAGCCGGTTTCACTGACCTGAAATTACGGCAAAGTGCAAAGCGTTGTTATTGCAACCATTTATAGCACATTTCCCAGATGAATATTCAAATTTTAGTTGTAATGAGGCAACTAAACACCGGAAGAGATTTTTATAACCATTTTTCAGAGAGGTGTTTGAGGTAAAAATATTTGGCCTGATAATCCTCTTTAAGGATTATAAGATAAGGGTCTTTATTCTTCAGTTTTCCATGTATTTTGATTGAACATAACTGAAACTTGTTGTTTTTCATGAGCCATCTCCTTTAACAATTTCTCCATTCACTTACATTCATTTAGATGTCATGTCATGGATCCTGGCTGCGCCCGCACATGCACTGTTTGTAAACTTTGAAAGGGGTCAATACCATGCCAACTGAAATTATGTGCTGCAGGCATCCCAGCCACAGTCAGCACTGGCATGTTCAGATTCCAGACCCATATATGTGCCCCAATGTTTGGAATATACACACACACATATTTTTGGTCTTGTAGGGGAGTAATAATACTAGTGTCAATAGTGTTTCACAAGCTGAAGTTTAGAAAAAATGGTTTAAAATATGTTTAAATTGTTTTTACTTTTGACTTTCACATTTTTGAAATGTAGCCAGATGATTTCAGGCATCAGTAACTAGCAGGTAACTGCAGCATCTTAATGCTGGTGACTGCATTTTCTTCTACTTCAAACAGTTCTTAAAACAGTTCTTCAATACAAAAGGACACATTCAATGTATTCTGTGGTAATACCTTGGAATATTTGTGTGTGGAACATAGAAAACAGTCCGTCTGTTATGAACTATTGTTGAGTGTGGTTTTCTCTTGTATTTATAAGCAAATGACCACAACTTGAAATGTATGTGTTTATAGAGTATATCTTTACATATATGTTTAGGTTTCATCGTCTGCATGCTAATTTTTTACAGAACACAAAGTCTGAATGACAGTGACAATATCCAGCACATCATTATTGAATTGGCAGGCTTATCAGGCAACCACAGAAATGAACCTTAAGGTATCAAATTCATGCATATGCAGAGAGTGGGAAAACGTGAAAAACACGATCATAGGTTAATCCGGGAAGAAATGTAAAACTTGTCAATGAATTAAAATTGTAAATATTAATTTCACCCTAAAACTGGAATGCGTTAAAAAAAAATCAATGTCGTGTTTAAAACAGTTAGGCTTACAGCATAAGTCTGTAGTGGCAGAGAAGTGTCCTTGTTCTGATTTAGTATGATACTGTAGTATGATTATTAATCTAATACATGCAACAACCGCTTATGAACAAGAAACAGTGGGAATGTGTTTTCTTAAAGGTCACTCTTATTAAAATCATGTGAAATTGTTTAGTTTTTTTCATCTCTAATCAGGGAACATCACTTTATTAGGTGGTTAGACACAGTTCAAATGTCCAATTTGTACATATGCTAGCTAGAAAATTGTATATTTGCAATGCAAATTACTTAATTCTGTATATCGAATTTAGGTTCACTTTTTAAGCCAGAGGACAATGTATGGGCTGGTGTGTGTAGCCATTAATTCTAAAGCACATCGTACACTCAGCATTAAAATGTTCCTGCTGAATTGGTTGCCATCCTGGTGAACATTTTAAGGTTCTAGACCCAGGAAGTAAGTGAATCTTGAATGTTTATGCATCCTTACGAATGAGGAAGCTGTCAATTGCATAGTACCTAAAAACAAGAATATCGCATGTCGCAGTGCGGGTGGTTGTGCTCGGTCTGCCATTAGTTCCGTGTGGGAAGGGGATTATGCCAGCGATAGATTGACTCAGTCGTATGGTATTTAAAGGGGAGGACAATGTGCTCTAGATTGACTGTGCCAGTAAACAGACACGTATGTTGCTCATACCAAATTCTGGCTCGCCATAGACATCTACACGTTTAAGTCCAGTTTGTGTAACGGCTTATTGTTCAAGAGTTTTCATTGACCATGATACTTTTCAATCAAGCTTTATGTCCATTGTGTATATAATGATGCTTCTAGGACACATACCTTCGGAAGCACACACCTTCAAAGGATTCACTCAATCCCTCTAGTTACTTTCCTTTCTCTCTCTATCTCTGTGTATCCTGCTCACCAACTTTCCTTTCTCTCTCTTTCTCTGTCACACACACACACACACACACACACACACACACACACACACACACACACACACACACACACACACACACACACACACACACACGCTTACCCATACACAATACACACACTATAGAGTTAATTGGGATACTGAAGGGGAGCTGAAATCTATTAGTGAGGGGCTTGGAGCCGGACGCTGAAGGAGTCAGACACAAACACACCTCCACTCAGGCGCACACTGGAGGAATGGCTCTTATTAGGGCCTGGCTCCCACTTTAATGTCCACTGCCTAAATTGGAAGCCAACTGGAGTAAATTGATTTTTTTTTCCTCCAGAGCCGCCGTGGAATCAAAGGCTCTGTCCAAAGGGAGCACAACGAAATATATAAATATATTTATGTTTTTCAATTAGAGTATGACTTCTTGTCTGGAAGCAGAGAGGGAAAAGGCTGGGCGAGGGCAGGAGAGGTTGGAGGAGAAGAAAGGGAGAGAAAGAGGGGAAAAAAAAATATTTTGCGGAAAAGGTCACCACTGCTCTGTGTTATTGCAAATTAAAGAAATACCAAGCCGCTGGCTGTGGGGTGCCGCTGTTTTTTTTGGATTTGTTTTCTTCCGCAGCTTGTCCTGTTTACCTCGGTTCTAAGCTCTGACCTCATGGGCTACTTTATAAAGCACACATCTAATTATAACTCTGTTATGCTCTTCATATTGAAAGCCGAAGGCCGCATACCTTCCATCGTCATGACGGACGCTCACCTTTACAACTGTCTGACTGCGGGGAGGGGGGAAAGGCGGTGCCGGCCCTTTTTACGATTGCGCTCATAACGCGCAACACGTGTCTCGTGTACGTTTGTGCGTTTCTCTATCGTTCTGCACAGTGAAAAGAAGAAACAAAAAGAACAATTAGCAAAATTCTCTCTCTCTGTTGCCCCCCCCGCCCCACCCCCACTCCGTCCAAAGCCTTCCATTGGTCCTCGTTAGGAGGAACAGGCCAGGAATGTTAGCCCTTGTCACATGTGGAAAGGGGGCATGGAGGGACCTCGGGCTTCTATGGAGACAGTGAGACTGGAGTTACAGCTTTTCATTAACCTGGAAACCACCTAGTTACATGGTTCATGGGCTGGTCTCAGCTCACTTGGAGGTAACAAAGGGTGTCGGGCGGTGCTTTCGGCAGGGGGCTCCCTGCTCCGGGCGTCCCATCTGACTCTGATCAGGTCGGCGGCCAGTGCTCCACACTCATTAGGGGGAGTAAAGTGGAGATTATGGTTTATGTCAGGATCGTATTACGCCGTGCCCCGCACCCCCCACTCCAAACCTCCCGCGCCCGGGCCCAGACACTTACGACCGGCTCCGCCTCTCTCTGATGGAACCTCACTGTCACTTGGTTCATCCCCCCCTCCCCTCCCCTCCCCCCTTCACTCCTGTTTTTCCTATTTCTGATTCTCCCCTGCTGTCCCTTTCATCCTCCTCTACCTGCTCCCACATGCTCTTGCATGGTTAGTGTGGTCATTCTTTTACTGGCACGTGAAATTGAAGATCAGTCGACAATTTCATTATTTTTTTACGCAGCGTGAGTAAAATGGTGTAATATTTATTTTACTGAAATACAAAATCAGAGTTCCAATGAGTAATGTCCTCTATTATTTGTGTGTTAGCCTTATCTCTTTGGTTTTGTGCCGTAGTGGTGTTTTTACCCTCTCGGCCGTAAGAGAATGGCAAAAGCTTGCCCGGGCCCTCACCTGTGGGTTCATGCCATTGTTTCACCTTGCACTGCCAAATAACCTGGGTGTCAGGGGCTTTTCCCTTTCATGCAAATACACGTACTCGCAATCGCTGAACCGCTTCATGTAAATGCAGATATACAAAGGATCTGGAGGTGGAAAGGAAATGTCCTCCCCGATCGTAACATTCATCATCACCTGCCAGGTATTTGGGAACAGCTGGGCACGAAGTGACTGTGCGCCTTCCTGATCCTGTATCCCCCCTATGGGGCGGAAGGGCCACAGAGTGACTGTATTTCACCACAGGCGCTCGGAGTGGACTGTGTCCCCCTGTCGCCGCGGTGATTAGAAAAGGCTGTCGGTTGCCATGACAGCGCAACCCGGAATTGATCAGGGCCTGACCTGAAAGCGCGAGGCGCGCTCGGGGAGGCCTGAAAGCGACCGTTGACTCGAGGGCCTTGACGGATGACGTTGTCCTGCCCGTTGGGCTTGGGTGACGGTTGCGATGGCAATTTGGCGTCCCTTCTTACGCGCGCTCTTACCCCCGACTGCTCCCTGAACCCCGGTGCACTCTTGGGACGATCCCAAAAAACAGCCCTTAAACAGCAGGGCAGAAAGGCAATATCGCTGCCTGATAGCTGATCCCTCAGCCCAAGTGGCACGTTGACCTGCTGTGCAGCGGTGATCTCTTAATCCAGCTGCTCTGACAGTGTACAGCATAGTTAAGCTTGGACACGCTCTCCGCCCTGCACATCCGTGTGTGAGCCCAGCTGCTCTCTACTGCTCCTGCCCAGGGGCTGGACAGCTTTCCTCACCACAATCTTTTTGCCAAAATGCTTTTAGAATTACAAGAGGCCGCACAAGATTTGAAAAAATTTAAAACTCTGAGTGTGTTTCAGGTTAGCTTCGAATGCTTTGAGCTTTTTCCTTTCACTGGTGCTGAATGTCAGCAGAGGAGTGCGTGTGCTGGGGCTGCGTGAAGCCATTCTGTTTGTTTTGCACTGTCTTTTGTTATTTCAGCTTGTTAAGTTTAGATCAACCTGAAGGGAATGAGTCCATGTCTCAGAGGGGGAAGTGTACCATGAGTATTTGCTCTGGCTCTCCAGTTCTGCTGTGTGTGTGTGTGTGTGTGTGTGTGTGTGTGTGTGTGTGTGTGTGTGTATGCACATGTGGACATCTGTTTGTGTGTGTATTTGTATGTGTGTGTGGACATGTGTTGGTGTTTATGTATGTTTGTGCATGTATGTATGTATGTATGCATGTATGTATGTATGTATGCATGCATGTGTATGTGTGTGTGTGTGTGTGTGTGTGTCTGTATAGGTATGTATGTGTTTACGTGTGTGTTGTTGTGTGCCTGAGTGGACATGTTGTGTGTGTGTGTGTGTGTGTATTTGTGTGTGTGGGGTCTGTGCATGCCGTCATTATCATAGAAGGTGCTCATGTCAGTTCTGTAATTAGTGCGTGTTGAGGTATTGAGCTTTAGTTCCATCGGGCCTTTACTGCGGTTCCACTCCAGAGCTGGCCCCAGTGACTCCCCCACATAACCCCACATACCCCCAAAGCCACCCAGACACCCAGGAAAACACTGCTACATATGTTCTACAGCCACATAATATCTGCTACAAATCTTCTCTTTTCCACACCGCTGTGCGTGAGTCTACGTGCGGGTGAATATGTTGGATGTGGGAACCAATGGAGGCCCCTGCTCCCTGAAACTGAGGAGGCTGTACGTGCATATGAGTGAGAGAGGGAGAGGGAGAGGGAGAGGGAGAGAGACCATGAGGGTGAATAGTTTACTAGCTAAATATGCCATGTCTATTTATGACATAGATTTATAAACGATTACATTACATTGATTTAGCAACACTCTTTTTTTACATTTTTAAATTTTGTTTTCTGATTTGATCCTGTTTGTCTCCCAATTTGGTAGCCAATTACACCCGCTATTTTCAGGTCAATCCCTCCCTCGTAGTTCGCTGCCGTAGCCCTGTGACCAGTAGTGACCAAAGGCAAAGTATCGTCTCCTCCGAGACGGCACTCGTCATTCTGTCAACCATAACTCCGGCACCCCAGAGCCACTGCTGTGCTCAGCGAACGTCTTGTCCCTGGGGCGGACAGCCAATCCCACCCCACCCCCGGTGGCACTCCTGGCCAGAGCCGACTGGAGTCGGACGTTGAAACCACTAGACCACGCGGGAGGCCCTAGCCGACACTCTTACCCAGACCGATTTGCAACACAGTTGAACATAAGTGTATCCACATGAGTTTATTTATGATCAGGTTGCCTGGCACAATGACACTGACATCAGCTAGTTAGCCAACTAGCAACTTATTTTGTGGCTGGAAAAGGGCTGTTATTGGGTCAGGAGACTTCCACCTCAAGATGTGAATTTCTGTCAGTAGATATAGAATATGTATGTGTGTTTGCATGATATTCTCATTATTACTGTGTGTGTAGTTTATGTTAAGAGCAGGGTTGGTGTCAGTTTAATTGCAATCCATTCAGTTAAGGAAATTAATTTAAATGTAATTAATTAATTGAGAATGCTTGATTTTTCAATGAATTCATCGATTTTCTATTAATCTCCTGAACTGACTGAGTTGAAGTAGAATTGACCTCAACTCCGGTTAAGAATACTGCTGAAGGAATAAACAGTAAATACACAGCACTGTGTTCCGTGTGGCATCTCTCAAGCCGTATTTCGGAATTGTGTAACCTAATTTTCCTGACACAGAGGGAAGTGAACGTGAGCTATTGTTTGTATGTGGGTGTCCGTACAGCTGGGGGGTTTCACGTACTAGATGGGGCAAAGCTTTGTGTGCTGGGGCTTCTCTTGGGGGCAGCTCCCTGCCGGAAGAGTGTTTTGCAGGCCTTGTCAGGGCCGCACGCCCCCTACATCTGCCTGCCATGGGACATTAGGGAGGGGTATTAAACGGGTCTAATGGAAGTCGGTGTCACGAAAAAAAAGGGACCGCATTAAGTTACAAACTCGGGGATAACGTTTAAAAACATCCCAGGGAGCTGAAATGACCCATTTTAAAGAAGTTGTAAAAGAGCTTGATGAAAACTCATTTGTTTCTTGTGTCTGCTGGATGCCTCATGCCTTTTGTAACATTTTCCACATTTTTTTTGGTTTTTTTGTTGTTTTCTTCAGCTGTGCGGAGGCAGGAGGGATAACAGAGTGGAGTAATTCAGTGTCTCGGGTTTCCTAGTGAAATGCAGCCCGGTAGTTCTCCCGAGCAGCACTGTGCGGGGCAGTCGCCAGCCGACAGTGGAGATGGCTCCACAACCCCAGTGTGTTTCCTCAGATCAAAGTGTCCCGCACTGTCCGACATGAGATCTGAATTACCCACCATGCTTTACTTTATTCAGACTAAGAGCTTCAGTTCAATCCGACCGCCATGTGCTTCGTCCTCAACTTTGAGTTTGGGGGTGGTGGGGGGGGGTGTTGTGCTTCTTTTTCTTTTTTTTTTTTTTACCACACAACATGTTTTATTCATTTCAGAGTCTACAGAAGTTGTAACATGCCGCAGCAAAATAGTATTCAAATATAGAGAAATGCATTGCAGTTCGCAGATCTCAGTTAGCAGATTTAATAGGGGACTGTACATGTCAAATGTTTTTATTCCTACGGCAGTGAACCTTCAGCGTTGCCCGTGGCTCTCTTAGGGTGTCCGTTTGTACATTAGGGAGAAATTAAATTCGGGGATTAATCATTGATTCCTGCTTGTGTTTTCAGCCGCGTGCCTTTCAGCTGCGCGGATGTTGTACAGTGCAGAAAAATAAGGTAACGCGAGCCAGGGAAACATTCAATATTTTCATTTCCTAAGCTTATTAAGAAGGGGAAAAAGAAAGAATAATTGCCCGTTCTCAAATCCCCATAAGAGCTCTATTGTCCTGCCGGCTGCAGCTGTTTACAGCTGAGTGCTGTTAAGCTGCCTACCTCTGTCTACCTCTCCTCTGCTTCAGCTCTGACAGTTGTGCCACATCCAGGTTCTCATAGCGGCTCATTGACTCTCACAGGACGTCTCCCCCTGCTCTCCGTTAGTGGACAGGGTAGGCGACTTGTGTCCTGTAGGTTCAGGGTCAAGCGTGCGTCCCACAGAGGGGCAGGTGAGGGGGCAGTCATTTGTATCTGTCAGTTTGGGCGGGGGAGGTCCTGGCGGGGAGCAGACGTGGCTCCGTGATAACGGCCCTGTTCCCCCCCGGCCCTGCTCACACGCTGCTTCATTACCTGTGCCGCCCCCGAGCCCGGTGGGCCTGTGGAGCCAGTGAAACCAGAGCCAGGCTCCGGCCCAGACCCGGACCCGCAGCCTGCAGTGTCACAAGCGCCAGGGCTTTATCACCTTCCTGTCTGCGTCCCCTTCATCTCCCACCCCCCTCTCTTCCCTCTCTTCTCCTCCTTTATCTCCCTCTCTTCCAGTGTTGACCTTTATTGGCTCTCTCTGCTCTGTTTCTGGCCCTTTACGTCAGCTTGTCCGAACGAGGATTACATTTTTCCACACCACGTGTGAAAATATATGTTTTGAGAGCAGCCTACAATATATTTCAGTTATTTATCTATTCATTTATGTTTGAATAATTATGGACGATGACATCAGTTGTGTACAAGCTGTGGCGCGCGTTTCAACGGTTTAGTAAAACTGCTAGAAGTTTCTACTCTTTGGGTTGGGTATTATATTACAGGCATTTAGAAGACTCTTTTCCAGAGAGGCTTGCTAGGTTTTACGTTTTGTTTACGTACAATTAAATTATACAGCTGGGTATTTACTGAAGCAATTCAGGAAATTCAATTCAATTCAGCAATTCAATTCTTGCTCATGGGTACAATGGCAGTGCCTCACCTGGGAATCGAACCTGCAATCTTTGTGTTACAAGCCTAGATCCCTAACCGTTATACTACACTGCCGTCCTAGTGTATTACACATGATGACAAGTTTTCTATGTGATTGTTCAAAACAAGCTCCTATTGACATAATTTATTTCGTATTTTTTTAAGATTTAGTCTGTTATAATGTGTGGTATTTCAGCTAACATAACATTTGCATTTACATTTTAAGCATTTAGCAGAAGCTCTTGCTCTTATCCAGAGTGATTTACAAGATGTGCGTTAATACATCGTAAGAACAATCATAGTTCGCACAAGAGATCAGTGCAGTAATACAGTGATAGACATCATTGTTGGCAGCTGCATACCATACCTGTAACACTGGTAAAGAAAATGTTAGTTTTTTTGTTAGTTTTTTTTAAACTCTGAAAACTCTAAAAACATAAACTGCCTTAGTGAAAAGATCACTGAACACTACAGAAACCTCCATACACAAAATTCTATGTGAACGAACAAAAACATGATTTTTATCAATAGTTACTCTCTATAGGACCTGGCATTGGTAATTTCAGTGTATTTGATTTAGCGATGCAATAGCTGCATTGAGCTGCTTATGATGACCCTACGATGACCCTATGATGACCCTATATCAGGTAATTGCCTAGTCAGTTTTATTGCATAGTCCAACTGCAATCCCACAGCTTTACCTACTCTTATTACATGCATCTGGTAACATCCTAAGAATGTACAATCATCAGGAGTCACCCTTAATGAATGCACTTGATTGACAACATAACTAGGTTTTTCTGGAAAAATAAATTGTTATTTTTTTATTAAATCCAGTGGAAAACATTTGAAGCAATGGTCTATTATGGCCATTTCACTGATAATAAAAATGTTTTCCAATTTGTCAAATAAGTAACCCATTTCTGTGGTGGCAATGCATGTCCAGCAGTGGAAAATTGGTATGAACTTCATTAACTGTCTATGGAGAAATGACCCAGTCTGTCTGTCCCAATATGTTCTGCGTGGGTCTGTGATCGCAGCAAG
Organism: Aldrovandia affinis; assembly: GCA_029706075.1. Taxonomy (NCBI): domain Eukaryota; kingdom Metazoa; phylum Chordata; class Actinopteri; order Notacanthiformes; family Halosauridae; genus Aldrovandia; species Aldrovandia affinis. The sequence goes on from JAINUG010000072.1 coordinate 1,133,762, forward strand.
CTTATGGTTACAGGGTTGCATACATTTGGATTTGGCCCGCGGCAGGCTAAACTTATTCTTAATTGTTGACTGTTAACCAAAGCTGTCATTAAGCCTTGCTGTAACGCACCTGTCGTGTACTGTATATTTAGTTTTGCGCACGTTTATGTAAGGAGGAGGGAGTGAAGCGGTAGGAACGCGGTCATGATCGTAGGAGTTGGGAGTGGTCAGGTGTGAAGATGCTCTGAGTCACATGGAGAGGTGTGCATTGGCACGCTTCAGGTCGTCTCGAGTCAGTGACGCTGAACGCTAAAGGTTCCAGAGTGTTTCACGCTGTGGTCGGATAGGTGTGATTTCAGTCTGTACCAGCCAGGTTTCAGACAGTGGGATCCATTGCTTTTTTTGGTTTCATTTTGTTTTTTTTTTATTTTTGATTGCATTGGGTCCACTTCTTGCCTCAAGTCTTCATTCCGCAGGTGGGGTTTTCTCATCTATGTTGCCGTGCTCTGATAATGATTAGTTGCCCTGCTCTGAGTGTGATTAGCCGCTTTTGTGTGCCATACTGGATCATTTAGGTTAAAGTGCTCCTGCCTACACATTCTGTCTGCGGACCAATGCAATGGATCTCTGCCATCTTTATGATCCCGCTCATTAAAATTAACTGTCAGGCTGTAAAAAATAGATTTTGTTTTAATGCTGCCTTCTGGATTTCCTTATGCACTCCAGTCTTGTGTCAGGGGAACCCCAGCTCTCCTTAAAGAAATCTGTCAGATTTCAGGTGCTGCCAGCACTGTGGCGAACTTAGGTGGCAATGAGATGGAGTGCCTGCTCTCCCCAGGTGAGGCGAGGGGAGGCTTAGCTTAGCAACAGTAGCATGTTTGAAGCAAATGTCAACCTAGCGTGTCTGAGCATTGTACCACTAATTAAACATCCATGCACATGATAATAATTACTTTTATAAATCCATTTTGATTTATTTAATGTGCACATGTGGCCTACTTTGACCCTTTGAGGCAGATCTGTAACACTATGATGTTCATTCTAGAACACGCCGTAACATTCTAGTTTATTCTAATTGATGACATCATAAAGGGCTGCTAATGGCCTCCTCAAAGAACTGGAAAATTCCAGAAAAGAACACTGTAAATGAGAAATCCCCCAAAACTCACTCCTCAAAGGGTAAGACACAATATCATGGATGACCAATGACAGAACAGGTGTAAAAGAAAAGCAAGGATTTAAGATAGACATGGGAGTCCACGTCAGCGATGGACACCACTCCGGCGCAGAGCACCAGAGAATCGCAGTTCTCTGCATTAGCAGGGGGAAGACCCCGCATTTAACAAGGTAAATTAAGAGACCCTTTAAAATATCAGCTGCCCCTTCAAATAGACCCAGCAACCCCAGCTTTTGATTTACCCAGTAACCCCCTCCTGTCGCCTGCTTTTACGCCACCGTTATTGGGTCTCGCCCGACGGCACGTCCTCGCAGACCGAGGTCCTCCCGCTGAGCCTGCCCAGGGTGTGCATGAGGACACGGGTCCGGGCCGTGCTCGGGGCCTTAAAACACTGCGCCGTGGTCTATAAAAGACCGGGAGAGGCCGCCCCTCACTCATTTGGCCGCTTTGTGGACTCTGAGAATCGGCCCTTTTTTTAATAGGGGGCCGGGAGACTCCAGGATCATGTGCCCTGAGCGCTTGTCACGCGAGGTGGGAGCACAGGCTTGCCCTCGCCCTCACCTTCACCTGGTCATCCTGCAGTAGCTCTGGGCCAGTAAAGCGCTGGATGCAAAGGCCGTTGGTGAACTCGGCAGATCTCCACACCTGATGGTATGCCTCCCCTGACACAGCCGGAGCGGAGGGGGATGCCTGCCGGGTTACAGAGGGCGTCCTCCGTTCCTCTCGCCTGGATTTACGACCCCGTGCCCCAGAGTCACCCGGCTAAATCGGGGAGCTGGGTGCATCCTCTCTCCACTCCCAAAGTCAAAATGAATGTTCCCTCCGAGGCGAGACGGCTTGCAGAAAACGCACAACGCCTTAGCGTGATCTTGGAAAATAACCAAGGTGCTCTCATGCTTGGGCCAATTTAGCCTCCCTTTCTAGGTTCCCTTTCTCCCGACTACGTTATAGATAGATAGAACAAAAATAAAAAGATACAGCACCATGCTCTATCTACTGAGACGCAGAATCCAGTGGTTCTGTGTGGCTTAGTAGGTACAGCATGGTGCTCACAACGCTTAGGTTGTGGGTTCAGTTCCCATTGGGACCACATATACTGAAAAATTTAGCCATTCATTACCGCAAGTCACTTTGGATAAAAGCGACTGCTAAATGGCATATGTAATGTTATACATTGTGTTTCACCACGTGAGAGAGCCAGTGATGCACAATGGTGGTCAGTGGCGGTCCCTGGCTCCTATCTCTTCCTGGACGGGCCGTCCGTCCCTGGTATTTACGGCAGGGTGGGAAGGGGGCATGAGGAAATGAGCTGACCCCGGGGTCAGGTGGGGAGTCAGGAGCTGGGGCGGGAGCGTGGCCCAGCTGCCCCGCTCTCTCAGGGCGGGTGGAAGGGGCGAGGGACGGGTCGGGGCGAGCGCTGCAGAGGGGAGGAGAGGAGAGGGGAACTGCCTCAATCCTTGACCCCAGAGTCATGTGCCTTTAATTAAGGTAGATTTAAATTTGTTTACAAGCCCCACCGGTCTTAAATCTTCCAGAGCTTCAGCAATCCGCCGACCCCGATGCCCCCCCTCCCTCCCTCACCCCCCCGGCCCCTTTTTCTTCTATTTTAATATGTGTCGGCCGTCCGTTTATGACACTGTGTTAACGGTTTTCTGGCGCGGGTTACAAGCTATTTGAGAATCCACAAAACTGGATTTGAGGGGACACCCCTCTAAGATGTTAATCTGTGGCTATATGAAAGGCCATTCACCTCTTCTGCATGGGACCTGGGCGCTTTATGGCCCCGTCAGGCACCCGACTGGACGACAAACTGCTGACCCCTTGGCCTCGCAGTCAAACCCACATGAGCATCATCCATTCTGTTCCCCGTTCCTTTCACTTAATTTCATCTCTCCCTCTCTCTCTCTCTCTCTTGCTCTCATATATGTGGAAGGCTCACAACCTATCCTAGCGATGGACACATATACGATAGCACACATATAGGATTATATATATTGAATGTTGTGTGTATATACAGTGCCTTGGAAAGTTTTCAAATGTTGCTGGATTACAAATGATATGTTCACATTTCTTTCCATTTAATATTTTTTGTTCAAACGTTCACATTCTCAAACAGATTTTTTTATAAAGAAGTAGTTATGGCAGCAAATATTTGAAAGAAAAAGAAAAAATGAAATATACTGCTTGCGTAAGTATTCAGACCCCTCGCATTGATATTTAGTGGAGCCACCTTTTGCTGCAATAACAGCTTTATGTCTTTTTGGGTAAGATTCTGCCAACTTTGTACAGGTGATCTTCACCCATTGTTCCAAGCAGAATTGCTCCAGCTCTCTCAAGTTGCTAGGACATTGCTTATGGACAGCAATTTTCAAGTTGTGCCACAGATTCTCGATGGGGTTCAGTTCAGGACTTTGGCTGGGCCACTCAAGGACATTCAACTTTTTATTCTTGAGCCACTCTAATTCAGCTTTGAGTTAAATTTAGGCCCTGTGCTTTGGATCGTTGTCGTGCTGAAAGGTGCATTTTTGCCCCAGCTTCAGTTTTTGGGGAGATTGAAATAAGTTTTCTTGCAGTATCTGCCTTTACTTTGCTCTGTCCATTATTCCTTCTATTCTGGCAAGTTTCCCAGGTCCTGCTGAAGAGAAACATCCTTATAGCATGATACTGCCGCCACAAATATGGTCCCTTAACACCATCCCTTGACATAGGGATGGTGTTGGGCAGTGTTAGGTTTCCCTCATACATAACACTTTGCATTTTGGACAAAAAGCTCTATTTTAGTTTCCTCTGACCACAATACCTTTTCCCACATCTTAGCTGGATCACTCACGCACTGTCTAGCAAACTCAATGTGGGCTTTGAGATATTTTGTTTTAAGTACTGGCTTTTTCCTTGCCACCCTGCCATTCAAGTCAGTGTTATGCAGGGCTCTTGATAATGTTGACTGATGCACTATTACTCCATTCTCAGCCACTGAACTCTTTAGCTCTTTTAGAGTCATTGTTGTACTCACAGTGGCTTCTCCACCTTGTTTGGTCACTGAGTTTGGAGGGACAGCCTTTTCTAGGCAGGGTCTGGGTGGGGTGATGCAGCTTCCACATCTTGATTATTGAGCCAACAGTGATCACTGGGATATTTTTGTGTATCATTCTCCTAATCTGTGCTTTTTGATAACTATATCCCTGGCTTCCTGAGAAAGCTCTTTGGTCTTCATTTCTGTGTCTTTCCTTCAAATTCACTACCCAACCAATGATCCTCACAAAGACAGGTGTTTTTAATCCTGAAATCATGACAATCACTGTTATAGCACACAGACAGAGCCCAATCAACCCATTGTGTGGCTCGTTAAGGTAATGTTTTGTACCCGCATTAACTTACAGCTGCTAGAGCACAGGGTTTGAATACTTTTGCAAACCACATTTTTCCATTTTTATTTCATTTTAATGGTCTATATATTTGTTTTTATATCTTTTTTTTTTTTACAAATGTGTGGAGTAGGTTGTATTTATAACAGATATTAGTTCTTAAATGAACGTGTTATAAATGAAGGCAACAAAATGTGAAAATTGCACAAGGGTCTGAGCAATTCGTGCAAGAATCGTGAAAGGGTCTCAAACCCGCCAAAATCAACTGACAAATTGCGCATATTTTTTTCAGCTTCATTTACTTCCTCAGCTTCCCTCATTTCCTGTTTCAGATTTTCGAAAAAGACATGGCTTGATGTCAGTGCCAGCTTTACTTATCTCAGAATTTTTTTAATGTAACATTTGTGCACAATCATAAAGAACATGCTCCCAAGAACGTGAGGGCACATTGAAATGTTCGTAATGTATAACTTGTAAGCGTGTAGCCAATCCCCCCCCAGCCCCCCCCTGTCAGCAGAAATGGCCGCTGCTACAAGGTTGGGTTGTAAAACACCATGGAGCAGCCAGTGCACCCTGGGCCCAGTGTCCAGTTATTTCTTATTAAACATTTACACGCAATTGTAGAAGTGTTACTAGCATGTTCGTCACAACCAAGTTCGCAACAAAACCCAGCTGTAAAAGGGGCAGCTAATTGGAAACGGTGGGTTAAGTAAATGTTTAAATTCTTCTCGGTGCAGGGGATGTGTCGAGGAGACTCCAGTCAAAAAAAAAAAAAAGCGAGGAGTTTGGGAGAAGTGGTGCGGAGTGGAAGAGAGAGAGCGCTGCCGAGCAGAACTCCAGTCTGTGTGGGACGCCGACGTTTCCTCCAGCGAGCTGTAATTGACATCATATGGCCAGAACACTCAAGGGAGGGTCCTATTGGGTGTCCTCGCCGGGAAAAGAAAAAGAGAGAGGGAGAAAATATAGGAGGGAGACAGAGGGGAAGGGAGCGAACGGGGGAAAAAAAGGGAGGTCGCAAAAAAAGAAGAGGAAGAGAAGGGAAGGGCTTATGCTTTACTTCCAGTGAGAGGGGCAGCGCTTTAGAGAGAATGAATCACGGGTTCACTGCCGTTTTTAAGCGAAGCCGAGCTGACATCACAGGGGAAGCCCACGGGGAGGACCCTTCTCTCTCGGGACATCGGGAGGTGTGGCCCTACTTAGAAATAAAACATGGAGACGTGTGGGGAGTGGGGGCCCGGAGAGGTGGACAGGCAGAAACTGGAAGAGAGGTAGGGGGAAGTGTTTCTAGCACTGCCATGTCTACGAATGACCACTATATTACTGGAGGTTGCATTGGACATTATCAATCTAGCTCGGTCCCATTTGCTTCTAGGAAAAAAGCACTTAATTATATGAGCAGACTTTTAAAAGCCATTTAATTGTTCTTTATTCCTTCCATCCCACTAGAAACAATGGGAGCGATTGCTCCGTCTTCCCACAGTGGAACGGGGCGCAGGCTTGGGAAGCCCCGGTGATTGAGCCCCGAGCCCCGCCCTCTGGCAGACCAGGTGTGATATCTGCACTGTTTCCAGGGGAACGCGCCCCGGATGCTCACTTCTCACCGTGTCCCATCTCTCTCCCCTGCAGGTTTCAGATCCAGAGAGGGAGCAACGATCCCCATGGTTACAAAGGCCTGGGAGACTGCTTCAGGACCATATTCCGGAATGAAGGGTACTCTCTCGTTCTCATTGTTCTCAGCCTTGCAGCTCACAATGTGTTCCGTGCTTTAGGTCCTCTGAAGGTTGCTTTTTTTGCACACGTTGCAGGAACCCTTTCAAAGCGTGCGTGCGGGCGCATGCAGCGCTGTCTGTCGACGAGCGGGCCGTGCGCATTTATGGTTTTGCCCTTGATGCCGCCGACCGCGACCTTCAGCCTGTATGTTTGTGTTGTCTTTCTCAATGTAGTCAGCACTGGAAAAGCACGGCTCAGGGTTTTACTCTTCACCCCCATGCCCTTATCTCTTAGCTCACCTTCCTCAGCAGGTGTGTGCACCGTGTGTTTGTGTGTGCGTCCCATGCGTTTGTGTGCAGCAATAACATGGGACGTAAGTGCGCCTGGAGGGTTAACGTGTGCGCTCGCATGTCTGTGCGTGTGTACGTGCGTGCGTGTGTGGCAGAGTGAAAGTGAGAGGAGAGTGAGAGGGAGAGAGAAAGGGATAGACAGACTGATAGAGGGAGTAAATGGAAAAGGTCATTTACAAAATGCTTCTCTTCTGCCCTTATGTCTTTATTTTCCTTTTCACCTATTTGGGTATTTGTCAGAAGGTCAGCTGACCCCCCTTCCCCCCCCACCCCGCCCTTATTGATTCCATGAAAAGCGCAGACGTTATCCCTGACCATTAATATCTAATTCTGTGGTTATATCTAACACTTAAGTACAAGGCTTTTACTGGAACCTTTGTGTGCTGCTAGTTTGTTTCAGCCAGCCCGTTAAACTGGAAGCTCTCTGTTCCTTCAGAGGCAATCTGGGCTGAAGCAGAACATCATTATGATTTGTGGTAGTGGATAATGTGGAGTAATATGTTGTGGTATGGGGCTGATGCACAGTGGTGGAATTATCTGGAAAGCAGTTGAGGCTGCATTCTCAGTGCCACCCCAGCCCAAAACCCAACCAACATGCTTGTTTGGTTTTTTTCCTTCCTTCCTAAGGCCTTAGCAGTAAAGCAACAGTAATGTACAGTGCTTATCCAATACATACGAACCCAATCTCACGCCACTTACAAAATGATCTCTTTTGCAATAAATCTTGAGCAAGCTGAAGAAAATTGCCAGCGAGCGCTCTGCCAATACCCCCTTGAACGGGGAGCTGACAGAAACAATCCCCAAGGAAAGACGAATAAAATGTACGCAACTCCTGCATCGGCATGGCAACTTCGCATTTGGAGAGAAGTTGTCATGTCAATGTGGGAGCTATTTTCATTTCATACCAGAAATAAGTGAGCGTTAAATGCATTTCCTGCCTCTTCCATCTCTCATTTTGTCCCTCAGCCTACCGCTCTCTCTCTCTCCCTCCCTGCCTGCCTGCCCCTTCCATCTCCCTCCCTCCCTCCCTCCCTCTGCTGACCCTCTCTGACAGTGGCACAGGCTGGTGTGAAAGCGCAGGCTGTTCCATCTGTTCGTTGAGAGCCGACAGCTTTATAGTGGATATAAAATAGGATCTGGTGTGAGGTGAGTGTGTATGTGGGCTCGTTGGAACGCAGCATGGTGACAGTGGGGAGTTCCTCACCTGCCATGACCCCCCCCAGCCCCCCTCTTCCCTCAGTACCCACGGGACCGGTCTCACACAGAGGGGAGAAGCAGACCTCAGGACAGTGTTGAGGTGGCCACGTGTTCTTTTAACGAACACGGTATCTGGCGGTGAAAGTGTACGAACCCTCAAAAGTGAGAAAGAAAGGAGTCCCGAGCTCAGGACTTGTTTAACCACACACGTGTTGTGCGCCCACACACGCATGCAAGCGCACGCCGTCAGACGCACACTCAAGCCGGGTCCATGCACAGCAGCACTCACACTAACATGCACACATGCATGCAGGTATGTACACTTTCACGCAAGCACACACACACACATGAACGCACACGCCACACACAAGCGCAGACACACAACGATTACTGAAACCGTCGGGCCGAAAGCAGACAGACCGTGGTGAACTTATTTCACTTGTTAATAGGAACGAAGGTAAAACAAACAGGCCCGGGGCTGAGATCAATCAATCTCACTGAAGATGACACCCGGGTGACACACCTGGGCTCAGGTCCTCTCCCTAACTGCCTTTCTTTAGAATTGTATCTGTTGAAGGCTTGCTGGTTGTTTCACATCACCTTGGCACCTGCACGGTTTGAGTAATGTTTGCGAAGCGATTAAATCAGTACCTGAGAACCCATTGCTCAACCGCTCTGATGGATTATCTCATGACTCTCAGATCATCTTCAATAAATTCATCTTCCGTCTCAAAAATATTTGTAAAAATAAGAATCATTAGGCTCTGAGATGAACTGCCCAGTCTTTAGATTTTCATTATCTTCTATTTAAAGACTATATCAAGTTCACATGTATTGGCACCGTCGGATAAAAGTGACTGAAACTAAGTAGGTTTCCAGGGAAGTTTGCTAAGGTGAGATGTACGTTCAAATTGTCTTCAGCTGGGAAGTCCGATTCAATGGAAGTTGTGAAAGACCCAGCTGATACCTCCATAGTAAGGAACGGGGAAATGGGAGAGAGTGAAGCTTCCCCTAACCGGAACACCTTTGTGTGAGGCCGAGAGCTGCTTGGTATTCCACTGCTGATGCAGTTAAACTGGCTTTTCGAAGCACAGTCCATGGGAACTCGAGGGGAGGGGGGGGGGGTTGTTTCCCTTGAAAACTAGAGTAAAATAGTTTTTGGTCCTTTCCCTTAAGGTTACTACCAAGGCCTTGTTAGTGGTGAATTGTTAAGACATGCCTAATGCTTAGTGCAGTAATGCACCTTGTGTTCTGGACTGTGCCTAATTATTAGTAGTTAGTCCCTCCCCACCCCACTAAACTACTCAATAGCGCCTCCTCTGGTTGATCAGATGCCTGCATCAGCTGCACCGTCTGCACATTCTCACTGCCCCAGCAGCTGTGCAGCTTAGCTGGGGGATTGCCCAGGGAAGAGGAAGCAGGTCCACTGCACACATTTTGGCTGCCTTCCCCGCACTCCCGAATTGACAGCGGATGTTGCTATGGGACAGGCCTACAGGGATCCCAGTTTGGTGGGACGAAGGGGGGGGGGTCTGTGGTCTGTCATTTTTAAACGGCGGGACCCTGTACATTTGCAGTCAGAGCCGTAGTACTGTGAAAGAGTGTGACTGTGCCACGCCTTAGAATGTCCTCATGTAACAATATCCATTTATCATCCCCTCACAGGGAGATACCATCAGCAGCTACTGTCTCTGCTAACGCAGCTACCTCATACCACATTCCACCAAGGCCTGCATGTCTTTTTTCTGTACAGTGAACGAGGCAATGCCTGGGAAACGCGCATCATCACAAGCTATCACTTTCACAGAGTTATGTTGTGGTTAGGCTCGGAACCCAGGCGGTCAGATCTCGAGAGATATCAAGGAACTCTCGCCTTACAGTCTGGGAACAGCCCTTACTGTAGCGCCGATCGCCATGCCAGGGATGTGGCAGCTTAGACATTGGTCAGCTTCTCAGAGGGGGGAGGTTTGCGCACATGTTTCCCGGCTCGAGTCGCCGCCTTCTTCGAGTTGATGTGACTGGTTAGAAAGTATTTATTGCGTCCCGAAAAGCGGGCGGGTTTATTGCTCTGAGCTGCACTGCTTTCGCCTGGCTTATAGCGAAGAAGCGTAAGCCTGGCAGACAAAGGCTAGGTTGTGGTTAATTAAGAATGGTATTCCGAGAGCCTATAATAATTCTGTCAAGAATGACATGATAATAAGTCATTTGTCATAATTTGTCATATTGCTCAGATTGTCTAAATCCTTTGAGGGACTCCACTTCCCATTCCACCCTTGATCTAATGATGTAGGTGTAGTGGGTTTGTTCTGGCGCACTGTGGCTGCCGTCGCCTTCACCCAGGTGGGTGCTGCACATTGGTGGTGGTTGAGGTGAGTTGCCCCTGTCATTGTAAAGCGCTTTGGGTTCCCTGAAAAAAAGCACTATATAAATTCAATTCATTTAATTATGTAATTCCTCTTGTTGTGACTTATTCCACCCATCCATAGGAAGATAACCCCTTTCTGTCCCACATTATTTCAGTCTAATAATGAGTTTTTAGTGTGTACTTTAAGGCTTTTTTGAAAATCCAAATAATATCATAAAGTCAAATTTGAGTTAAAACAAAAAATAAGCCAGAAGACGTATTAAGCCTGAACTCTGCATAATCCATGTTGACTATCCCCTATAATACAGTTTTTCCCCAATAGTAACTTTAAACTTATCCTAATAATAAATGCCATTATTTTTCATGAGATTGTTGTGAAGTGGAGTTTTTCTATATAGGTAGATTTAGGCACTTAGGCACACTGATCTTTAAGAACACTGTGATATATTCCAATAGGGTTACTGACATATTTAGAACTGTATTGTGTTGTTAATACTTCTATATCCCTAATTTTAATTTTAGCAACGCTAAAATTACCCATAACTTATGGGATATCTGGTGAAACTCTCAGTGTTCTTGTTGAGTTTATCTGCAGTGTCTTTGCCGTTGTAAAGCGGAACTCCATCCTGAATTCTAACACGCCAAACATTTCTCCTTACTTTTGACTCACAATTTAATTAAAGTTAAATGAAATTGAATGTATTTTTTCTTCTTCTCCACAACCAGAGTTTGAGTGCTGTTGAAGGAGATAAAAAGGAACACTTGCATTTAACTGTGAGTCGAAGCGTTGATTGAATCCAGGCAAATGTTGATTGAATCCAGGCAATCATCACTGTTCATCCACTCCCTTGTGGGAGAAAAAGCATTGCATCTTAGGCAAATTGCATTTCAAGAAGCCATATGGTAACTCATTTATTTTTTATCCATAGTGTACATTATTCAATAGGCAGTATTTTTTTATTAGTCTCTGAGCTGCCTTTTTATATTTTGTGGGATTTTTTTTAGTATTGGAACGTCTGCACTGCATATTGAAAATTATTATCAAAAATAAATGTACTGTACATATATATAGTACAAATACATTTATAATGAGTTATTTCATCCCCTGTTCTACAATGTGTAGTTGAACACAGGTGAGTTGTGTGCAGGTGAGACGCAGCCACTGAAATTATTTATATTCTAATCCCTGTCCGTATGTTAGTCCCTAGCTTGCCAGCACCCCCATCTGCCTGCATCTCACAGACAGTAGCTCTTCCCATCTCAGAACACTTATCGCTGGCGGTATATTTTTGCTAAGGCTGTAATCATCCACGAGTAGCCAGTAGCGGATTACCTCCAGGCCGAACCACTTAACCATATTTTATACAAATAGTGGTAGGGCTGTCAATTGTGGAATTATTATTAAAAATAAACTTCCTACGTCCGCAGGGCCCCGAAACTCGGCTGACGTTTACACTCCGGGCTGCCCAGGAGAAACATGAGACTTTGCCTCGACTTGGCAATTAGACCACAGAAGAAAAGAAAAATGGAAAATTGGAAATATTACCACATGCAGTGTGATCACTAGAAACAGTGAACACTAGTTAGTACGCTACTTTATATGTAGCCTTTGGGACCATGAGAAGGAATGCACCATTTTCCTTTTTTTCTTTCTTGTATCACTATGTAAGTCATGCAGCACATATTCCACATTACATACTGATGTTGAAATCGCCAGCTTTTGCCAGTCCAGATTGTAAAAACATTTATAGATATCCCTGCAGTATTGGCTCTTGGCCAATACTCTTGGAAATATTTTTGGGGAAATGTATGAAATATACAGTGGTGTGAAATATTGAAATATGTTTAACCTGGTCAGTTTTTTTTCATGTCCTGACCTGGGGCAGGTGAAACATAAAGTAGCACTGTGTGTGTGTGTGTGTGTGTGTGTGTGTGTGTGTGTGTGTGTGTGTGTGTGTGTGTGTGTGTGTGTGTGTGTGTGTGTGTGTGTGTGTGTGTGTGTGTGTGTGTGTGTGTGTGTGTGTGTGTGTGTGTGTGTGTGTGTGTGTGTGTGTGTGTGTGTGTGTGTGTGTGTGGTGGGGTGGGGGGTGTACACCATGAAGCAGCATGCAAAATGCTTCGGTGGCATCCAATTTTCTACTTACTGTCTCGATGATGACAGCCATGTGAGTTTAAAGAGAGAAACATGCTCCTTCAGCTAAGCTGTCACATCTGGAGGCAAACCACCTCATGGCATTCCCCTTTGGCTCTCAAATTAATTGTCTATGCCGGTCTATATATGAATAATGTTATCTAATCTATCTCCAAATCTCTGTCATATACACTGTCTTATTGCTTTTCTATGTGAGAAACACAAGATTAATGCCTTTTTTTGTCCATTTGATCATTTGACAGATGTATGTCCTGTATTCAAACAGACTGATCTTGGTCCATCAAACATGCAACGGATAATTGGAATAATGAGGCTGTCACACAGGGTAGCATTTTTCTTCCCATTCAGTCATTTGCCACTGTAAAAGGCCTGTTTTTTATGGCATAGTGAACTGAAAATCTTTTACCAGAAGTCGAAAAGTTGCTTTTTCCCAATCGACGACCTCATCCAGGGTGCTTTAACTCACCAACATTTTTGGAGATTATTTACTAATGTGAGTCAGGTAATGTTCCTTGAACAAGAGTCCACCAGCTGTGCCCAGTGCAGGATTTGAGTCTGTGGCCTTCTGGGTACAAGTTTTCCCTGTCTTAACCTCCATTGCACCTTTGTCAGTGTTTTCACACTCAGCAGACGTGTATGTGTCAGTAAGATTGTTTTTTCGTTGTTGCTGGTGGGGTAAATGTCACACATCTACCGGGACAACTGTTTGTCAAGAGAGGAGGATATTTGTCATTACATTTACATTTTACAGCATTTGCGCTCTTATGGAAGCGACTTACAAGATGTGCATCAATACAGCCAGTTGAGATCAGTGCAGGAATACAGCAATAGACATCATTGCAGGCAAATACCTGTAACACCGGGAAGAAAAAGGTATTTTACAATGTTTACAAAATGTACAATTTTTTTTTTTTTTTTTTTTTTTTAAATAAAGAGTATAGTGTTGAACAAGTAGACAGTCAGGTGAACAGTGCTGGAATCCATGAAATCCAGCCATTGGCAGGGGACACTCTTCAGCCAAATATGGGCGTTCAGGTAACTGCCAAAATAAAGGAAACACTTGAGTAAATTAATGGTTCTGGTGGCTCTGTTATGGTATGGAGTGCTTTTTCCGGGCATGGTTTAGGTGCACTCAGAGACTTAGAGGGCAAGGTAAAGGTCAGTAAATACAAAGCCATTCTGAGTGGTTACCTTCTTCCTATGGTGATGAGCATGAAAACTATGTAAACCATATGCCACGGCCGTCTCAGACACCAGATTTCAACCCAATTGAACACTCTGGAGCGGTGCCTGAGACACCACCATCAACAAAACACCAAATGATAGAATTTATTGTGGCAGAATGGTGTTGCATCCCTCCAATAGAGTTCCAGACGCTTGTAGAATCTGTGAAGGCGCATTGAAGCTGTTTGGCGGCTCGTGGTTGCCCAACACCATATTAAGCCACTGTTGATTTGTTGTTTATTTTGACAGTTACCTGTATCTCTACTCTGTCCAGACAGGTTTAAAATGGGAGATGGCTAATCCCTGTGAAGGTGCTAAGTAAGAACGGCTTCTGTTTAATGCTGTCTAGGGTTTGATGATCAGATGGAGTATCACAGAGATGGATTTGTGTGACTAATATTTGCAGGCAGTGTCAAACATGCGGAAATAAAAGAGCAGTCAGGCGGGTATGCATGCAGGTTGTTTAGAAGTGGCGTAGTGTTGTTTTTGTGTAAAGTCACCTACAGTAGACCCATTCTCATTCTGTAACCGTATAAAGGAACCTGAAGTAAACTGTTGGTTTTATAGATAGCCTTACCTATAATACTTTATAAAATGTTGCACTTGTTTGTTAGTCACTTTTAGGTTATTTTCTGGGAGAAACATTTTTTTTTCATTGAACATAAATGTTCAACATCTGCCCTGAGCGTGTATCGGTCCTGCCCAGAACTCATCATGATTCAGTTTCATAATTTAAACAGAAATCATATGTAATGATTGTAGCCTATTATCTAAATTTGTTAATTTCTAGTTTCCTGTCAGGTTGTTTCTTTTTGGATTGAGTGTGGCGGGTGGTGAGTGTGTGTGTGAGTGTGTGTGTGTGTGTGTGTGGTGGTGGGTGGGGGGGGGGGGGTTGGGTGGTGGAAGGATGGAAAAATGAGTTTGATGAAAATCAGAGCCAAATGAGGTGACCCACAGTGGGAGGCGGGTGCGGACCTTAAACACAGCTGGCTCCACAGCAGCTCTCAGCCTGAGCAGGGGATTTGTTTAGGAAAGCCGAGTTGGGACCCATGTGTACTTTACATTTAAAATCAAAGCAGGATTCAAATTAAGCATATTCAAATGGCCACAGGTAACCCAGAGTCAATCTGTAACAAATTTAAGGTGTATTTTTCTCACCTGATGAATCCCTGGCCAACCGCACCCAGGAAATATGTGGGCACGATTTGCATGGGGGGCTTCCGTCCTTGTTGGACGCCCCTTTCCGCTCGAAATAAGAGCTGCTCATTGTGGTTTCTGCGGAGGTCTATGGTAATAGGTGTGTGTTGTATTTATGATCGAGAATATGGCTTGAACTGGGATGTCTTGTCGTAATGAGCTGTGGGTTGGCTTTGATGTGGTGCTGTCCCAGGTAAGCGTAGTGCAGAAAATAGTTATCTGTCCCTCTGGTAATCGCCAGATCTTTGTTTCCAGCAACAGTAATATTTACCCCCAGCCGCAATCAGCCGAGAACATCTCTATTGACTTCTGAGATGTGTTTCCACAATAAAGCGACCAGAGTTCACACGCAGGTGTCACGCCACTCTGTCTCCTCTGTCCTCATGCGTGTGTTCTATATCAATATACACTGTGCTGTCACACACACACACACACACACACACACACACACACTCGCAACCTCATCATGCATGTGCAAACACTCTTACACACATACACGCACACACACACACACACTCACACTCGCATCATGCACTTATACACACACACACACATGCACATAATACACACACTCTCATACACACCTGTCATGTTTCTGTATTGGAATCAAATGAATATCACACTTATTTTTACATTTTAAGCATTTGGCAGACGCTCTTATCCAGAGCGACTTACAAGATGTGCATTAAGGAATCTTTATTGAGGAATTATTGAGGAATATTCTCGTTTTTAATGGAATGGAGAAACAAAATGTCTTACACATATTTTGGGGGAAAAATAAACAAAATTTTTTCTGAGCAATTGTATTAGTATAAAAAGCATATAATGTACGGGTAGCTGCCAAAAATAAAGGAAACACTTGAGTAACTGAAAGGTTCTGGCGGCTCTGTTATGGTGTGAGGTGCATTTTCCTGGCATAGTTTAGATCCACTCAAACCCCTTAGAGGGCAAGGTAAATGTCAATAAATACAAAGCCATTCTGAGTGATCACCTTCATCCTATGGTGAAGCATTTCTATCCTGATGGCAGTGGTCTCTTCCAGGATGACAATGCCCTCATCCACAGGGCATGAGTGGTCACTGAATGATTTGATGTCAATGAAAATGATATAAACCATATGCCGTGGCATTCTCAGTCACCAGATCTCAATCCAATTGAATGCTTATGAGAGATTCAGAGATGAGACAGCGTTTTCCACCAGCATCAACAAAACTCCAAATTATGGAATTTCTTGTGGAAGAATTGTGTTGCATCCCTCCAATACCAGAGTTCCAGACACTTGTAGAATCTATGCCAAGGTACATTGAAGCTGATGGCTTACGACGGCCCAACAACCTTTTGGACAACTATCGACACTTGGACAACTATGCTGGTGTTAACTTTTTTTGGCAGTTACCTGTAGCTCATTACCTGTATTGTTTATTTTATACTTCCTTCTTTGCTCTTGTTTATCAAGGGCGTGAATTATTTTAGAGGGTACTGTGCATGTCATACAATATTAATATGAGTAAATATCATCCAAGATATTCAAGATAATCAAGATAAAATATTTAATAATGGATTTACCTGTCAATGACCCATTCTGGTAGGCGAAGCACATGCGAGTGTTTTTTGTTGTTTTTTCCAGTGAAATGCTTGCCGTTGACATGGGCAGATTTGTAGAGATAACAATATCGTTTACCTTTGGGTTTATTGTGAATGGATTACCTGGCTTTGAGAGGACGTCCCTCTAGCATTGCCCAGCTGCTGCAGAAGCACTATCACATAACACTCCCGAATATTCTTCTGAATTACAATAAGCTTAACTTATTTTTTTTGTGTGAAGTCGTGGAAGCGCATCAGGCTTTATCGCTTTTTTTATGCCAATATTGCCAAGCTGCCACAGTGGAGGCAAGTTTAAATAATAGATACAGCGATGCGAATACTTAAACAATACATCGGTAGTAAGCCAATTCAGTTACAAGCCAAGTGAATATGACCAGTGTTTGATTTGGTTATTCCCTTGTTGATTCTTTTTTCATTGAAGAGTTCGCTTTTTACCAGATAAATAATTCAATGATATATTACATGTGCCGTATCCAGGGCCGCGTTAAGCCTCCCCGGGGCCCAGGGCTAACACACCTCCTGGGGCCCTATGTCCACTATTTTTAACTGGAAAAGTAAAAGCACATTGACGCTACCAGGCCTGGCAACGATAAAGACATGCCGCAAATTCGACAAATAGACCTATGACAAAGGATATCAGAAGTAGATAGTGAATATGTTACAGAATGAGACCTCCAATTGAAAACTTTGAACGTTGTAATGTATTCAAAGCCGTCAAAGAGTACCGACTCTTATATTACAGTGCTCTCGAAATATTCACGTCTGTTACCCGAACGCATGAGTTCGAGTTCGAGTTCAAGTTCAAGTCATGACTAACCTTGCCCAGCATGGCAGGATAATGAAAGGGAGTAGTAGCCTAGTGTACAAAGTAGGCCTACAAACCAGAAATTTGACCACAAATGCACAAAACAATACACTTCCCGTTCAACCACTAGCACCAACAAAACAAGCATTGATATAAATGATTTAATGTTACTCACCTATAGGACAAAGCATCATACTTTGTGTAAGTTAATTGAGCTACCGTTTTAATTTCAACTCGTAGCATTAAAACCTGCATCTAATTATACAATAAATGCGAATGTATACAGCAAACTTGACATAATTTAAGTTTATACTGGCTTTTTAAAAATACTTTTGTCCAAACATTGCTACAAATTACAGGCCAACTTGCTAGTATAGAGAACATTAGGCTGTTAAATTGCGTTGTTGTTGTTCAGCTAGCTAACGTTACTTACTTAGCAACACAACTAAGCTATTCGGTCATGCAAAATTAGCCCACTTCGTTTTCTTCAGTCGAACTCGAATTAAGATGAATTTATCTGAAATAGTTTGTTGACAGTTATAAAATGGTGGTTCCCTCGGGGGAATAGGCTACAACATAGTTTTTTTGCAGCTAAAACCCGTTATAAATAGTAATTTATTACTTTCTGGTTGGACATCTCAGGTTATAGCTCTAGCTAAGTGCGTTTCTCTCGCCAATTTCAGCAACTAAAGTATCAAAATGTTATCGCACGTGAAATTGGCATAGGTAATTTTCTAATTTCACTAAAGCAGAACGACAACGCGCATACATGTAGCGACGTGATTGCGCCGCGCGACAGGTTTACCTCTGCTCGTGACGCTACAGCAACAGATGAAAGTCCTCCGACACACCAAGTTGGACCGACGGCGATTTCCACTTGTAAAATCGAGCTCCCGAGACAAAGCCATCGTTACGCAAAAGGGAACAGACTATACAAACACACTCTCACTGACACTGATTGTTGCGACAGGACAATGTGGACAACTACAGGTGGGAAAGTGGACCAAAATATACAGTAACAGTCAAAACACCATAAACTCGCATTCAAAAATTAAATGTAGGCCTACAGTAATTTGCTATTCCCGGGGCCCCCTAGTGGCCGGGGCCCTGGGCTGCAGCCCATGTTGCCCAATAGGTTAACGCGGGCCAGGCCGTATCATTCAGCACGTTATAAGCATTTATTATTCTTATTTAGAGGTAGTTTATAATTTCACTTCAATTTGCCTGCAGTTTCACAGGAGGGCTGTAGTGTAGGGGTTCAGAGGGACCCAGTGATTGGGATCTCCCCTACTTTCACTTGTTTGCAGCAGGCGTGCTCTTCACACACCCATTTTTCAGTCAAAAAAGTCAAATTTCAGCACGACAAGTCTAACCAAATACTGAACGGCGTGTAGAATCTCGCTGAACCTCAGTAGACACAGTGTGCCACATCTCGCTGTGCTCACCCTGTTCCGTGATTGTAATCCTTGTCAGTCTATTAAGGCGTTTTACTGGCCTTGCCGCATTCTTTGTGGAGTTTGACCCCTTTTCAGTAACGTTGAATGCCAGTCAGCGTATTCAAGCATTTCAATCTGTTGTGTCACAAGATGCACCTCCTGGCCAGCTGATGGTTATGGTTATGGGCATGCAGAGTACTCTGCGGGGAGCAGTGTTGAGTGCACATGCTTGCTGAACATACACAAATATCAGATATTTTCATTTTCTGAGACGTTCACGAAGGCAAATGAGGAAGCATGCCATTAACATTAAACGTCAGCCATTTGGCATTAACATTGAAAACATTTTCAGTATATGTCTAATTAAACCAGTCTTTCAAAAACTTGGGTTGCCACCTTTGACAATGTAAAATTCTTTCCCACCAGCACCCCTCTCAAAGCTTTTGATATATCTGCACAACAGGATAACTGCTAACTGCTTCATTTTATACTGCTTATACTGCTTTGTTTAAAATGAGAAAAATATTACAGTTTAGCATTATTGGCAATATTGGAGTGGTAACATTGTTGTGATATGTCGTTTCTAAAGCCAAAAATGATAGGTTGCATCATACAAACATGAGGGATCTGGGCCTCGGTTGGCATAACGGTCAAAGCATTTACCCGGAATGTAAGTTGCCCATTACAGCCGTGGTTCGAAACTCGGCTGCATCAGCCCAGCCCTGGCCGGGAGCCCCCATCGGGGGCGGCGATTGGCTGTCCACCCCAGGGGGAGGGGGGAGGGAGAGCCGACACGAGCTTGGCAAAAAGTGCAAAGGGTGTCCCTGTAAAGTAGGTGGGCGAGTTCCATCTCAGAGGAGATGGATCATTGCCGGCCTCGGGATATTAGCTTGACCCATAGTGATGGGAGGCAGGCTCATGGGGGAGGGTGATTCGAAAGAAATACAGGGTACAATTAGCCACCAAATTGGGAGAAAAATGGGGGAAAAATGTGAAACAAATAAAACATTGTTAATTTTTTTTAAACATGAGAGATCCTTCTCTGAAATGCATGACACTCATAAAATAGTTTTAAAGTTGCAATTGAAATGTTCCATACATAGTCCCTTATTGGATCTCTTTGAACCAGCAAAGGCACTTGTTGTAAGTGCAGGCTGCCCACTGCATCTTGGGTTCAAGCCCAGGCTGCGCCAGCCTGTCTCTGGCCGGGAGTCTGTTCGGGGGCGGCGATTGGCTGTCTGCCCCAGGGGGAGGGGGGAGAGTAGCCGGTTCACCCCATGCAAGCAACTCTGCGTGTCAGAGTAACAGTCGATGGCTGAGCCATCAAATGCATCTTATAAGCTTTTGTTTCGTTCATAATATTTTGGGGGGGATTACAGTATCCACCGAACTGTTGTGTTAAGTTTGGGAAGAAAAAAACACAGAATTATGTTCTTTATAGTTTACTGTGGTCAGGATCTTCGATCAATTCTAAATATTCCTTTGGTGGATCTTGGATCAAATCTTAAATATTCCTTGGGTTGGCAAAACAATAGAAAAAAGATAACCACAATTAATCATATGTCAAACCTCAGTGGTGACTTTAATAGCAAAGCATGTATCCTTTTTTTACAGAACGTCTGAATGGAAATGTAGATAAAAGTGGAAAATCAATTAGAGGTGCCAGTTTGCAGACTGAAAGTAGCCGTTCTAAATTTCCACAGAAGCCAAATAAGATCTGATCAGGTATGCGTTTCGAAATGACACCGGATGACTGTCCTGTACATAACCTTTACTGTGTCCTCTTTTAACACCGATGTTAATGCAATGTGCAGCAGTGGTGTCCAAGAACAAGGAAAACTAGGAGGAGATTAGCCAATGCAAATATGGGCATCTATCACCAGTGAGTCATCTCATCAGCTCCGAGACACAAATGTCAGCCTAAACAATGAGATTCCACATGGACTACCTGTTCTGTTCTCATGGCTGTCTCACACCAGCATGCCTCAATATCCCACCGATGCTGTTCACTGTAAACCTGTCGATCAAGAACATCTGAAATGTCTTTTTTCGGGCCCTCTCTCTGCTAGGTAGCGTCATTTGTCTTCAGTCCGCTTGTCCCCAGCTGCAGAGGTGCATGGGCTTAGGGTTTAGTGCTGTGCTTGTTTAAAGACTTACTGACCTGTTATACCTGTTTCATCAGTGCCATTCCCTGAAACAGCGGTTAGGAAATGTTTGCATTTCTTGCCATTGTTCAGTTGGAGTCAGTAGACAGGAAGACTGATGAAGGTGGTGTCGTGTGACTATATATTGTTGGTTGGCCACAGCACAATTGTGGTCAAATTCTGAAATAAAACATATTATGTGTCATATTATATAACACATTATGTGTTCATTTGTGTGTTAGCAACGCCTACTTTTTTACGTAGTCAGTACGTAAAGTGGCAAGTGGTTCAGCTGAAACTAGATATTTATATTTCACATAGTATGTCTCTCTTGTTGTTCTTCCCGTAATAATTCCTTATAACAATTTCAGACCCAAGGAAAAGTGGCTTGATTTTTTAAAAAAATAATTAAATTCCATTGTATTAAACTAATAGATTAGGGGGCGGCGGATAGCATAGCGGTCTATCGCACCACACTTTGGCTGGTCCAGTGGGGTTTGCGCTGCCTGTCAGGGACACGGTTCAAAACCCGCGTCTCTACCAGACCGGCCCTGGTCGTCAGCCCGAGCGGGGGTGGCATTTGGCTGTCCGCCCCAGGAGGAGGGGGGAGGGAGGGAGGAGGGAGAGCCGGCTCGGGTCTGCTGAGAACCACGGAAAGGGAGTCTCCAGAACGTGGGTGGGTGGGCGAGTTCCATTTCAGAGGAAAAGCGGAGGTCGCTGCCCACGGAGAATTGGCTTGCCTCGAGTAGTTGAGTGACAGACCCGTGTGAGGAGGGTTAATCGAAATAAATAGAGGGTGCAATTGGCTACCAAATTGGGAGAAAAACTAGAAAAAATATTCTTATTATTATTATTATACAATTATTGTTATTTTCATTTCATGATCCAAAAGTGCAGTGTAATGAAGGGGGAACTCACATCAACCACCACCAATGTGCAGCATCCAGGCAATTAATGAACATGACTTTAGACTAAATTCAATATTTGAATTACAAGTTCGCCATCCACCATCGGCCCGTAGTAGAATGTTTCCTGAACAGAAATGCTCACTGGATTGATCTGGGTGGGTTTATGTTCTCATTTTTAAAATTAATTACTTTCTTTTTTTGATTGAATAGCACTTCCCCTTAAGATGATTTGGCGGACTTGATTGAATCCAGGAGAAAGTCCCTGTCTCACGCTGCTGGCTTATGCTGTGATCTAGTAAAGAGGATTTTGTTTTCTCTCCCACAGGGTGTATGGGTTCTACAAGGGCATCCTACCTCCAATCCTTGCTGAGACCCCAAAGAGAGCAGTTAAGGTAATGCTGTCTTTACTTCACGCTGGTTTGTCACAGCAATTGTTTGCCTTGCTTCATCCATCTGCACACAGATTTGGCATGAGTCGCACCGTGTGGTGGGATGACAGGACTCCCTGCCCTGCTTGTGGCTTATACTGTAAAAACCAAACACTGATAGGGCACACGTGGCGACCAAGCACAGCACAGCTTCTGTTTCTTATGTTTGTCCCTGAGAGCCTCCATCTCAATATTGACCTACAAGGTTTAGGAATTATCAGAAGCTCACCATGCAACTCGCAGGTGTGATGTGGTCCCATCGACCTTGGTGTGAGAAACTTGGTGCGTGGGCAACTTCCACGTATCAGCCGAGAGGTAGCGAACGCGCTCGACTTCCGCTTAACGAGATGCTGGAGAGAGGCGTGTTTAAATAAACACACTGAGCGAGGAGCAATAACGTTCGTGCTGGGTGTTTCTCTGGCATCGACATTTCTGAGGGACAATAAAGCTAATTAAGTCACCACCAAGAATCACATCACACCACCATGAGCTCATAGTCAAGTACTAAGGACTTTCATGCCTTCAGGCACAAGCTGGTGTGTTAAGGTCCACGCTACGGAACCCCCGTTGGCTCTGCCCGCGACAGAACACCACCGTGTGCTGTGAGATGCATAGGTTTTCTATTCTGGGAGTTCTCTCAGTTACTTTAGTAGGAAGGATGTGATTAGATAGAAACTTTTGTCTTTTTCCCCCCTTCCTTCAATGGAAGGAATGCCTGAGTGATGTCAAATGGAATGGATTGCATTGACCTTTCTTGCCAACAAAAACATTTATGAATGAAATATTTCATTGTCGTTACAGTGAGGGATTTTATGAGCTTTAAATAAAAGCTACGTCTTCAGCAGTAAGAATTTTTAAGGCAATCCCCATTGAAATACACTTGATAGACACTTCATTGTAAGTCATGTCAAAAAGTAAATATATGCGAAAACCGGTCCTGACTGGAGTGTTCTACCTTATTGGAACTAGCTGCTTGATTATTTGTTGAGTGGTTTTTAATTTCATCAGTACAGTGTGTGTCCCATGTTGTTGTTGAGATGTGTTTGGACCTGTGTGTGAGAAGTGTCAGGAGTGGTGTGTTTGTCCAGGGTGGAGGGCCTAAGCCAGCTGTGGAAGGCTTAGCACTTCCTGTCACTGACAGCTCATCCATCCTGCTCTCCCCACAGTTCTTTACCTTTGAACAGTACAAGAAGCTCCTGGGTTTCACTTCATTGGCCCCAGGACTGGTGAGTAACACATACCCCTATACTCCTCAGGACAGGCACGCACGCCATCTCACACACACACACACACACACACACACACACACACACACACACACACACACACACACACACACACACACACACACACGCACGCGCATACATGTATACCTGAACACATACACACATTTATACCTGTGCACATTCAAACACACGTTACAATCACACATGCGTGTACAGTATTCATGCACGCACACTTGTAGAAATACACATTAACATACACATACACACACAAAACCTCACATTTACACATACATTCACACACACACACACACCTATGCACAGACAATCACCTAAACAGGGTCTCTGGTCCAGTGCATAGATTAGATCAGGTTTTTGTAAAAAAAATTAAAAATTAAAAAAAAAAAAAAAAACTCCCCTGCATGAGAAAACACAAACCCATTATAGTGGCAAAGGAAAAATGGAAAATCATAATTGCGGTTTGACATATAGTCTACCTTTAGCTTTGCATGTTTCATTGTGTATGAGTAGCCAGTCAGTGCCAAACATGACTAGTAAGTTTGCACAGCCAAGGGAATAGAAATGTGGTGAGGAGTGTTAACCTGTCCCATCCATCATTCACCCTGTCACATTACATCTCAGCCACCCCCCCAGAGGGGGCAGCGCTGTGAAATACTGCGGTTACATAAGATCATTAATGTTCAATGTGTAAATTAAAGACGGCATTTAAAGCAGTTATGACAACTCCGTTGACATTCGTGAGCTCTGTTCAGCATTCACAAATGAAGGTCTGATTAATGAGAACGTTTTATACAGGAATGAATAATGGCAGTGTAAACAGTGAAGTGCATATTTTAGGGATGGTTCCTCAGGCCATGGCATGTGGATACAGATATGTGAAGAGTAATTGTGTTCACTCACTTTTGTCACATTTCCCAATGTGCCTTGAGCACGCACAATACAGCCCCCGATTCCCCCATCACCAAGTCTCTCGTGAATTACAGTTACAGTGATCGGTTTTAGTGAACCCTTCACTTTTTGTAAACTCGTTAACAACGGGGAGACTGTGCACCACAAGAGTCTTTCGGTTGTGAACAAATATTGACCTAGTTCGTAAAACACACACACACACGCACTTGATCCGCACATTTCCCCTCCGTGGTTGTGTTTGGTGTTGACACTAAATCCCAGGTCTGGCCTACTATATTATATTATAATATAATATGTACCACTGTAATGTTTCTTTTTTTTGCCGCAGGGAAAACTATATTTATGTTCATAACTCAGTGGGCTGGCAATGTTTTTTGCCCATTTGAGACATCACCATATTTAACTGTTTCACAGCGCAGTAAGAACTAAAAGAACGAATCGTGACTTAAGGCCTATACATGCTCGCGCGACTGCAGTGCGACATCCTCTGCAACACGTCGCAGAGGTTGCGTTGATGTTGCAGAGGGTGTTCAGAGGATGTCGCGTACCTAGCACAAAAATCAAACTCGCAACATGTCGCGTAGATGTCGCAAAGCATTCATTGGTTGGTTAGCGAATGGAGGCGGAGCTCTCATGGTCATAGTTCATTGAGCTAGTACATAATTTTTTTACATTTTA
Organism: Aldrovandia affinis; assembly: GCA_029706075.1. NCBI lineage: Eukaryota > Metazoa > Chordata > Actinopteri > Notacanthiformes > Halosauridae > Aldrovandia > Aldrovandia affinis. Next base: position 1,158,635 of record JAINUG010000072.1, read on the forward strand.
CATTTTAAGCATTTAGCAGACGCTTTTATCCAGAGCGACATCCAGATTAGGGGAGAAAGATAAAAACAGCGATTTTTTTATTCTGTGCAAAGACAGAAAAAGACCATCCTTCATTTCCCTTAATACATTAACATTATTTTCAAGAGCCGTCTGCTGGTTCCTTTGTTCCACGTGAATTTACTCTATTATTTTATTGCTATAAAGGTGAGTTGCTCAGACACAAGCTTCTTTCATGACAGGCGTACTTCCTTTTTTTCAAAGGTTTTAAAGTCTATTGTACTGACAGTACATTATCTCTTGCGCAAACTATGATTGTTCCTACCATGTATTTATGCACATCTTGTAAGTCGCTCTGGATAAGAGCGTCTGCTAAATGCTTAAAATGTAAAATGTAATGTATTAAACTTGGAGATTCTGCAAACAACGAAGGATCGACTGTGGTCTTCACGTCATTCTAAATTATATATTTAAGGTTGCAAATATCCAGATGTTTTGTGTTGTACTTTAGATGACATATAAATGTAACATGTCACTACAACACTTTAATGCGCAGAATATTCAACTAACAAAACAAAGAAAGAGCAGGGTGCATATACATTTTTTTAAGCATAGCTATAGCAGACGCTCTTATCCAGAGTGATTTACTAGATGTACATTAATACATGGTAAGAACAATCATAGTTCGCACAAGAGATCAGTGAAGTAATACAGCGATAGACATCGTTGTTGGCAGCTGCATACCATACCTGTATATATCTATGTCAAAGTTAGCTAAGCAAAACTATCGATATCTATCTAGCTAGCTAGCTAGCAACCTGGTATCACGGCCAAATAAAGCTAGCTAACAGTAGCTAACGATATAGATAGCTAGCATAATTTGTTCGATACATTTACGCCTGCTAGTGTACAGAAGTAAGGATGTCACATAGGTTGCAAAGAAGTATAAATTGCTGAGTGCTCTGCGACGTGTTGCAGAGGATGACGCGTCGCAGTCGCGTTGCTTACGCAGAAGCATGTAGAGGCCTTTATATGAGCCCTTCTCAGTGCATCTAACACAATTTTGACTGTATGGAAGTTGTTTCCCCTAATTTGAGCAATTTATACTTTGATTAATAAAAAGGTGAAAAGAAGAATACGCACAAACCCTGATGCCGTGATATACTCCCTTATGCTCACATCAAGCGGCTGATAATGCGTCTTCATGAAGCTGCCAGTTGAGCAATTGTTAATAATACTGATCAGGAAATACTGAATCAGAAACGTCCCTTGACACTGTCAAAATATTACAAATGGTTTTCTCTGGTTATTGAATAATGTGTATATACGGGTATCCCAAATAAAGGAGACACCAACATAATGTGTCTTAATAAGGAGTTGGACCTCCATGAGCTGCCAGAACAGCTTCAGTGTGCCTTGGCATAGATTCTGTGTCAAAGTGTCTGGAACTGTATTGGAGGGATGAAACACCATTCTTCCACAAGAAATTCCATAATTTTGTGTTTTTTTGATGGTGGTGGAAAACGCTGTTGCAGCCGCTGCTCCAGTATCTCCCATAAGTGTTCAATTGTGTTGAGATCTGTTGATTAAGATGGCCATAGAATATGGTTGACATCTTTTTCATGATCATCAAACCATTCAGTGATCACTCATACCCTGTTGATGTAGGCATTGTCATCCTGGAGAGACCATTCCCATCAGGATAGAAATGCTTCACCATAGGATGAAGGTGATCACTCAGAATGGCTTTGTATTCATTGCCATTTGCTTTGCCCTCTAAAGGGTTTGATTGGACCTAAACCATGCCAGTAAAATGCACCACACACCATAACAGAGCCACCAGAACCCTTCATTTACTCAAGTGTTTCCTTTATTTTGGCAGTTACGTGTGTATACAAATTAACTTCCCTCCATCTATGGGCAGTGCACCCTGGGATATCACGGCACTTGTTTGTTCAATTAAATGCTTTCAGATGTTAAACTGCACCAAACTTGCTATGATCTGTCTCTCTTTATCTAATTAATCACTGATTATTATCTTGGTGTGTGCTCAATTGGAGCGGTCGTAGACGCACTGAGCGGATTTCAGCTGACTAACAGGCTACAAAACCCAGTCCTTGAAACCGTGGGGCACTAGTCGCTGAGTCCCTGAAATCATCTTTTCTGTCTCTTAAACCCTCAGGTGGTTCCTAATTTCTGTTGACTCTGGGATTATCCCATTGAGTGAAACAATGGAACTGTTATTAGGTTTAACCCTTTCCTCCTTGCAAAGAGTGGGCTTCGCCTGTCCCGGAAAAAAAGCGGTTTCAGAAAGAAGAGGGCTGGATCCAATGTTCCCGTGTTCTGCTTCTCCTGCGCACACTTCTCCTTCTCTGGCTGTTCTTCTGTTTCAATCACTTCCTCTTGGTTGTCTCCTTCCCTTTTTATGGTTGTACCATAGAGTAAAGGAACAATGGCTAGCCATTGACAACGCTCAGACAGAAGAAAAGGCCCCTTTTGTTATCAAGGGCACAGCTTTTAGCGACAAGTCAATACGTCTTTGTTCTGTGCACGCTTCTTATTTAGATAAGTAGACTTTTCTGACACATGACACAGAGGGCAATTATTTGAATCTTGCTATTCCTGTTTATCTTAATCTTTATCGTATCTATTTGTGCTTTCTATTCCTTCTTTTTATTCCCTTTCAACGCCATTGTTCCTTTTTTTTAAATTTTGTACACCTCAACGCCGTATTGTTTCTGTGCTCTTGGATCGCTGGTGCATACACAGCAAGGCGCAGCCTGTCCAGAGGGAAGCCGTCCTCAGCGTGTGTGTCCTGTCTCTCTCCTAGGCGCTGTCAGTGGCAGGGCTGGGCTCAGGACTGACCGAGGCATTAGTGGTCAATCCCTTTGAGGTGGTCAAGGTTAGCCTGCAGGCCAACAGAGATTCCTTCAAAGTGGTAAGACAAATGGGCTGCATAAGCATTTTTTTTTGTTTGAAGGCATTTCATAACACGGTACATGACCCTTAGAGATTCACAGGGTTGCACTGCTTTTTGCTTTGACATAATGGGTTAGGCCCTCTTAGTTTGCCTGTAGTAGCTGAGTCTATTGGACTCATAGTCTATAGGAACCATGCACTAGGGAGTAGGTGTAAAAGTTTAGAAAGGTCTGAATGTTTGGATTTTATTTGCTAAGGCACAGGAGTTACAAGATGGCATGCTCCTTAAAGCTGTGTAGGCTTCATAGGGTTTCACTGTGTGTTTGCTTTGACCTTAGGGGTCAAGCTTTCTTAGTTGCGCATAATAGCTGATTATCAGTCAATATGAGTCAATAAGACTCATACTTTATATGATCCATGGGCATGCAGTGTCGGTGTAAAACTTCTGAATTTGTAGATTTTATTTGGGGCTGGATGTTATTTGCTGTTAGCTGATATGCTTGCTGCTCTTTATTCATTGACCGTGTTGTGAATGTAGTGAACCCCGCGTAGCTGTTACAGTGTGGTCGTCTCTGGTTGCGACCCTGCTCTGACATGCTTTCTGACCTCTGACCCCATGCAGCAACCCTCCACCTATGCACAGGCACGCCACATCATCCAATCAGACGGCTTGGGACTACGAGGGCTGAACAAGGGCCTGACGTCCACGCTGGGGCGTCATGGCGTCTTCAATATGATCTACTTTGGCTTCTACTTCAACGTTAAGGACGCCATCCCTGCCAGCAAGGTACCACGACACCAACGTGTCAGGAGTGAAGTCAGAACTGTGCTCTTTCACCTTTCCACTTACTGTCCCTGTATGCATGTGAGTGTGTGTGTGTGTATCTGTGTATGTGTGTGTGTGTGTGTGTGTGTGTGTGTGTGTGTGTGTGTGTGTGTGTGTGTGTGTGTGTGTGTGTGTGTGTGTGTGTGTGTGTGTGTGTGTGTGTGTTTGTATCTGTATCTGTATCTGTGTGTGTGTGTGTGTGTGTGTGTGTGTGTGTGTGTGTGTGTGTGTGTGTGTGTGTGTATCTGTGTGTGTGTGTGTGTGTGTGTGTGTGTGTGTGTGTGTGAGTGTGTGTGTGTGTGTCTGTGTCTGTCTGTCTGTGTGTGTGTGTGTGTGTGTGTGTGTGTGTGTGTGTGTGTTTGTATCTGTGTGTGTGTGTGTGTCTCATTAGAGTTCAGACAGGATTTCCTCAGATGTATATTTTATGCCAGCCCAGGGACTGGCGGGTCTATGTGGTGTCAGTTTCCCAGAAACCTTTTCTTCTTGTCTCAAAGCACATTTTACATTTTAGCCATTTAGCAGACATCTTATCCAGAGCAGCGTACACAGTCTTGCATTTCTACATGTTCTCTTTCTACATACATACATACCCTTTATAGAGCTGGATATTTACTGAAGCATTTCAGGTTAAGTCACTTTCTCAATGGTACAACAGCAGTGCCCCACCTACACACTGTCTACTACATGTCTATTGGACAAAAAAGGCCATTGTATGTCTAATCCGCGGTTTCAAATGGCAATAAAAACGTACTGTCTCCACAAGTGAACTCCACACATTTCCAGTGTCTTCGATGTGGAATTAATAAAAAAATAAAAAATACTCCAGTTAAAATACAAAAGCGTGAAGAGGGGAGGAACTAGCTGGAGTCTGAGACGCATGTAAAATCCCAGTCACTCTAATACCTTTCTGTTTGTTCTCCTTAACATCCTCAAAGGTTCGGATTACACATCCGGCGCAGCCCTGACTCCTAAACAAAAGTTAATTTTGTTTAATGGAAACGTTACCATACGCTGCTTCGTACGTATAAACCAGAGCATTGAATTAACTCAAATGAACTAATTGGAAGCAGACATCGGCCTTTTATTTTCGGGGATGTTGGATTACAGTGAAGGAATGACTGGGGCTATTATTCTTCTTTCTTTAATAAAAAACGTAATTTGCTGGACAACTACGTGCCACACATTCTAGAAATGGCGACAATCAACCTTTTTTTTGGGCCCAGTGACTTGACGCTCGTGAGTTTGTAGGCCTCCGACAGACGGTGTTAATGCAGACTACACCAGCCTCTGCTTCGTTCATTATTTTAAGGATTAAATGCAGTTGGGACAAGCTAATAAAAACTGCTGCCAGCCCTGGGATCCCCCTGCTCCATGCAGATCAGTTTGAATGTTGTTACATTTGGTAATGCAGGCTTATTCGGCAAAAGATTCGCCAACAAGATTTCAACCGCATCGACACAGCGCACAATGGAGAAGCCAGGCTTTTGATGCGACGATGACACGACTTGCCAAGACTGCCTCTTGTCGGTTCTTTGGAAGGAGGAGACCAGCAAACACCGCAAAGCTGATTTAGTTAAGCCATATCCTTCCTGGCTGGAATGAGCCTGGAGAGGCTGCTGGGTGCTGTGATCCCTCTCCTCCGCACTGTTGAAGCAGTAAATCTGGGAATGACAGGTACAAGTGGATGGGTGATGAAACGGAGAGTCCTGTTTCCACGCTCCGCTGCGCGGGCGGCTTAGTAGCCACCGCATGGGATCTACTGAGTGCGCGCGATCTCGTCCTGGGACGTTCCCGTCTCTCCCCCCTCGCCCCTTTTCGTTTGCGCGTGAGATCCTTCTGCTGCCCGTGACAGCCTAAGTAGCTACGCCGCTGCCCGCTTTGAAACGCGCTCCTTGTCTTTTTTTTGAGCCAGGCATGCCCGGTTAAGGCCGCCCGTGACTCACCTAGCGGGATGGTTGGTAAGGCAGTCGCAATGAGAATCGCCCTCGGGGGAGCAGCGCTGTCCAGGTTCTGCAATAAAACAAGCACTTGGCTCTGATGCCATTATATCGTCCCCTTAGCTGTTCCTTCTCAGTATAGTCGGAGAGTAAGAGTAGACGCAACAGTGTTGATCAGAGTAAAGGATTACGTTTAAAGTTAAAGTTTGGTGTTACTGTAGCCGTTGATTTACTCCGCTGTTTGGGGGCGTCCGGGGATCTGGTCTACGGACCGGCTCTTGAGAAAGGCAGGCCTGTGGAGGCTGCTGTCATTTGTAAAATATTCTGGCCAATTAGCTGTCAGAGGGCTCTGGATCTGGGCTGTTTCGATACAGTAATACCCCTGTACCGAGCGCAGGCCAATTACCCAAATTATCCCCATATGCCTCCCCAGTCTGCCTGCATGTTTATAAATCCACTCTCAGGCAGCCCGTGCCATGTGCTCTGGATTGGCCAATCACAGAGCTACGCCTCATCTAGGAAGCTGAAATGCGCCCTGCTACCATTTAAATGATCAGAGCTTTCATGCCGACTTTGCAGTCAAATCCACAACTCTCTGTCTCTCTTTCTCTCTCTCTCTCTCTCTCTCTCTCTCTCTCTCTCACCCTCTCCCTCTCTCTCTCTTTCTTTATCCCTCTCTCATACTCCCTCTACCCCTCTCTCTCTCTCTCTCTCTCTCTCTCTCTCTCTCTCTCTCTCTCTGTTGCTTTCCTCTCCCCCTCTCTAAACCACCAGAGAGAGCTCACTTGGTGGGCCTTTCAGTGAGTGTGGCTTTGTGGCCAGACAGGTCAGGAATCTGTATGTTCTGTCATCCCTCTGTAAACCTGACCAGGGGTCATTCATCTTAAAGGAATCTTTCAGTAACCCAGCCCTAATGGACTGCAGCAGGGAATGGTCTTTTTAGATGTGATACCCATATTATTGTATGTTGCTATGGTATTGAATCAGATTCAAGTCTAGGAAGAATATGAAGTAATTACAATTCAATTGTTATGTCCGATATGCCCTGAGCTTCTTGTGGATGCAATCACAGAAGTATGTTAATGCTCTTCCTTGTAAGGTTAGTGGATGTATGCCCATGCTTGGTGTGAAACTGTGGATGGTCCACATGTATTAAACATTTGTTATCAGAAAGATGCACTCTTGTTTCAACAAGAACAGATATACAGACTAATTTACGAAAACCAGAGCAAACATTCAAATGGTCCTAAGATTGATCTTGAACAGTTTATTGAGCTTTTTGCATCATTTTGTGATTTACGTGTTATGTGTGTTTCTTTAAATGATACAAAAATACCAAAATGCTTTATTCATTATGGCACCACAGAAGACTGCTTCTGTCTTCTTAACCTGGCAAAGAAGAACCCCATGAACATAATATCATAAAATGACCTACAGTTTAAAATTGTATTTATTTATTGTGCATTACATGATTACAGCTATATTAACTGACTCCTTTTTATTCCAGGACCCGACTCTGGAGTTCCTGCGAAAGTTTGCGATCGGACTGGCGTCTGGAACCATCTCGTCGTGCGTGAATATTCCCTTCGACGTGGCCAAGAGCCGAATTCAGGGCCCGCAGCCCGTCCCGGGGGAGATCAAGTACCGCAGCTGCTTCCAGACCATGGGCCTGGTGTACCGGGAAGAGGGGTGAGGAGCCGGGGCACTCTGCAGCTGCCGGGCGCACGCCGACCCAGCCAGCCCTGTTACGTTCAAATAAGCAGACGCGCGCGGTGGTACATGTGGCGACACCGCAAATGTGGCGCAGTCACCTGCAAAATGACCAAGAATAAAGGAAAAAGGTCAGGGTCTCAGAGCAGTCACCTGCACATCCAAACATTGCCTTGGGCCCAGGACCAAGAATACTAAGGAAAAAGGTCAGGGTCTCAGAGTCCACGCACTACTGCAATGCTCCCGAAATGAATGCGTTAGGTGCACAAGGGTCCCGGTCAGGGTCACAGAGTCCACACACTACTGCAATGAAATGAATGCGTTAGGTGCACAAGGGTCCCGCTCAGGGTCACAGAGTCCACACACTACTGTAATGAAATGAATGCGTTAGGTGCACTAGGGTCCCGGTCAGGGTCACAGAGTCCACACACTACTGTAATGAAATGAATGCGTTAGGTGCACTAGGGTCTCGGTCAGGGTCACAGAGTCCACACACTACTGTAATGAAATGAATGCGTTAGGTGCACAAGGGTCCCGGTCAGGGTCACAGAGTCCACACACTACTGCAATGAAATGAATGCGTTAGGTGCACGTTCAGGTACTGTAATGAAATGAATCGTTAGGTGCACTAGGGTCCCGGTCAGGGTCACAGAGTCCCACACTACTGTAATGAAATGAATGCGTTAGGTGCACAGGGTCACAGTCCACACACTACCGGTCAGGGTCACAGAGTCCACACACTACTGTAATGAAATGAATGCGTTAGGTGCACAAGGGTCCCGGCCAGGGTCACAGAGTCCACACACTACTGTAATGAAATGAATGCGTTAGGTGCACAAGGGTCCCGGCCAGGGTCACAGAGTCCACACACTACTGTAATGAAATGAAATGCCAGGGTCACAGAGTCCACACACTACTGCAATGAAATGAATGCGTTAGGTGCACAAGGGTCCCGGCCAGGGCAGAGTCCACACACTACTGCAATGAAATGTCTCGGTCAGGGGGTCTCCACACTACTGCGCGTTAGCAGGGTCTTCAGGGTCTCGGTTAGCATTCGAGCGGCGTGCGGTCTCCCTTTCTGTTTGGCACGCACGCACATTTGGAAACAACAGGAAAGAGGGGTCCTGCTGGACTCTGAAGGCACCTGTGCCCTGGTCTCTGTGGTGGCGCAGTGCAGATTAACGAGCTGGAGTACCTGCACGCCATCGCTCTCAGCTCGGGCCTTCGCGGCTCCGAACTCGCTCTGTTGGGGAGAGGGGAAGCGGGTAATGCGCACTCTCAGATGTCTGGACTGAATTACAGGCGCAGCCCCAAGAGGCACAGCTCGGTGATCTGATAACACTGAATATAAGCATCTGAGATGTAATTGAATATTTGGTGACATGTTGAATTTATTTGATGTGAGACCTGGGAGGCTTGAGGCTCGAGTCTGGAGGAAAGCATTCCCTGGCAGATTGATTCAACGGCAGACCGGCCGGCCGGCTTCCTCTTGCATGATTAATATTTGCCTAATGTGGGCTCACTCAATTTATTGCAGGTTTTATTCAATCCCACAACATGATTTCATTGGTTGTTTTCATTTTTTATTTATTTTTTTCTCTTCCGCAAAACGTCGAGATTTCGAATTCGTCTGGGGTGAGTTGGGTTCCACCGGAAGGTCAGCCCGTTCCACAGACAATACCAGTCTGGGTGTTCTGATTCATATCCCTGCTCTAATCTCATCCGCCTCGCGTGGCGGCCGATGACACGGCTCTGCACTTTTTTTTTCACTCGATTCGTCGCAGTCCCCCCGGTCCATGGGCCTTTTGATCGTCGGCTCGTCTGAATAAAATAAACACTAACCAGGACACGATTTATGGTGATTTAATTCTTATTTTAAAACAATGCATTTTTAATTCGCAATTTAAAGCAATAGTGCAGACAAAATCCATTTTATATCATATTTGTTCAATAGCGGATAAAATCGACACCCATAAGTCAAATTTATTTAGTTTTTTTGCTCTCCCTTCTTGAGGTCAAGAAGGGTTTCATTTGAATAGACCAATTAAAATGTGTGTTTATATTTTGAAGATTCCCTCCCATTAAAAAAACACCCACATGCTCTGCTACAGCCAGGGTTTAGCTGTTTCTAGCTAGTGGTCAAAAATCTGGTCCAGCATAGCTAAGATTAGTGATGACCAAAAACACAAAATGTCTGCAGTTCTTGCATTGCATCGCAGTAAATGTCTCTGCATTAATATTCCAAAAGGACCAATGTAACAGGACTGGCTGAACTTTATTTTCAGAGGCAGGGTTGTCCCAGTAAATTTCGAATTTATACAAATTTGTCATGCATTTCCCAAAGGATTGCCTAGAAAACCAAACCCAGAACTCCATGGGAATTGCAAAGTTCATGAAACTGAAATCAAGTGCTGTCCCATCTATCCTAGACTTGGCTACTGTCATTCAATGTGTAAGTATATATTAATGTATTATTAACAGCACAATGCTATTATACTTTTGTAGTTAACTGGCTAGCTATTTAAAATAGCTTTGTAGCATTATCTGTCATAGTATGCCAACTTGAGTAGCTAGCGATATGCTGATGGAAGCATCTTTTTGACAGGCTATGCAATAAAGGTAACTATAACTATAACTATAACTTCATTTTAAATTGTTTATTAGCTAAAAAGTTGGTTATTATTAGCTGCCAAATACCTGGCTAAGACACAAACACAACTGTATATTTGTTAGTCGCAACAGACATTTTATGTGTTATGCCATTGTGTCAAAAATGCCATTCTTTCAATATCAAACTAACACATTTCCCATTCGTGACATTAAGTGTTTCTTATCTTATACATTTTCTCGTATGTTGCAAACTTTATGCATAAATGGATAAAGTTGGCTAACTAGCTAATAGCTAGCACCTGGTAGAGTGCACTGTACACTTGCATGCTAATATGATATATTGTAAAAATGCCCTTACATCCTGCGTGGGGCAAGGATTCAGAACAAGCTGATCCTCCTCTTCAAAATCCAGATTGGACTCTGGCTCAAACATATAGGGCTGTATGCCACCTTGTTATTGTTAGCTACCTATACAATTATGAGTTGCATGTGCATCTGTTTGGGTTGTGGGTGGGCATGGGAGACTGTCTGTCAATCAGGGCTAGACATCAATATTCAAGAATATCATTGCCCCGCCAAGCCAGTGTCGCACTGTGTTTCCCAGGGAAATTTGAGCGAAAACATATTTGCTTTTTTACATATTTATTGACAAATTTTTAATCAAAAAGCAACACGCAGTTGTTTTGTTGTTACCCAACGACAATTTTCACACAAAATTTACTTATATTAAAATGACTGCACTATCGCTTTAAGGGGAACGTGTTTATCCTGATTGAGTGTCACCACTGCCTATGAACGGAACTGAAACGAGTGAAGAAAAAAACAAGGTCCAGCTGGTGTTTTCCGATACCATTTGAAGACTTTTCATTTGGGCACGTGGTGGTAGATTGCTACAGCATGACTGAAGTATTTATCAGTGATCATAGATAGAGCATCAAGCATATTTGGTGTATTGTTTACATCTGTTTAGTGAGAAGTTTTCAATGACATTTAAGAAGTGCTTGATTCGCCTTGTTCCCTGCTCCATGAGCCTCTCAGTAGTCTCGTCTGAATACAACAAACGCTGACCGGGACACAGTTTACGGCAGGCCGTAATTATCCTTTAAAAAAATGTAAGAAAGAGCGAATGCGACGTGTGAGAGGTCTATTGAGTCATCCAAGTCCTTGTTTTCCAAGACGGATTTCCATTGTTTAACCTAAAACCATCAGCATACTGTAGAGTAATTGTTGCCGCGGCCCAGCTTCACATATTTGATGTGCCACATGGGAAGGTTTAGGGAAATTCTATTTTATGGTTGTAGAAGCCTTGATTTGCTCCCTTCCCTTTGCACGAGGAGCGGAGCGGCGTGCGTCATGAAAGGGCCCCGAGGCATTGGGGGGGCTGCTTTAGAGTGGCACCGAAGCCGCTCCTAGGGCACAGGGAACGTCCCTCCGCTCCACCGAGCCTGCACAGTCTGTGTTAATTAGTGGTCCCCGTGGGAGCCATCGTTAAGCGGGTCCTAACGAGCTGCGTGGTGCTCCACGGGTCAGTCTAATCAGAGAGAGGGGTGAGGAGGAAGTGGGTCGAGCCTTATTAACACCATCAGAGGGGGAACCAAGAGACCGGAGAGAGGGGAGAGCGACCCTGAGAGGAGATCAGCTTGAACGCATTAGAGCAGGTACGGGACATGGTCAACCATTAGGGCCCCCCTTGTACCTGCCCCTTGAGAGAGAAAGAGAGAGAGAGGAGAGAGGACCTGGGATCAGCGTTCAATCCAAGAACAGCCAGCTAGTGTACACTAACAACCCCACGGCCGTAAAGGGAGACACCAAGTTCCTGGCTGGAGAGCAAGAGAGAGAGCGTGACTTTTGGTCCACTTGGGGTTAGATTTGTAGCAAGGTATGCGCGTATATACGGGTCAAGCATCCTAAAAATGTCCTTGCTAACACTCATTTATATTTTTGTTTTCTAGGTATTGGGCATTGTACAAAGGACTTGTTCCCAAGATAATGAGGCTTGGACCAGGTAATGTTCTGACTTCCTAAAGATCAAAGACGGGTGTGAAGTTAACCAATTTGCTAGAGATCCGTGCAGAAGTTTGTGAAGGACTTCTCATCATCGTAGATAGCATTTCTGCCAAAAGCAGCTGTAGCAGTGTGTCTCCTCTGTCATTTGTGTAGGTGGGGCCGTGATGCTTCTGGTGTACGAGTATGTCTCTGTTTGGCTGCAGAAGAACTGGTGAGGGGGGACCCCAAACCCCCTCAACCCCCAGCAACACTCAGGAGGACCCCCTTCTCTCTCCCCCCCTCTCTATTCCCACTGCCCACAAGACCAACCAGCCTCCAGGGATCAACTTGGAACACGCAACGCCCGACCAAACCATTCTCTGCAGACCCTCATTTTCACAGGCACAACCCCCCACACACACAATCCCACCCCATCCAGACAGACCCCTACAGAGCCCCCACTCTCACCCGCCTGGGCCCGGACAGCACTGAAGGTCCAGGGCCACATCTTCTCGTAACACGGTCCTGATGTTCACGCCTGATTAATGCACGCCACGCATTTTTAATGAGCATATTTAAGGGGAAACACGTTTATCCTGATCGTGTGACAGTACTGCCTACGTATGAACTGAACTGATTGATTGAGGGGGAAAAGAATAAGGTCCATCTGGCGTTCTGATGCCATATGAAGACTTTTCATTTAGGCGCACGGTGCTAGATTGCCACATTATTTGTCAGTGGCGATACACAAATCGTACAAACGTTTTGTGTATTGTGTATGTGCAATGAATACTAAGCCACCTGGACCTTCTCAGCCTTTTACCTGTGTTTTCAGATGACATTTAACTCAGGGACCCTGTATCACAAAGATCATCATGTTTTTACACGTAAGCTTTCTCCATTAGGTGGGCCATTGCCCACACTATGTTTAGCCGATAACTGCCTTTTCCCATGACAGTATTTTTTATTTAGTGGCTCGCAGTTACAGCTTAAATCAATCCTGCCTTGACCATGGAGGTTAGTTCATGCGGTAGCTCAGCTTTATGTTCTGTAGACCTGGTCTCTCCCAAGTGTGCTGACCTGAGTGAGTCCTAGGGCCTACTGGCCTTGTCGAACGGCACACAATGATGTGCTTTGTCTGTCTCATTACAAAACAAACAATCCTGATAATAAATAAATAAATAAATAAATGGTTTTTTTGTGTGTGTGTGTGTGTGTGTGTGTGTGTGTGTGTGTGTGTGTGTGTGTGTGTGTGTGTGTGTGTGTGTGTGTGTGTGTGTGTGTGTGTACTTCGGATTTTGTCCTCAGATAATAGACAATGTAGGACAGAGCATCAGAAAACGAGAAAGGCATGGGCTTCTGCTTGCTTTGTTTAGTCATACAGGGAGTGGATGTGGGACCTCCAGTAAGTGCTCAGTGGTGTCCTCTTTAGTCCAGTCTCTGCAGGGCCATCTGACCCTGTCTCTTAAACGAGCATGTCTACCCGTCTCTCCAGCTACAATGAAGGTTAGCATAGATTTTGATTAAAAATGATTACTTTTCCTTGTTGGTGTTTATACTCTTACTTACATTTCATCTGTCGCCCCCCCCCTTCCCCGTCTTTACAGGTAGTGTCTATATGTTGTTTAGTCATGAATAGTTCATCCTGATTGTATGATTGCCTTCATGTGAGACCTCTCTTTTCCAAACATCTCCCCCATTCATCTTTTCCCATTGTCTGATTGTAGGCACTGAACACTGTGAACACTGAGCAATCAGCCTTCAGCAGAAATTACGTTATTCCCATATGTTACTCATTGTAATCATTCACCAAGTTGCATGTAGAATTAAGTGAGTCTCATTCATAGTTTTGTGGCTGCAATGACTGGAGGAAGCAGCCCTAGAAGTGGTAGCGTACCTCACAGCCTCCCATAGTGAGGGCTGCCTCTCTGTATCAGAATAGCAGAAAGGACAGCAAAGTAGTCACAGCCCTTCGATGTCTGTTATATATAGTGTCAATCAATATATATACACATATATATATATATATGTGTACACACACACTGCAGTAGAAAATTCTTTGAAAATTTGGTATTTTGTTGATACAAAAGGAAACTACAATATTGTATTAAGTGTAAATACACCTTTATGAAAAACATCTACCCAATGAATGCACAATATACCTTTTACCAATTGTGTCCACTCTGCCCCTTCAAAATCACTAAGATTATTAGTTTAGGAAAGGAGACTTTCAAATAATTTTGCAATAAACACTTCACATCATGCAAGTTTCTGGGACTCTTTTTGTGTTGTATTACCGTAGCTGCTGCATATTGCCTGACATGTCTTTATAGATGTACATTTTAGATTGTAGTAGCTAAACTACAATACATCTTGAAAATATCTCCAATTATCTTGGGTCTGAAATTCAGAAATAATTTCAACAATTATCGCATGTGGCCCCAAACAACATACATGTATGCTTTTAAAGTATTAATAGTTGCAGTCCATGAAAGATACTAAGAGCTCCAGACTAAAATATTGTTTGGCTCTTTGCACTCCAAAACATAGTCTGTATGTTTCAGATTGCTAAGGAAATGTGACAGCGGTCACATATTTACAACAGTACATTTCCAGTGGATCTAGTGGAAGAGTAGCAGTACATTCAAGGGAGGAAATGTATTTGTAGCTTTAATTACCAGCCAGATATTGAACTAATAAATCCTCAAACTTTTTGCAGAGACGGTCATTTAAAGAGTAGCAATAAAACAAGATAGCTTTTTAATGCACATGTAAGTATATATTTTGAATATGGATTATTACTGAAAAATATTTAAAATACTTTACAAAAACACTGAATATCTCTCCAATGTATTGAAAATGGCTGAAAGAGACTGGATTCTGTTGAGTGTGCATAGATCAGCATTTTCTGCAAATTATAATTTTTTTCACTGTGTGTGGTTCTTGGCAGGACTCAGCCTGAAGGAGATGCACTGCACACGTGCAGTAGGTTGGAGAGCTTTTAATGCACTGGATTTGTGACCATCGGGTCATTGGGTTTACTCCAGAGGGGGGGCACTGCTGCTGGTAATCATGAGAAGAGTAATGATGTAAGGAATGCCCTCTCATATGAAATAGAGAAATAGATATTCTTTGCCGCCCCAATTATATTTCTAGTTATGCAGCCCACCTATGGAATATGCATTTTATCTGCTGTAGTTGCCTGGGTCTCTCGAGTTATATTACCGACATCTTAATCTTGCGATTGTATTTTATTTCCAAAGTGTAGTTTGTGGAATAATTAGCCACAGGTACAAAGGTTGCATCCTGTGATTTTATTATTATTAATTTTTTTTTATATGTGGCCCAAAGTGATATGTCGTTTGACAGAAAACCATTCAGTCTTTGCACTTGCTGCCTAGTTAGCATGGACCTTAGCCAGACGCATTTGCTAATTATACATCATCTTGCACTCTCTGGCAAAGACTATTTGGGAGAATTTTCCTCGACTATCTCCTCCCCCTGCCCCTCCCCCAATCATCGCTACCGTTCCCAGAATGTGGATCTATCTGCTATCGAGAAAGCATGAGCCAAGAACGAGCTGTCACTCTCCTCTCTGTGAGCCTGGGCAAATCACAGAGTGCATAGCTCAGCACATGCTAAAATAACAAGCAGGAAAAAATGCAAATATGTGTTCAAGGAAGGGAGGCCACCCCACACTCTCACACCTGTGACCTAGTAGAAGGCCCTGTTCTCCCCGGCCCCACCCCTCCCCTCCCCTCCCACCCTGTAGAGTCATGCGGGCCCAGGTCGGAGTGCTCTGAGCCAACGTTTTTGTAACCTGTATGTTGACAACTCTCTGAGTCCTGGAGAGAGGCTTACTCACATCATATCTATCTATCTCTCTCTCTCTCTCCCTCTCCCTCCCTCTCTTTCCCGCTCTCTCCCTCTCTCGCATTTCCATTTTTGAAAGTCAGCAGCTTGTGGCTTTCCATTAACTTCTGTTTTGAGTCAGATTTACAGTTAACAAAATTCCACACAGATATTATCAATGTGTAGGTTGTTCACTTTCTTTGCCAAAAGCGGAAAATAAATCCCTTTACCCTAGAGGGGCATGGTGAAAACCTAATGACAAGGGGCTGTGGATTGATGGTATCATAAACAATTTGTCCACCTTCTTGGTAAGGATTCAAAGGGTGCAAATATGTCTTCCCTACTGATATGCTCACACCACTGGAATACCTGCGATCGGTGTGATCCTCCGCCTATGGCTCCCTTTCAGCTGTAATCCTGGGGAAAGGGGCCCTCCAAAGAGGTCAAGTGTTCTTATCTGATGACAGTCCCACAGCATTACCCTCTTTCTGCTCCCATTTCCTCGTCCTCTTCTCACACCTTCTGCCTCACTAATGGGGCCTTCATATCATATTTATGATTATGGCTTGGCATAATTTCAGAGCAGGAGACTATTTCTCTTTCAGTTTATTTTCTAGACTTTGTTTAGCAAAGCGCATCTCCCTAACAACTGCTTCAGATAAGATGCCGATCTAAGTGGATATGTAAGTAGCCGTGAGTAAAGGTGTCTGGCAAGAAAATAACAATAATTTGGAATTTAGTTGCAAGCTGGGAAACATAATTATTGCCAACGGGCTCACAGACATTGGTTTTAGCAGCACTCTGTATTTGTGTTGGTGTTGAGAGAGCTTACACGGTTTTGTTTTTGTTTAACTTTGGGCACAGAGATGGGTGGGCTCACAAATGTGTTGCGGTTTCTCTGATTGGATCAGCCCAGGGATTCAGGTTTTCTCACCTGCATAAAGCTACCTCAGATCTAAGACACCAAAACGATCTGGCTTCAGTCTCCTTGGCTTTTAATTCCAAATAGCAAGCACAAAATAGTCATTCCAAGAGGGGTAGAAATTCTGCTAAATGTTACCATTGTACAGCCAGTTGTTTTCGTGATTGCATGAACTGTAATAAAGACAAAACTTTCCCCATAATTGATTAGAAACAGGTGTTTCTGCCTGAAATATTTACCATGTTTTAAATATTAGGGGCTTTTCTCTTTTTTATCGACATAATGATGATGATGAATTGAATCAATGTAGAGGAACTTCATCATAAAATCTTATAACACAACAGTCGTTATCCTGCTTACAGCTTAACAGCACTGAAAATGGTCTGCACACTTTAGCTGCCATTGCAAATACTGCAATACATCCTCTGAAATAGTCTCAGATACCTTTCTATATATAATATATTGACTACAGCCATATAATTATTTTAAAATGCAATTTATAGAAGCTAAGTGAAATGCAAAGCTAACAAATGGGAGTTTGAGCTCAAAGTCTGTGGTGAAAGTATCAGTTTGTAACAGATATTTTAACTTTATGAAGTGACAAACTGATTTTTATGTGTTGTGAAAAAGGTCACAGTTCTGTCCTGCACAAACCTTTTTTTTTTGTAGTAGCTGAATTCCCTTTCTAGGGTAACTTAAATAGCTTACATTTTGCACACAATCAATGTAGTGTTTTTAATTCAAGTGAATTGCCTAGCCCAAGCTCACAAAAGCATTGTTGATCTCTTAGACTGGGGCAAATTTAGTGATCATTACTGTAGTTCGATTTTTTGTTTGTTTATTTAGATGTGCAGTGCTCCCAGGTATGTCACTGATTTAAAAATGTTCCAGACTTGTTGGGGCTCATATGATGGCAGTTCCCGCCCACATAGCTGGCAGAGCGCCAGAGAGTCCTGCGCTTTGCGGAGTCTTACGCCTCTCTGCCCCTTCTCTTCTCAAAGATGCACTGAAATGTGTCTGTGCCTTATGAAGCCTTCTCGAAGATAGACTTCACTTACTATAGTACAGCAGGCCGAGGGAGATTAGGGGTCCAGGTTTTCACCGTGTTGAATCGAGAGTGCGAAGCCAGTGGTGATGGATTTAGACTGGTTAACCCTTCTAGATGTAGCTACACTGATAAAGTACAGTGTGAAATTACTCATTCCACCTATATTAAGAATGAGGCGTGCTCGGTGTCCTTTCATACTTGATTGCGAAATTCGATGGAAACCCTGAGTGGGTGTAGAGAGGCAGATACAGTATGTGATGGCTCTGGATATCTGTGCTGCGGTGCAGTTACTGTTGAAAGAGCGCCGTCATCTGTGATCAACGGTCCGTGACCACGGGGCAAGCAGCAAGTGTTTTCCAAGTCAAATGAGTATG
Source organism: Aldrovandia affinis (assembly GCA_029706075.1). Lineage (NCBI taxonomy): Eukaryota > Metazoa > Chordata > Actinopteri > Notacanthiformes > Halosauridae > Aldrovandia > Aldrovandia affinis. Next base: position 1,176,816 of record JAINUG010000072.1, read on the forward strand.
AGCGCGGGGACTGAAAACGCGGTAACACAGGGACTTCACTCCGCGGCCGTGGTGGGGCATCAGCTCTTATCAAGTAGCGCCTTAATTAATTAATTTGACTTCGCTTTTACCCGTTGAGATTTTGCACATATTGCAGGTAACCTAGTAGCACTCTTTGTCAAGTGTTTTGCCACCAATTAGGGAAAATACGTCTAGTGCCTCTCCCTCCTCTGTGCACTGCAATCCTAAACTATGTTGGCACGAGATTTGTTATACCTGGCGTAGTGACCTGGAAATCTAGTCAAATGCAGTCTCGTAGGATGTAACGAGAAATTCTCTGTCACTGTTTTTCTATTATTATTATTTTCATACACATTCCTATGTGATTATATATCCTAGAAAATATGTCGAAGGTAAATACATTTTCTTCTGGTCTCGTTCAACTATGCCCGAACGAATCACACCGGCTTGGTGGAATCTAGAGGTTGTTTTACGTTCTTTTCGTAGGCTGGTCGTCAAGAAGACGGAATATTTCAGTATGTCTGCCAGTCGCATTTACATATATGCACTTTGTCCTAAAAAGAAGCATGCATTTCTATTCTGTTTCATAACACCGATATTTGTGGAGTGACTGACGTGTTGCGTTTTATTTTCATGAGCTGAAGCTACTACGCCAGCATCTTTACATAAAGTCTCACTCAATTTAACCAAAGGTTCCGTTGTAATGTACATAGCTCGCTAGCTGCAGATGATTCTATAATATTCGCCTAATCAAAATCGCATTCAAGCGTGATTGGTTTTAGGTCAATTTAGCCTCATTCTCGTATGAAGGCTACAACACACAACACTGACTATCATTAAAACTGATAGATGTTAGGTGGATCGTGGGTCAATCAATTAATTTAGTGCGTTTAGGAAGCTGGCCGCTGTAATATCGCTTGAATTAGAAAATATATATTCACATATATAGGCTATTCTAAAATATGTGGCACGTCGTGCCATCGTCTGTGCTTTAATAGTAAGTAATTAGTGGACACATAGCCCTGATGATTCAATAAACCTACATTAGCCACTCGTAATAGTGGTTCTCTGTGGCTCAGTTGGTTAATTAGCGTTGGCATCTCTTTGTGGGTTCAACACTGGGGCAACATACACTGAAAATGTATGCATTCATTGGCATTTAAGTCGCTTTGGATAAAAGCGTCTGCTAAATGGCGTATATTACTATCTAATGTCATCAAGGTTAATTATAGTACCGCATCTCTTTAGACAACACAACGATACAATACCCAATAATTACATTTAATGCATAAATGCCATCCATCCATCTGTGCTCAAAGTTTTATAATTTTTAAATATCGCTTTAGTGTCTCCCGAGCAATACCCAATAATTACAGTAGTTTTCTCAAATATTCATCGCCAGATCTAACTAGACAAAATGGCCTACGTACGGATAGACCTGCTGAATTCAGCCTCGCGCGCAGGTGCTCCTGAGGTAGCCTAAATGTAACTGTGTGACGGCCCACTTGAATGTGTTTGCTTTTCACTGCATATGGCATCGACATTTCATTTAACCCATTCAACTTTTCATTTTCCCATAAGTCGGATGGCTGTGGAATAATAATAACAATCCATAAGGATCCATCTGTTGGATGTACTAACACGTCTCGTCAGGGAGCTGGAACGATAAAATAATAGAAAATTTTACAAATGACGGTGAGCAGGTCGTCAGTTTGTCAGCGTCTTGGGGGTAATACTAGCGAAAGAAGGCGAGGGAGGGCGGAGGGGGCAAAAGGGTAAGACATAAAAGCCAAGATTCTGGGGCAGTTTAAAAAAATAAATGTTGTCCTTTGTATTTACAAACAACAACTGGACACGTCCCTTCCAATTAACAGTCTTCATAATAATTGCTGCTATTTACACATTGACAATTATTATTATTCGAATAAGCATTAGCATTTTAACATTGTTATTGAAATCACATTGTTTAATGTATAACTATTAAAATGTATTGGTACTTGAGCACACATTTGGTTGTAAATGTGAAGTTTGATTACAGTAGGCCTAGCCTACAGTTGAAATCCGTGTTGGTTAAATTGGATGTTTTTTGTGTGTGGTATTGTTGCTCTCACAATTTATTATAATGAAAGGGAGAAATAACAGATGCAAGCTTTGAAAATTCTCCATCAATCATCTGCATACCGCCGTCTGTCAAGTGTTTCTAACAAGATACATTCAAGTTCATAATGCGATCAATAATGTTTGGAACTGTGCAGCTTTACTATTAAATACATTGAATAAACACCAAATAAAAATGCTGTTGGTTATGTGTGCATAATTCCCATACTGTAACAAATTGTCTCACTGTTATAATTGCACTTTGCTTAACGTACCGTACAGTCCAATAAATAAAAAATGAGGATAACTTCTCTCTGAAGCTCTGGCATACATTTAGAAATTTGCAACAAAAAACAGTTGTCCAAAAAACTGTTTCTATTTTCATAAACAACCAACAAACAAAAGCCCAAAATATCAATAACATCAATAATTTCTGCAACACGTAAATGCAAGCTGACTTGACCATCATATTTTAAATGACTCTTTATTAATTTTGTCTAATTTTGCAAGATTCCTTTTAACAAAAAAAAAAAAAAACTTGCAGAGAAGTGCACACAAATAAAAGAAAAAGGCTTGCATATCCTTATCATGACTCTCCCCCCCCCCTCCCCCTCTCCCCCAGTGGGCGTGTTACAGGGTGAATGCGGAACAGTGATCTTGGTCCCAGTGGGCACCAGGTTCAGTTCTGTTGGATCGCTGCTGGAAAGGCACAAAACGGTATTCACCAAACTGGATTGAGAAGCAGTTCCCTTTCTATTTCACTCTATCCTCCAAGACTTTAAAAAAAAATTAAATTAATTATTATTTTTTTTTTTTAAGGGGCGGGTGCCTACAACACATCTTCTTACTATGTAATGGAAGAGAAGGCAAGGACAGAAAAACGGGGGCCTTGTTTAGGTCCATATAAATAAGGCCGGGGCAATGGTGCACTGACACAGGATGACTCTTTTTGAGCGCGCTCAGTGAGGATCCCCTCTCCCTTGTCTTCGGTCTAATCCGGTGTGGCCTGCGACCGTCTGTGCAGGGGCGCAGCGCCCGTTACAGTGCAGAGGCGGTGACCGGGTGGATTGTCTCACGCGATCCTGCCATGCCCTTGAAGGCCAGAGGGGCGGCGACGTCACAGCTGTGGGGAGAGAGAGCACTGCCACTGGGTGGCTGCCATGTGGGGCCGGTCACATAGGCCGACGTGGTGCCGCTGTACCCCATGTAGGGCGACACTTGGGTGGGAGGGTGGTAAGGAGGGATGCTGGGAGCTGTGGCATAGCTGTTCGCTGTGGGCAATCCATTCGGCGTCTGTACAGAGAAGAGAGAGAGAGAGAGAGAGAGGGGGAGAGAGGAAGGAACCAAAATGAGAATAGGGAGAGGGACGAAGGGGCAAGTTAAAAGAGTTGAAAAAGGAAAACAAGGCAATGTAAAGAGGCAAAAGAGGAAAGACAAAAGAGGGAAGGAGACGTGAGTGACTTTTTGGCAGGATATCAATACATAACTTGAAGAATTTGCCTAATTGCCACAACATAAAAAAGAAAAAAATGTGGGTGGTCCAAGACTACTGAGCATAGTTTTTGCAAAATAAATCATTTTTGAGAATGTACTGTAGATTCACCCCACCTTAGCTACCTCACTGGCTCCATGAACCAGCACACCTACACAGCAGACAGAGGCCTACGATTGTGAAAATGCAGTTATGTTTTCATTCAGCTGTTCTTGCCCTAATTTGGTATGATCTAAAATGGAATGTACCATGGTTAATATAGTATTATGTAAAGGAGAGATTTTTAAGATTAGATTTTTTTAACAAGTTACTCTTCTAAACTCTCAGTCAGTTTAATCATTATTATATGAATCTTATATGTAACGATTAAAAACACACAGTTTAGCTAATATAATTCACATTTTGTGCCACGTTTTATTTTTTCAGGAGATGGAAAGAAAAGCATAAAACATGACTTAATCAATAGGCCCATCTAACGCTGGCCATTGATGGAGCACAATTAATCCATTGTAACAAATTGTCGATTTTTGTTTTTTTCACTTGTTTCAATCTATCAACTTATTTTGGGAAATGGAAAGTGGAAATAATGTTACATTGTTACTTGTTCATTACTTCCCCAACCAATATTCTCTTAAGCTAAACAGTTTTAGTGGAGTGTTTGCTCAAGTGCTAAACAAAAAAAGGTTTTACTAAAAGGTATTGAATGCCTGTCCATGTGTCTTCACTTTTATTTCTTAACAAGTGGACCTATGGACTTGGCGTCGTGTTGCTTTAAAAAAAATGTCCCTCTTGTTCTGCAACTTGTAGTGTATAGACATATAGGGGATATGCTTTCTCTCACCTCGCCACTTGGCCTTTCCACACAGCGCAGAGGGGCACTGCAGGAGAACATTTTGCGTCACTTTTTTTTGTTTTCTTTTTGCTTGCATAAAGTTGTCAAAGACGAATGCGTAGAGGTCGGTTATACGTTTTTCCCAAAAAAGCATTTCAATTTTTTTAAACTGACCAATACCTTGTTAAGCATATATTTAACCAGTAGCCTAAGTATATGTTAAAATATAGCGGCCATGCGAACTTTTGCGTAGATAGCCTAGTTTATATTCAGACACAATAGGCTTATTCGCTCCTATGTGTTTACGTTTGACACTTCATTCCGCCATGCGTAAATTAACCCGAAATTGAAATATTCACATTTATTTTCTAAATATTTATCCTGCTATATCCTTTTATTATAACCTATGCCGTATAATGTATTTTAGTTCGTTTTCCCTTAATTGTAGCTCATTGATTTTGGCCTAACCTTTGCGAGGTGTAAGGTTTCCGTGTTTAATTATCCACATTTTATCGTTTATATTTGTTGTGCTGTAGATGACAACGTCGCAAGTGGATGTTTCATATCACCCAGCCAGACTTGATTATACTTCCCCCCATTTTGCGGTTCATCTGAAACTGTGACTGACGAATTTAAGCAGGCATTATTCTATCTGCACACCATTTGTCGTTAATCTCAACTAACACCGAACTCAACACCGTCGTTAGGCTGGTCTAAATAATACAAGATTTTATCATTTTATTTAATGATTGTAAATAGCTATTTATGCTTCAATGTGTTAATATTAATACTACAAATATTAAACAAATCAAATATGCTCGTTGGATGTGTGATGCAAGTGGAATATCTCCAGCATAAGGCTACTTGTGTTTTGTCAACATGGTTGACAAACGGTTTGTCTGGTGTTGCAAATACAAATCACCAGAGGAAAATAGTTCTGTGGAGGGCTACAATGTATGCAGGGCAAATTAAACCGCACATCCGAGCCGCTGGCCTTGTTTATATTTTTGTAGGTTTAATGACCCCTGTTCCGCTGGGGAAAGGGAGTACGACATATCCTTGGTTTATTGACTGAACAAGGTGGAAGTTATTTGATACATTTCATTAATGTGTTATTGATGACAGTCCAGTGGCTTAAATCACTAGAAACAATGCTACAGTAATGTAATACATATTTCTTAAATTACGCTGTAATGGGACTCCAACGTGGCAGTTGTAGCTTCTCAAATGTGCACATGGAGGGCCACTACAATAATCATATTTATTCGACATACACGAATGTTTAATTGCTTTTTTTCGGGTTAAATTCAAAGAAAAACGTGAATATTTAATTTAGGTATTAACGAAAGTCGGTATATGCTTCTATACGCTACTAATTCTATTGGACCGTGATATCTACTGACAAATATGTCATATTTGAATTTTAATATTGCATTGCATTGTGTTGTTTTGAACATTTTTGAGGAATAAAACGGTGTCATGAACTTCTCTTGCACGTATTTTATCTTCTATTAAGTCAACTTGGACCACACAATCGAACCCACGTTACTGGCCTACCTAAACCGCGATTTCCGCTGTCCACCTGCTAGCGTCCATCGACTGATTTGATTTTTCGCAAAATATAGTTTACCCACGATGGGCGTCACAACAATGCAACCATTCCACCGAAACCGGTAAGTGTCTAAATCGTGATATGTTGTTTTTGCTAATGGACCGTGCATCATTATTGGACTGGTAGGTTTAAAAGAACAGAGAAGAGGCTATTTGCTATTCCACTATGATTTATTCGCTCCATTCATGGAGAGGAGTAGTAACTTGTAGCTAACTGCCGCCCTTGAACAGATTTCGGATAGTCTATTTATTTACTCAGCACATCCAGCCTGGCCATATTTATCCGACATGGATGAGCGTTATTTTCTTAATTACCAACATGTCATTTACTGCATTGGAAGTGTATTGCTGCGCGCATTATGTTTATGTTTGACATATATCCAATAAAATGAACCTGAGTTATCCTATATTCAAGAAAATACACACACTGAAACTAAAACAAAAGAAGACGAATTAAAAAGGGACTCTGCTTAGCAAGTAGCGCGCGGCGGACTGAAGGAAGGAAACTCATTAACAGTCCGATTTAATTGTGAATTCGGAATGGGAATAATAAATCATGGACGTGTATTATGTCCCCGAGGACAAATCAGCCATGAGTATGGAACGGAAAAGGGCTGTGTGTGCGCTTGCGTGCGTGCGTAAATGCGAGAGAGAGGGAGAGAGAGAGAGAGAGAGAGAGCGCGCGCGCGTGTATGTGTAAGAGAGAGAGAGAGAGAGAAAGAGAACGAGCTATAATTGTACATTTGAAATTCTCCTACCAATTGTAAATTTGAAGACCGCGTTTTAAAATTCGTTTAAAATCAATCCTTAATGAAAGCTAACTTCAGCTATGTGTGCAGATTTGAATGATATGTTTGGCATATGGCATAATCTATTTTCGATGTTGTTTTTTCTGACCACAAATTTGATTGATTGATTTTTTTTATTTTACATCAAATAATAGTAGTATACCATTGAGGGGCAAGACATTATCAAGCAAAATTGGTGACAGTAACAACTGATGCGATATTTTTCTTGCCAATATTATAGCCTACATCAAGAATATATTACTGATCAATGCATGTATTATTCTTAAACGTATCAAACCGTTGCACGCGTATGTCGTAGAAAACACACCTACCCCAACTATAAATAAATGCATGAATATAAATAAATAAACCGAGCACTCATAAATCGTTCTATATGCTCAGCAAAAGCAAACATGACAAAGTCAAAGTATATAATTGAGCTGATCTTACTTTCCTCGGCAGTTTGTAAACCGCATATTTGGTGTCGGCTTTTGCAGGGTGCACATATGTACATATCCAAAAAAGTGCGTGTGCATTCCAGGGATTGTTAATAAAATGGGAAATTCAATTGGAATTGGAATTCAAAAATTGGAATTCAATGAATGCAGTGAATTCTGTGTTGGCCACATGGTAACGAGTTCTCCCATTCTAAAACGCCGTATGAGTCATGTTCACAACTCCATAGAGGTTTACTTTTGAAATACTTAACGGTTCTTGAGCACATATGGTTATATAATTCGGAAAGTAAATAAATCAATATTCTATACAGGCGATCATAGGTTTACATCGTTTAATTGCGGCAAATGTGTTCTTTGTACATTTAATAGTTTAGCTTTGAAATGGTCAAATAACTCATACATATTATTAACAATAGCCTATCTTTCTCAAGGTCATCGTCTACATCTCATTTTTGTATAGGCCTATGTTTGCAACGGGAGATGTACGACCATTGTATTGTTATTTGTTTTTAATTTATTTATGTATGTATGTAGGCCTATGTCGACGAATAACAACTTCCGCTTTTCATAGATCACGGCCATATCGGTAATTCCTCAGAAGAACGCTGCCGAAGCTTTGCTCCATCATGCAATATTGTGCCATTGCCACTGCTATACTTTACCGGGCCATTCATGAATGCCCCCCACTTCCTTGTATCTCTCCCTCCCCCATCCTTCTCTCTCTCTCTCCCTCCCTCTCTCTCTCTCTCTCTCTCTTTTCTCTCTCTCTCTCTCACACACACACACACACATACACATATTGTCTGCGGTGATCTTAATGCTACATGCACAGATCCCTGCCATGCATGCCAAACACAGCGCTTATAGCACTGGCACCGGAATATAACAGCATACAGTAACATATCGGAATAGTTTTCTTGCAGTAAAAATACTTATACATTTTTCCGTTCTTAAACCTTTTTTGTAAATTTAAAGTCTGCAGTAGAACATAATATTGGGGACGTATTTACTAACGTTAAATAATTATTTTAGCGCTTCCATTAATTTCAGGTTGTTTGCAAAATATTATTGTATTCGTTTTTACATAAACACAACGTGCCATTACGTTTGTAATGACATAATCGTTCACATGTTCAGTAGCCTATAATAATCCTATATGTAATTAAAGCGAATTATCCTCTCTCTCTCTCTCTCTCTCTGACAATGTTCAGTAGGCCTATATATCGATATATAATATGCATATAAAGAAACAACAAAATATCACAACTATCCCCAGATTTGGGTAGTTTCACTGTTGATCGTCTTTTTTTCCAGCATTGTTTTGGCCACAGACTTGATGGCCATCGTTATAAAAAGCTAAATATATACGCCTTTCGTATCTTGTAATCTGTGCGTTTTTGTTATAACGCTCAGAAATATGAACAAGAGAACATGCCCTTGTCACAGATTCATTATGAAAATACAGAATATTAAGTGTTCTTATATTTAATAAGGAATCACACCCCCCATAGACAATACTTGTCTGGAAGCCTCTCTATATTGTATGTCGTATTCCATACAGTAAGAGTGCAATTTTATGAAACAAAACCATTAGCTACATAGCTATATAGGCCCAACGCGTGTTCCAATGGAATTAGGACCAATTCCACGGATCTGACATATGACATGTTTATTGAAACAAAATAAACCAAAAAATCGCTTCTTATGTTATGTAATTATTTTGTGTCAGCGCGGAAAATTAGTTTAACTAAACAAATGATTGAGCAAGAAACAATGACATCGAAGCAAGTTATGCAACGCAACTACAAGAGGAGAGGCCTTTTCAAATGCGGCACTCACTTTCTCTCTCTCTCTCCCTCTCTCTCATACGCATACATACGCACACACGCACGCAAGTAATATTTAATTCACCGATGATCAAAAATTGGAAGTAATAGTTTTAAAAGTCATAGTGAATATGAGCTATATCAAGATGGGAGATGGTGCAAGCTATTATACCATACAGTAGTTGGTATAAACAACGCGAGTTTTGGGGTCGCTACATGCTACCTTTGATGAGAGGAATATAAAGTACATTTACATAGTATATATTTATAGAAATTCTATTTATTTGTTAATGCAGGGCGTGTTGTCTTTTACCTGTGTGTATTTTGCCTCTGGTTCTAAGTGCGGTTTATCCACGCCATTGACTAGTGCAGAGCTTGCTGGAGGAAAATTAGTCCTGTTTATAGCGCTCCATTCTTCTAGTTTGGCACTGGGAAAGGACGCACTGTCACTAACTGGGGGGCAAAACAGAGACAGAGGAGAGCGAAATCAGAGAGAATACAATCTGATAACAGCGCCGATACGGCAGCAGACCTCACACCAGCCACTCATGTTCACTCAGTTGTCACTCTGTGTAGGAAGCCTACAGCTAAACAACCCCATCTTGTCAGATCCCAGTTCACGAACCGATTTAAGGACACGTATAGCAGCCGATATACACATTTAACCTGGCCATTGGACAATGTAATGTTGGTTCTACTTCAAAACCTGTCGGCAACACCCCACAGACTGTCCTTAAATCACATTACCAATGGCCGCCTTTAAGACGCTTTATCCGGTTTTCACTGTCAAATTTGAGAAACTCACTTGTCTGCATAGACACCGCATCATGCACATGTGTGTGGCTTGTATGTTGTCTGCAGCTGGAAGCAAACGTGCTAAGAAGAAATACGTTTCTATAGTGCACCAACCAGAAACATAAACCAACTGTCTTCTCGAAGGGACAAATTAGATTTACATAAGTCGTTTCCCTTTTGTGCGTAATGAATATTATATTATACACGGTTCCCAGAGTTTAAAATGGGAGAATGTAAGCCCACCAATGTTGTAATACGAGATGTCAATTTGATCAGTTGTTTTTTTCCCCGTTAAATCCAGGTTTCAACTTGTATGCTTTTAAAGGCAGCAAACAATCAGAGCGTAAACATTTTGAAGACCGTTAAAATATACTTTGGTTAAGAAATTTCTTATATTTTCTTATATTTGACAGTACTGGCTATGTGTTTTTTAAATTATTTCTTAATTCAGCTATGAGGATTTACGGTGAAAATGAAAGAATAGGCCTATAGGAACAGCACAGAAAAATAGGTCTCCCTCGACGTGGAGAACGCATTACTTTGAAGTAATCATTTTAAGTGAGTTTAACATGAAACAATCAGTTGGTCGTTTTAATAGTCGACGTGCCTTATAATTTAAAACCGCTACCAAAGGTCAAGTGTTAAAATAGCAAGGGACACACGAGCGATTATTTTCGTTTATCGCATTATTTTTTGTCGTCGTTTTGTTTTAAAAGGAGTAAGCTTAGATCACAGCCCAAGTTCAACAACAGAAACAGCGTCTCTCATGTAAAGTATAGATAAATTAGGGGTAAATGTTGAGACAAATGCGTCTGGAGGCTGTTGTGCTAGAAGGCCTCACAGAATTGAGTGTACGTTATACTTTGTTTCGGCTTTCAAAACCTGCCACAAACATCTGCTAATAATTTGGAAATGCATATATTGTTTATAAAGGCAACATTTGAGAACACATTCCTCCCTGGGATTTCTTGTTCGGTACGACTATCTGCATTGCTTTTAAATAGAAGCGAAAACCCGGTTGTTTACATTGTCTGAGTTAAATTGGAACGTGGATTGACCGGGGCCTCCCATGTCTGTGGAGAGGGGCATGTTTCCGCACGGCTGAGCGAATGGTATATTCCCCACACTCGGAAGACTGCTGCGAGAAGCTTGGCCTTTCAATCAATTCACACCGAGGTATCGCCACAGTTACAGAAACTGAAGGAAGATCAAATTACTATACCTTCACATGAAAATGAATTGGTTATTGAGGTAATTTTCTTTTTTTTGTATTTGCAAGTACATGTGACGCAGTGACCGTGATATCCATGTTGTGAAAATGCGCATTTGTCTAGCACTGCATACTGTATGTGCTGCATATTTCTGAGCGTTCTAGCTCTTTTTTATGACAAGTGGCCATCCAGCATGTTGGAGAGAAATGGGCACTATATAGGTCAAAGAAATATCACTAAAGGTTGCTAATTGTATGTCTCGGTCTGAAAGTGGATTAAAAAATATGCCTTGTCTTATGCGTGCATTTTTTAAAGTGGGCAAAGTAAAATGCTTTGCTGTGAGAAATGGCAGTTTTGAACACCTCATTTTGATTTTCAGTTCATCTCCGCTCTGCTGCTCCTTCCCTTCGTTACCCCGCTAATATTCTACATCCGCTCCTTAATTATAACTGCAAGCCCTAAACCATCTGTTTTAATGCAGCCGTTTGAACTACAGTTATGTTACTTCAGCTCCCAGCTTTGGAATAACACGCAACATATAAAACCAATTAATTTTCACCATTTGTGCAATATAGATCAGTTAATGATATCTCAGTCTCACTACTTCTAGTTTCTTATTATCACATTGATATGCAGCTATACTTGGTCAGCAATTCAGTGAATGTTATTAACTAGCATCGTTGTTTTTTTTACTATTGAATTTAATATTGCTACAAAACGCGACCTTGATTATTGAATACTTATAACATCAACAACTCTTAACTAAGTCGATATAGTTAACCTGAGTATTCGCAAAAAACGGAACTATGCACTCAAACACATTAGCTACAGGATTTAGCACAGCATCAACTCCGTGCTTAAATTAGACACCATATGACCCTTAAAGTCTCGCACTGACTGCGCTTATCTTTGCATGCCTTTTTACACTCGACCAGGTAGAGAATTGCTTACTTTGTTGTTCTGTTATAGATCGAATGCCCAGAATGTCGGTGACTGAGTGGGATGACGGCCATATCCTGTGCATAGCCATGTGTCCTGGAAGAGTGGGCATGCCAGGGGGAGTTGGTACTTTGGCCCCGGTGGCCGAGATGGGAGTCGGGTACGAGTAGATGTGGTTGTACGGAAGCGTAGGCTGTGGTGGAGGATGAGCCGTCTGTTTGCTCGACTCGTACTGGCCCTGTTGTGACAGATTCCCGATCTTGTTACGAAGGATCCGACTGATGGAGCTGACCGAAGGAAGGTTGAATTTATCGCACACCCCGTCGGCAAGAAGTCTATCCCGAATTTCCCAAGCGAAAATACCAGGGTCCCTTTGCTTGTAAGTCCTTATGTGTTTGACCACAGTCGGGGTGGTGACCCGTGGCTTGCTGCCACCAATGGCCCCCGGGAGTATAGAGCCAGTCTCGTTGTACCGGGCCAAAATCTTGCTGACACAGCCGTGAGATACCCGGAGTTGTCTGCTGATGTCGCAAGGTCTTATGCCCAGCTGGGCGAGTTCTACAATCCTGAGCCGGATGGCGTTGGGAAGTGGTCTGCCGTTCACAAATACACCGCCTAGCTGGTTCACCTCCCCAAAGGCAGGCTCTAGTGTGAGAGAGACACACACAAAGCAAGCAAATGATAACACCAGGAGAAAACGAACAATACAGTTACGACAATTGTTATATCTATTATTATCTATGGTAATAGGACATAGATATTCATTCAGCAGGCTTTGTGACTGTGGTGTTTCAAAAAAAGCTACAAGAGACAGGATATTAATATATGAACAAAACATATTTTCAATTATTAAACCGCCATACTACATTTCAAAATATAGACTGCAAAGGTAGTCCAGACATGTCACTACTGTATTCTTTTTCAGAAAATGCATAACAATAAAATGTAATATAAAGCGTGCTGAAATGATAATAATAGGAAGTGAAACAATTTACAAACGAGCCCACAGAAGAAATATATGTTTATTGTAGCATTATGTTTTGAACAAAACGTAAACCAAGTAAACACACAGCAATAGCCTATACGCTACAAACTGTCAATGGACTGTCAAACAATTGTTCGCTATAGCTGGAAATTCGGCGTTAATGTTATTTATGCACTTTAAACAAACTTTAAGTAAAACTTTAAGTAAAACTTTTGAAAGTGCATCCAGCGTGATGTTATCTGGGCATACCGAACGCCAATGATGACCATCGATAAAGCATTTCTCTTTTACTTTACTTACCCATTGCGTTAAGTCCACCAATGATTATGGAGATCGCCAAATTGCGTCTTCGATCAGGTTCCAGCTTTGTTTGCCTCCACGCTCCGGTAGAACAGAGGAGAAATTCACTCTTCCAGTGTCGGCAGCACTAATGATTGTAGCAAGAGAGGAAAAATCGGGTTCTGTTTCCTGATGGCAAGGAGGACAAGCTTACATTTCAATCCAATACAACTATGGGCCGGACTTCCAAAAATGTACCCTCAACGAAAACCAGAGCGCCAATCAGATTTAGATTTCCGCATGAGGTGCGTTGTTATTGGCCACAAAACTTGACATGACATGCAGTCGCGGTCGCTCGGGCTTTCCCGTTCGCTTTCGAACTGAGGCAAGGTTGCCATCATGTTTTGAAATGTTTTAACAACATTGAAATGGTAAGTTCATTCATACATACATAGCTATGTATGTAATATTATATAATTGCACTGTACTCTTTCAAGAATAGAACAGTTGTCTTCGGTTAAAAAGCAACACAGTGATAACTGTGGCTTAATCATTTGAATTAGAACAGCTGTTTTACAATTTTTATATAAATTAAATAGGCTAAAGTAAAAATATATGCGTGCATGTATGTGTCTATGCACATATTTTAGTCGGCTATGCGTTTACCACATTTGGAATGAGTGGTTTCATAATTTAGTTTAATTTTGTGATTTAAATGAGGTATTATCTCAGGTAAACAATATATTGTAACAATACATTGCAATCGTTGTAATGCAATCGCAAATGATCAAGTAATAGAAATTTAAAGTTAAAATGATTATATTACACAAGCAACATTTAAACCACATTCCCCTGGAGCAAATCGTGACATGTATTAGATTATGCCATGCAAGTTTAATTTAAATGTTGAATTTGATTGTGTTTAAACTAACACATGATTATTTGTATCAAATAGTCATAGCTACAACATGTTTTTTTAATCTCGATTCCATAGATTACACGAACAAAGAAAACCAGATGAGAGTAATCAAATGTGCTTTTTAAAAAATCGTGTTTTCGTCTCCTTTAAAACAGTGACCTGGTATATTAGCGCACTATCAGCAATGACACATAAAATAAGTGACCCTTGAGGCTAATCAGAGGTATTTGCGTAGAATTCTCATCACTCATAAAAATGCATTGATTAAATCACGATTTTATGTTATTTAAAGGTGTGTTTGCCTATATTTAGAATTATATTCCGCCGTGGCATTCAAAGCGCATAAATAATAGTCTTGTCTGGCTGGTAAAAACATATAAAAAGGAAAGGTTAAAACTCAGTTTAGAGGCCTACATATATTTTGCGATATTATGTAATTCCCTGAAGAAAAGAAACAACGTCAAAGTGGCCATTGTAGAAAACATGACCTAGGTCACTAATGTGTAAGTCTTTACAACGTTAGCCTACGTATGTTCTCTGAGTTTAGTTTGGTGTTACAAATAATATATTCACAGGTATCATACTGGCGGTGGCGTCTTCTATCACAACTTTCTTAATTTCTGAAACAAAATTAAGAGGTTATAGAGTCGGTTTCTTTATTATCGTACTCTACTACAACAGTAGGTCTCAGAGAGGTGCCAACGCATTGCAATTTGGCGCTTGTTTAACTTCTTGACAAGCATTGTACAAAATGTAATATATTTGTATGTCATTGACTTCTTTGCTGTTTACACTTCAGACTTGTACTCGACCCAAAGCTCCCCTCGCGCTGTTTTAACCTGCCTTTCGTGTTCTTTTGAGCGAGCCTCTCAATTCTCCTCGTGCAAGGTTCGTATAACTGCGTTTACCTCGCCATTTCAAAAATAGGGGTTTCAATGGGATCAACGCTGTGTAAACTGTTCATATGTTTCATTCTTTGTGAAATATGTTCTCTCTCTGTCCCTTTCGGTTACTTAAGAATAACTATGGGTTTAGTGGTATGCCTTGTTGTTTCTTGGCCTGTGTCCGTCTGTATTTTTATAATTATAAAAGTTTGCTATTACCCACCGCCCACTTATTCTCTCAGCTGCTGTGAGATAGCAAATCACAACCTGGACCGTGACAAAACGCTGTCTTAATATTTGTCTTTTCTCTACCCCGTCTCACCTTTCCCCCTCTCCCCCTCCCCTCTTTCTCTTCTCCCTTGCTCAATGGGTGTTCCCGATGTGTTTCTGTCGGAAGAGCTCGTTTTCCAGGCCCCGGTTTCCCTCGGTCTCCAGTGGATAAAGGATAATGTTTATCGGTAGTGTACGTGCTCAACGTGTTTCCATTGGGGCACTCCGGAGGTCTGAAATAACAAAGGTCACATCCAGGAGAACGGGGGTCTCAGTTGGGCAATTGAAAACACCTCAAGTTTTTATACAAACTATGCGTTTTTCATCATATTTCCCGTTTTCCTTGTTGGTGGTCACGGTATTAGCTAATGCAGCTTACATAATGCCATTACTATAAGACTTAAATCCGATCGTGTGCTTTTCGACGTAAATTGCGCACAGGTGCAGTCCCTCTTAGGCCGTGCGGAGGGAGTGGACGAGTCAATGGGCAAACATAGGTGTCGTTCATCCTTAAACCCGATAGGTGCCCAATGATGGAATCTCTATATTATACACATCCGTTGTATAACAAATTCGTATGTTGTTAAGCATTTTTTATGTTAATGCACAAAAAAGGCATCGAATATACAAGGCCATATGGAGTAAGGATACAAATTAGATGGTCAGCATTTATTGGCGTGTCAACAGTCAAACAGTAGCTCTATAAATCAGTGTGACGTCATTTATTTTAGGTTACATTGCTTAATCGAAAAATATTGATTTAGGCTTCAAAGAGCTTGAATAATTTGGTTTAGATTTGTTTATAGGTTTTGATTTTTTTGATACTATAAACGGCACTTTTATTGAGAATAATGGGCATTCCTCAGGATTTATGAGATTTAAAATATAATGAATGGCTTTTTACATGCACAGAAATAAATATTGCAATACAACAATCACATAATAATAGTAATAATATTATTAATAATAATAATAATAATAACTTCCATAGCAAAACATAGGTGTACTCGTTTAAAAAAACTTGATTTAGATTGTATTTATACTGTTTAGTCATAGCCGTGCTAAAAGAAGAGTGAGAAAAAATAATATTTTCATATCATTTAAAGATCTAGAAAAGTATTTTACCCCAAAATGGTTACTTGTATGTTCAACGTGGCCCCACTAACGTGGTTCATTTATCTAATTTGACGTGTTATTTTTTTAGCAAATGCATTGTATTTAAAACATTTCATAACATATAAAAAGAGAGCGTAAAATACCACAGAAAAATTCACCGAACCTCCTCAGACAAACATGGCATTGCCATGTGCATTCTCGAAAGGGTGTTACAGCTAAAACAACTGACTGATTCTTGTCATACTTCTAACAATTATGAATACATTGGTGCATTGTTTATCTGGCAGACAAAAGCTAGTCGACAAGTTTTGAATATTCGTCATGGAATGTATTTTTGTAATGTTGTATGTTATCACATATAACGTAATATTACACCACCGCATTCCCGCGCAGGTTTTCTCCGGATACATATGTGCATTCACTGCGACTCAGTGGAGACTTCAAAAAAGACTGTGCGGCCGCAAGCGAAAGCGTTCGCATTCGGTAGACCCCAGGAGAAGACACAGGCAGCATATAGGCATTCACCATCATATTGATTATTGATTTGCTTAGCGGACACCCCTTATCCAATTCCACGTGCATAGTATACACACACGTACAGAATGCATGCAGTATATGGGTGAATATACCGAATGCGTGTCTTGAACCAAAGCCCAGCAGCTGATATACGAACCTACACGCTCCTAGTCATAAATTAGAAGGTCAAATTATCTAACCACTATGCACACTGATCAACCAGGTAAATACTTTGCAACAAACCCAAAGCGCTGTTAAAAGAAAAGTAACATTTCAACGCAGAATATACAACCAAATCACGTGTTATATCCCAGAATCAAGCTGATTCAAATGAATGCTCAGTAATAGGCTACTATGGGTTGTAAGATAATTAATTCGTTCATTCGTGTTTCATTTGGAGCAGATTCATAGTTAGGTGTAGCTACTTAATATTTTGCCCCAGTTCTTTAGTATTTCCAGAACTGTAAACTACCAGGATTTATAATTCATATAGGCTACGTGCAGAAAAAATCCGTTACACCAATATCTGAAAAACCTTTTTCTGAACTATGTACGTTGCTGTAGCCTAATCAGTTTAATGGGTGTATATTCCTAAATATATCCAAAAACGTTACATTTGGTTGGAGCATATATAAACGTGGTGTAAAATAATAGAATGTTCCAATTGGGCCAAAGTAGCCAAATGCCGCTTTAGAGCATCTGTTGCATTTGATCCGGAAGGGTGATTTACCGGATTCTTGTGTTTATATAATTGATTTTGATCTAATTCCATGGTATTCCATGGTACATTTAAATAGTTTGGTTGCTGTGCATACTGTTGATGGTGCTTTTGCTACTTAGGGAAATCGGATTGTGTTCAGATAAATAATATCTTTACTAAAATGCTTAAATCACGTTTTAACTCAAAAGGGATCATATTAAGCGATCATCACTCTTGGTTTACATGGCTAACAGATCAATTTGCTCTTGTCTCCTGGTGCTTGTTTTTAAAAGACCGATTGTTCCCGTTTCCAATTTGAAGCGTCAGCCATTTAAGCGGGATCGTTGACTTGATCAAAATGATCCGTATCGAATTATTCAGACCACAATTCAATGAATACCATCACTCTTAATCCATCGAATGTGCCCAGGCACGCTTATCTTGGTGGAATGTGAAGAGTATTTTAAGTAGGCTACAAGCCATTTAAAAACATTTTTGTTTCTCTCTTGTGAGATCGGATTTAACCTGCACGGATATCCTTAATTTTACGCTCGTGATCAAGGGAAAATAATTTGGCCTAACCTGCTCTAAATCTATGTTTAGGCACGCGGGAGCATTCGGATTCGGAGCAATTGGATTTACACAAATTCGGACATACATGCGTAGCCTATATAAGAGCAGCCTGTCATATAAATAGTGATACCGAAATAAGTAGCCTACAATACAAAGCATCCATCGATTTATTTTGACATTTCATTTGAATGAAAATACCTGCCAATTACAGGGGTCAATTATTTTTTAAATGACACAACATAAACCCACACATGACAAAAACAAGAAGCACATGATGTACAACAACAATAATAAAACATTGATTACATGTTCACCGTGGTGTTTGTGTGTTTGTCTGTGAATGGTGACGTATAGGCTAATCTGCTTCAGTTATCATCAATGAAGCAGGAAATACTAACGTTTTGCATCACGGTGCCATGTATGCTCTATTAATAATGATTTATACACGGAATCTATATACACATCTATAAGCTCAGTGATATGACGGCACCGATTCAGTAAAACCGCGGAGAGATTCGTCCTTAATACAATCACTCAAACAAATGAATAACGAATCAAATAATAAAAAATGAATTAGTAAGTAAAGGATATTGCATTGTCAAAATATTTTATATTGAATTGAATGGCTGTCTTGCACGCCTTTTCGTTGTATGTCAATGTTCATTCATTTTTTTCCCTTTACACTTAACATTTTGCTAAATATAGGCTACTTAACGTCTACGTACGACACTGCTGTATTCTCTGTAAGTAACAAAAATATTTAAGCAAAGCCATATTGCAGATGTCTTGGTAATTTAAGATACCCTCCCAACCTTAATTAATAAAAGGATGCGTATTTGAATACTCTATGATGTCAAATTGGTTTAGCATGTTCAAGTGTAATTCATGAGCTATCCCGAATAACGCACGGATTCAAATTATGTTCACACGAAAATTGGTACACTTGTTTTAGTTTTGTGTTCTTTTTTTACCGAGTGCATTTAAGAGTTCACTTTCAACAGAATAGTGTGCGAGTGCAAATTATAAATGATACATGAGTTAAACCATTCCTTTACTCGTTTGCTGTCTGTTCCTAGCTCAGAGACACCAGCTCCTGCCTCCAGGGAGAATCAGCACCTTGAAGAAACATTTGACATCTTCCTTGGCACGCCCCCTTCCGCAGTCAGTAACAGTTTATTCACATTCATCACATTTCTTTAAGTGCGCTAAGATAAATAAGGCAGGTTTTTTTGTGTCGAATTATACGTTTTACTGGACTGCGTTTCCGAATAGATCAGCGCGTAGCTGATCAGCGCGTACTAGACTATGTGACGCTCTGGGTGCATTCTGTCCACACGTACAAGGCCGACATATCGACTGCACGTGAGAGTTCCGGATTGCGTTGAATGGGCGTTAGTGTACGCTCACCCTTCAACACTTTCCTTCGTTGCGAGAGAGAAGTGATTATTGTGTACGGCCAGCAAGCAATCTGCAAACTCATGTCTTCTGTTGATCGCAAATATGATGATCTCATTAAAACTGTTGCTTGCGTATATACGGCCCAAATTAATAAGGGAATTTTAAGCTTTAAAATGTGTATTATTGTTGTTCTGATTGGAGGATTGTAGGCCTATAAATTTGTTATATTCCTCAAAGACAAAATTTCGCAAACCTGAAAACATTAGTGGCGCCACCAAATGGAGGACAAATGCTATTTCAAGTCAAAGCGTTCTCTTCCATGCAATAACCCAATAGATTCAAAAAGAATGCTGTACTTTTCCCAAATATTCATTAAATACTGTGTGATATAATGGTAGGTAATATTCCATAACACAATATTCATAATAATAATAGTAATAATAATAATAATATTCATTAACATATTAATTTGTGCCCCCCTCATATATGCTCAATGACCCATATTAAAAACAAACTTAATACATATATATTTTCCTTAAGTTTGGTGACTTTTTGTTATCTGTATATTCGGTTATAGTTTGGTAGAAATAATTACAATTATTAATTACAATTATATGAGGTGCAATCATTTAGAAATAAGAAACTCTTGCTTAAACGTGTAACTCCAAGACAAACGCGGAAGCCGTTAGATGACTATCTGAATGCGGTGCACGCAAGATTAGAATAAGGTCAGTTGGAATCTGAATTAAACTAAAATTGGTATGTGGTTTCTGTCGCGTGTAGCTGCTCTGCCTATCAAGCTGCGAGATTCATCTGAGCAGATACTCAAATCCATCGTCGGAGAAATGTAAACGCGTTTCCAGCAGTTTCTTGGCCAGGCACCTCTGTTTTCATAAGCCACAGGTCCCAAATTGATTTACACTGAAGTACCTCGAGCACGATGGAACCAAGTATGGTTCTATTATACATTATATACGGTATAAATGATAAAACACACTATGCTATTCTAGAACTAGCCTATTATATATGCGGCTACTACGATTTTTTTTTATTTTTTATTTTGCTAAGTGATCATACTATCTTTCTTGTATTGGTGTGATAAATAAACCACCATCATATTGATAAATAATGACGATTAATGAAACGGATGTAGGCTATAGCATTATGGATATTGTAATTCATCATGGTAAATACATTAATTAGCCTACATTACGCATGCAATTTGCCTTCTACCAAACCTACACCAATATTACTGGACAGCGGACATATAAAATCACATAATAGATCGTATCCATTATCAAAACGATCTTTTTTTAGAACTATTGGTGAGTTGTCTTATGATGTTAATGGTTGATATATATTTTAATCAACGAAGTATAATTTGGTTGTTCCTTGGCTGGACAATGAAATGTGTCCATTGTACCGTACATATAACACGAAGAATGATTACAATTTCCTGTTAACATTTGTCTTGTAAGTTGTGCCATAGCCCTAAAAACTTAAACTTAAAGTAAAAGCTTTCAGGAAGGGGTCGCGCACTGTCAACCTGACAATCAATTAGTTAACGACCGTGCCTATAAGTGGTGCTTATTACGCGCACATAAATGTTTTCTTTTACATATATATAGCCTATACATATATATATATATATATATATATATATATATATATATATATATATATATATACGCTTGAGAGATGCGTGGGCCTGTGTCCGAATAACTTAATCAGCAAAAAGTATTTTTCAGACCTGAATTGTATTTGATTGATTGATGTAGGCTACCAGTGTAACTACAAAGAGAGAAATACAACATACAACTTTATTGCAGATGGAAACAGGAGGTTGTGATGGAATTAGGAGTTCCATTAAGGATTACAGAAAGAATGTCGGAAAGTTAATGGAGGGTAGCGATTTTTTTTTTTTTTTCCAGAAACCGCATATTCTATTTCAATTTTGGCTGTTTTAAGTCGACCGACTATCAACAATCGTAATAAATTAGCTGGAGTCATATTCTATTTAGCCTTGCACTGCGTGGAACAATTGGTTACATCTTTTGACACTTACATTTCGTTTGCAAAGTCAATCAGTCGTTTTATCAACATTTATTTTTTGTGTTATCTGAGTGTAACCCACCGGGAGTGGGGATAGTGATATATGAACACGAGGCTGGTGAACTCTGATTTATTACCAATTTTGCTACACTTGAACCGCCGTAGATTTCCAACGATCATCAATAAACCTTTACCGTGAGATGGGTCTGAAAGCCTTCTTTCGCACATTAAATAGTTACTGCCTTTTGTATGTTAGACCATTCCGCCTGACAGTGCACGGCTTTTCCACAAGCCAAACGCTCATTAATGCAAAGGTTTGGCTATAGGCCATCTCTCCTCGTAACAGAGAAGTCTGTTATAGACTGTTATACGCGCGGTGTTAACGAACGGATAGACAAACGGCCAAATTGATGAGCACAGGGGACAGCGCCACATGACAAGCTTCGGTTTCCGGTTACTTTATTCTCAACAGCCAATGCACCTATTCAACAGTAATTTAAGTGAACACATAACTTATGTAGGGAGCGAACATTTTACGTCATTATTATCATTATTATTATTGTTGTTATTATTATTTTTATTTCACGGGGATCTTTCAAAACGTTTATTGTATCCGGGTAAAGGAGATTCATATCCCTGCAAATTAGGCTGGTTTTAGTTTTAAATGCATTTTTATTTTAATGGTCTGCTGATCAGATCTACTGATCTGTAAAGGGACAGAAAACATCAGCGACGTGACTCAATTGATTTTTATGACGATGATGAGGATAATGATGATGATGATTATTTTTATTTTTTTCGTTGTGGTGGTTCCATGAAATATTTTTAAATAAATGGCCTTACCCAGTAACCTACCCTTCCCACAGGCTACATTAGTAGTCGCCTAAAATGCAATACTTTAACCCACTGAATAATCACAAAAGGACACTTTGGGGAATTGGAATAGGAATTTAACACGCACTGACGTTCAATGGCTTAACGCAAGTCATACATTTTGTACTGATGGAACAACTATAAATGCAATGCAACTTCTTTGGACATAATTCGGTTATTATTAGGCTATGTTCCGTATCGAAAAGACAGCGGATTGAGGTGGTCATTCATCACCCGCTTATTGTGAAATCATTAAATGTTATTCTTTTAGCATGATTGCTAATGTATGTTTTCATATGGAAGGACCGTAACGATTGCATCACTTTTAGACGGGTGCTCAAAGTGAAGCTGGCGAACTGGATCACCTGTTCCCGGGCACCAGAACCGCGTCCACCCGGAACCCCTGACGAGAAGCCGATAAGTTTACCAATGATATGGTAGAGGTGAATATCTTTTTAACGTTAACGAAGTTAACGAATTTGGACAATTTCATTCGTATCGCAGATATGTCCAATTGATCTCAACTGTGGGCCCCTCCATGACACTGGAGATGTGAATGTGTCATGAATATCTCTCTTGGTTTTATATAGGCTATCCTTCAAGATCGTAGAAAACCGCGGAGAAAATCAGACGTATCAAATGATTTCTCTGAGCAGAAGCAAAGTTTATTTTAAATGTTGTTTTCCTATCGTGCCAAAAGAAAATAATGGGCTACTTCACGGTGAGTTGTCAGCATCCGCTACCTGACGTTTCTTGAAGGAGAACAGGGGTTTGACCAAGAATTACGTTTGTAATTAGTTAATATTCTACATAAATATATTCAGAAAAGGGTCTTTATTTTCAAACCGTTGTAGGCCTACTTCCTCTCACAAAAACGTAAAAAACAACAACATTAGAACTGTTTAACGCGTTCGGCTATGACTACAACTACTCTAATACAAATGGAATTACCTAAACTCTGTTTCAGGTTAACACATTTCTAAAGGTTGTACCCTGCAACATAATTCCAGCGTAATGAGGACGAACCTAGGTTAACGACATGTGTATTCATGTTTCAGAGGGCGGGGTTGCTTTCACGTTAGAAGGACAAAAGCAACAATGTTTACGAGGTTTTGAAGTATCCATCACACTGACGGTTATTAGTCCCGTCACCTGGCGTTGATTAGTATTAAATATTAAATTCCTAACTAACTTAGCAGGGGATTTTTCCCCCTAATCAACACTGGAAAAGGATTAAACACTGCGGTTATGCTTTTAAACGTGCGCATGTTCAGATGGCATTATGGACCCCACAATCGTCTCTAAGCTAGGCTATATGTAGGATAAGAAGTTAAAGAAGGGGTCATTTGTAAGGAAAACCAACCCTCACCATTTTCGAGAGTTCCCAAAATGTATTCGTGCGTACATTATCTATTGACAGCAGAAAGACAAAGAGAAAAAGATGGATACATGTTGTGTTAAAGGTGTATTAACAGTGCTATAGGTTATTAAGAAAATTCCGCCGACTTAAAGGTCACGCTCAGTTTCAGTTATGATTATAATATTTCATCTCAAAGGTACAGCCATCTTTATTAATGAGTGACAATTAAGTTCAATTGTATCCGGGGTAAGATGAGACAAAGATGTGGGACATAGGATATTAAAGATAACAGCTTAGCGTTTACTGACACAATGTGGCCACTTATAGCTATAATTGACTGATTAAGTAATTTGTTTAGTAAACATTGCTAACTCCACGTTAAAAGCGAAGCATTATTTTCTCCTGTATCTGTCAATTAATTAATAAACTCATTCCATTAACTCAATTTATGCCAAAATGAGAATTATGTGAATATTTATTGAGTAATATTATATTATGACATTGTTCCACGTATCTTTCTACATAATGTTACTGCAAAATTCCAAATAAGAGCTTTCATCTTTCATCTTTCATTTTCACAGCTATTATTTTTGCTGTGCATTTAGTCTGTAAGTAGCTGAAGACCCCCATGTCGAAGAATTCACACGCTTCATCATCGCCATCAGAAAGCAGTGCCACCTGCTGGTAAAATTAAAAACGTGTTTCGAATAGTCTCTGTACAACAATCAATTTTGAATTAATTTATTTGGGAGAAAGAGAAGACCTACATTTATGGAGTCTGATAATAGATTTAGACATACTTCTTTCATGTACAGAATCATGAAAACGGTCATATTGGCCAAAACGTTGATGTATGTTGTTGCACAAAAAAGACAACAGAGTCACACATGTTTGATGCAGTTGTTGCACATGTTTGAGTAATTCGTTTGTTTAGCTAACCTTAACCTTGAAAGGTCTTTCATTTATAGGCTTATTTAAGTAGAACAGTGTCTGGATTATGTAGATTTGGGGTAGTATTCGTGATACAATGGTAAAATAAAAATTACTCACATTTCAATTAATTTATATTTTTTACCGCTAGAGGGCACTGTTGGATCACCCTGGTCTTGCACAGAGGGACGCTTGCGTCCCGTATCTTATTATTTACTTGCTTATCGTCATCATCATTATTGTAGACCAGAGAGAATAAGTATACTTTAAAAAAATTCAAGACCAGACCTGTGCTCTCCTTGGAAATTTGATATAACGGAGTGACCACTTCACTGGATACGATATGTAAACGTTTGCTGCACCATAGCTAACAAGGTGCTTTTGTCTAATATTGTAATAATATTTGTTAAATATTTGAATGCTATCGATTCCCCCATATATATATGTATATATATAGGCTACATATATGGGGGAATCGATATGTATATATATATATACCCCATAATACATTTAATTTGAACCTGTTTCTTTCTACTAATGCAAACCAATACACAATAATCATTCATACAAATTTGCATTGTAAATCCATATGTCTTTAATGGTGATCCTTTAGGGTACACACTATAACTGTTATTTTAAAATACTCTTATTGATTAATTAGGCCAGGTGGGAGGTCAATAAATAATCAGCCGTTTGTATATGATGAATTACTATTTAATTTCAAGTTTTGTCTTTTATTTAAAATTAATAAATACATTTTCTTAGGAATTATTTCAAGTGATGAAATATGAAAATGAGTATGAAAATGTTGTATTGTTATAAAATACGTATATGTCATCAGCAGGTATGGATTCATGTTAGCACAGTGTTGAACCAATGTGTGGGCAGATGGAGGAAAAGGCTGAATATGTCTCATGCATGCTTGAAAACAAAATTGTACTGATACCGTAGTAAGTAATATTGAGAAATACATCAACATAGTAAACTTTATCCTCATGCTGACTGAAGCTGGTCAAAGGTGGTCTACAGTATACACATATTTTAAAAAAATACTTGATATGCTGCAGGGTTGTGTAAGATAATATCCTACTGCTAATATCCTAGTGCATACTATGCCTTGCTCAAGTGAAAATTCTCATGATATCATTTATCCCATGGTGAAAACCTATTTTCCCCATTTTTTTATTTACATTTGCCCCTATGCAATCCCTTGGTCTCCTTAGGAGGCATTTCACAAAGTGATTACCCATTGCACCCAAAGTCAGCTGTTCCCTAACTGTGGGCTGGGACCCACTGGCGAATCAGGGGTTGAGGTGGATCACGCTGTGAGATTGCACACACAAAATGACTGTATATAATACACTTTCCATTGACATCAACACTGGTCAAATTAAACTGTGCATGAGTTACATGCTCTGCATCGGTTACAGTGTACCCACAGTTGTTTTAATATGTGTCGAAAGCATGTAATTCCATATTTGATCTTGTGTTTGCTATGCAGGACCCTGGGTTGGGTCAAAGAAAATGTGGGAAAACTCATTAAGTGGGCCATGGACTGGGAAAGTTTAGGAGCCACTGCCCTTGGCTATTAAATGTGTATATACATTATGTTGTTAATTTTGCTGCTTGGCTTCCTCTCTGTTTTTATTTTTTATGAAATATTTTTGAAAGCAGGGACTAATATGTGAAGTGAAGTTGGGTAAAATATTCTTCTTTAGTTAATATACAATTTTAAAAGCCAATTTTAAGCTAGGCACTGTTAGAATGTTGTTCAGGTCAATGTGCCCACAGCTTTTTTCTTGGGGGGGCATCCTCTTTTGTGAATTACGGCTTTGAGACCCAGGCTTTGGTCACTGAAGTCTAGCTGCAGTCTAATCAGAATCTACTTGGCTTACATTCATCACAACATAACTTAGCTTTGAGTTAGAGTTTGCGACTAGTGATATATATTTTTTCACCATTTGTATGCTTTTCATGTTATTTTTGGAACTGCCAAACACATGGTGTAGTGTTGAGAAATGTAACTCTTTCTAAAATTAATTCCTTCCAACTAAAAGACAAGCAGCAGTTAGATTGGATCTGGGTCTGTATTACGCATTTTCTGTATGTTGTGTTTTGGACCCTTATCAAACAATCTATTAAATGACCTGTTTTTGTTAGGACTCCATACCATTCTTACTTATTGCCATTTAGTTTTAGTCTGCCTATGAAATGATTGTTTTAGAGATCCAAATGGATTTATTTGTTTTCAGTGCAAGCCATTGAATTTGCTTTCCTTCTTTCCTCCTCTTATAAGCACACATGCACTCTCCAAACACGTGCACACACACACACACACACACACACACACACACACACACACACACACACACACACACACACACACACACACACACACACACAAGACAAGACAAGACAAGACAAGACAAGACAAGACAAGACAAAACCAAATTTACAAAAATAAATAATTTAGTGTTTCAGTTCAATGTATTAATGTTAGAATTGTCTGCATAGAAGTGGTATTCTTCTTTTTGGCAACATTTCTTTATATATTTATACAATAATTTCAATAATATGTATTTATGTTGAAAATGCATTATCAGACATATATTAATATGGATTACTGATGTGAATTTTTTTACATTCCATTTATTTTCCACAGACTTGTTTTAGGGAACTTAAAGTGGTGCACTGAACAAGTCCAAGAAACTTGTGCCTGCTTCCTTGGCTGCTCAGGGGGTCAAAGGTCACACTCTCGGTCCCCTAAGTAAACACTGTTGTCACCAAGGAGATGGCTTTGTACTGAAGGCCTCAATTGATTAGGGACATTCAGATGTACCCTCGGCATGATTTATACTACATTTTTGCATATATCTGGACATTTTATGACATTTTACTGGTGCAAATATTTGTTTTGTTATCTCTATAAAATATGTATGTTAAAACAACAATGATACACATCTATAAAACAATGTGTTAAGCACAATTTGTAATTGTTCCTACACTAATAGGTTGCATGTTTCTATTTCAGAATTTCAGTCTCAGTTACACTGCAGATATACTACTTTTTAAAACTGTGCTTTATTGCATAGACTCATTAACAAACTTTTTAAAAAGGAGACCAGTATACAACAAGACAGTAAACAACAGAGACAAAATCATGTTTTTTTAGATAAACGTGAGTTAAGTAAATTGCTGGCATATGTTCTCTCAGAGAATATATATTTTTACCTAAATATTGTTATTTCTATTGGATGACTGAGTTTGCCGAAAGATAGTTGTATAAGGGAAAATAATCAATGGTTTTAAATCAGTGGAGCCCATATTTATTTTGCCCATATGCATTATTCGCCTAAAAGTTTAGAGAATGTTGTTTTTAAACATTTAAATCAGTTTGATTTGCCTTTGTGTTATATAAAAAATATATAGTTTCAGATATTTTTACAACTGCAAAAAATAATGGTACTCATCTGCACATGCTACTGGGCTTCAGTCATATAACGTGTCAAAGTTTGACACATTTCGTTCATAAGATCGATGTTCGTTGTGTAAATATCTGTTTGCGAAAGCTGGATGGGGGTTATGAATCAACCTTAAATAAAATGGTCAGACACGGTAAATTCAACCCTGTTTTATAAATTAGACCATGGTGCCACCGTGACTTGCCAATTTGTGTTCTTTGTTTCAGACTTGAGTTTGTGGTTGTTAAGCGTGTGATATCAGGTGGCTTTCAAAAGGATTTACAAGGCACATTGGGGCTCAAAAAGCAGGTACAGTTTTGTGAAGGTGTCTCTTTCCCTTTAAATTACAATAAGTAAAACAACAGTAGGCTACAACACATACATCTAAAGTGATGTGTAGTTCTGGAACACGTTAAAATGTCCATACTTATTGGTATGATGAGTAATTAGTTGTTTTTAAAAATGTTAATAAAATTGTGTGTGCGCGCGTGCGCCCGCTTTTGTGTGTGGCTGTGTACGTGCGCGCTCTTTTCAGAAAGTAATTGGGCAAGGCTAAAAATAGAAGCAAGTCCCAATTCTGTTGCGCTTGTTGTAATCATTTTGATATTGAGAGAAAATGGCCCCCTCAATGTGTAAAATTTGAAAAATCTGATAGGCCTCCAAATAGTCCCAAGAAGGCCATATCCAAACTATCTATGATCATTTCAACAAACTGATTTCCGTAAAAGGAGAAGTGATGGAAATGAATGCGATATGCTCTGTTTAACTCCGTGGCCGTGTTTCGGCACTAGGATTATACATATGGATGCCATGTGGACAAGAACAAATATATATTCGGAGTATAATATTTTGTTAATGTTTTACCAGAAATGTGGCCTCCATAGACCTAAACGTTATTACACAGGAAATAGTTTTAATATTTTTTCTGCGTTTTCAGCCAAGAGATATTCTTTTTGTTAGGAAGGAGTCTAATAACGAAAGCAAATATTTGGTAGTGAAGAGCCCTCGGTAGTTTGGAAGTGCCCCTCTCGGTGAAGCACACTTCTGCCTGTGGGTGTTTAATAGATTAAGAGGCTCCGAGGGGTCATTGTAGTGAGGAATTCTCCAGTCTGAACATGACTTTTCTTTGCCTTGTCGGGTTTTGCACTTAAATTAAGAGTACTCTGTAAATTAAGGGCTCTTGCAGTACCTTACAGTAATCTGTGTGCCAAGCAAGCGAAGTATCTCCTATGAATAAAGTTGTTTGTTATCTTTACCAGAACAGAGTGTACATCAATCGACTCATGTACATGTTATGTGCACGCTGTAATTGCTTTTAAAAATAATATCAATCAAAATATCTGCTACTTAAAGTCCCATGTAGGCTATATCTCATACTTTCCATCGGAATTAATCATATCGACTCTGTCGTGGTTAAAATGACCAGCCAACCTTGATGTGAATATAATTTATGTAATAATTGGCATACGTATTAAAAATCATATTCAAAATTATATAATTATTATTTTGATTTGTCATTCATAAAGTCAACTCCTTGAAGCCAACGACCGCGTTTGATAGTTAAAACTAAAAGGCTTTTAATTCAGTTTCGAAACGCATAACTAATAACTCTGTATAGACTTGGCGGCAGTAGACGTGGAGCAGTAGATAGTGGCCCAAATCCTATTCAGGCCCATTCAAAACCATGACAACAAGGAACAAGCTCGGATTTATCCCAGAAAGTTAAAGCACATTGTGGTGGGGCGTCAATCACGTATTATTTCAGGACTGAACAAATGCAAAATCTTGACTGGAACAAATGCTTCCAACGGGTCCAGGACGCAGGGCTACATTTCCCCCCTTTGTTCTCCTGCTCTGGCTGGCATGTATTTGTGTTCCTTTTCGTTCGACCACCCAGGACGCTTGGGAGGCAGATCCTTCTCCTTGGACGAATAGCTGCTGTCACCAAGGCGCGCGCTGCAGATGTGGCTATCTGGAACATTGCATGGGAACGCCAAAGCGCTGCTCCGCGCGCTTCTGAATCCTGAGCCATATGCAGGGCGTAGGCCAACATCAGAACCGCGTGCAAAACCTACACCTCCATCCTGACATTTTAAAAACAGTAACCCACACTGATATGTTTTCTCTTTTATGATATACATTGGTCTTCGTGCCTCGAATATGCCGATGCTAACACATTCATGGTGTAACTCAATTTACCTGGGAAGACATTTGACGTACAAAACGATTTTTTCAAGTATTGCCGTTTCGTTGCTCGTGAAATGTAGCTTATTGTCATGAAATTTGACAAAAGTGCCGTCGCCCAATACTCCTTATTTGTAGCTCAGGCCAGACAGCTTTGTTGGCCTATTTCATCCCAGGAGAAGATACACAAGGCAATACAGTCGCCTGTCCCTCAGGCACCTGTGTTTCAAGGACTTGACAATTGACCCCGTTTTACTGCACATTTGGGCTGTACTGTCTATTTACACGTTTTTTGTTGTCACTTGGTTTCATTTTGTTTAAACTGAGAGTGATAATCTTAACCCCCCTGTTTTGCGTCACCTGATCCCAGAGCTTTTTTTATACAGACCATGTAAATGGCCAAAGAATGTACGATGCATTTACTTGTCAATTACATGCATTTAATTCATTGTCAATTTGCTATTGAAACGTCCACATGTATCGATGCCACATGGCTGAGCAAACGTTATATATTTATTAAGATGAATACACTTGACAGTTATTTTTTCATTTTCAATTAGTTTAAAATCTAAAGATAACAAAATAAATCAGTTTAAAACTGGATTGTACCATATTTTAGAGCGAAGTCAGTCCTTGTTCACAGTAAGACACTAATGCAGTAGCCTACCAAGATCAGTGAACCGTCACGTGCAGAAAACAATAAATGATTGAGAACTACTAGCCTATGTAATACGGATGTTTTTATTGTATGCTTACCTGCAATTAGTAGACAAAACATACATTAATGAATTAGCTAAAACAACTCTGGGCATCGCGCTAATGGTTCACTTTGTATGCAAATATCGGAGATGTTAGTTGAGGGAGGGGGGTCTCTTGTTGTCACTTGCCACCCAAGACGTAATTCAGCCGCAACAATTACCATTATCTGTTTCCCCACTTTTGGCGAATTGGACAGAATATGTAATGATGAGGAGTGTTTCCTTCGGCCATTGTGTAGGTAACGGGGTATTCTTCTTCGCATTTACACCTACCCTCACTGGGATTTCGGCACTTGAGCCATTCAGGTACTTAGCATCTTAGGGAAGGTCTACCCTGAAAGCGGGTAGTGTTTGCAGCCCTGATAGCTGTTTATATAAGCATCCCGCCTCTGGTGTCCACACGGTTATTTGAAGTCCCGGCGTGACCGCATGCGCTTACCCTCAGTCCCCTCCAAGTGGATAACCTGCTCTCTTCGCACAGCTTTCTCTGCTTCATTTATTTATTGTTTTGGACTCTTCTTGCCGACGAGGACTGCTTTTTAAACGATGGCTATTTCTGCTAAAATCAGCTTCACCGTGAGGAGTATTTTGGATTTGCCGGAGCATGACGCAGACGCAGTGCCCCAGCATTCTCCACAGCTCTCGTGCTCCAGCGGCAGTTACTCCTCCTGGCTGGAGAGCGACAGGGGCCACTGTCTGTGTAAGTCTTTAAGGAATTCAAAACCAAAAACCTTGAATGACGACAGCCGTTTTGCTGATAATTTTAACACTATTTAATCATTTAATCACCTTGCACGTGACACGGAAACGTCGTACAATTGTGTAGTCCTTAAGACACGAAATTAATTAGCCTAACGTAGATATTTATCATATACCAGCTTTGTATACAATGGTTTTGTACTATAATAACGTAAATGCCATTAATAAATATTGGCTGGACGGATTTAACACAAATATGTACATTTTTCATTTGCTATTCAGTTATTAGGCTATTTATATGGTATAACGCGTAGACTGTAGTTGAAGTCTGTGATAACCATGTGCATTTTGATCGCTTTGTATGCATCTGATATTAACATCTTATTTGATATTCGACATTTACCTAATGGCAATGTTTACATTCCCCAGCCTCTGACGAGAGTAGCCTGGAGACATTACCGAATTCGACCAAGAAGTCGGAGCCTTCTTCAGAATGCGAGGCAGAGGAGAAGAGAAAGAAGCGTCGCGTGCTGTTCTCCAAGGCCCAGACCTTCGAGCTCGAGCGCCGCTTTCGACAACAGCGTTACCTGTCGGCCCCGGAGCGAGAACACCTCGCGCATCTCCTCAGCCTCACACCGACGCAGGTGAAGATCTGGTTTCAGAACCACCGGTACAAAATGAAGAGAGCTCGGACAGAGGGATCCCACGATATCAACCAGCCTCCCATGGTGCGCAGAGTCGTGGTGCCCATTTTGGTTCGAGATGGCAAACCGTATACCTGTGTCATCGACCCAGACAAAGCAAGCTACAGCATCCCGTTGGCAACGTCTGCACCATCGTTCAACACTCACGGTTACCAGTCCTTTCAGCATACATCTCCGCTTGCACTGTTTCCCCGATACCAGCACTTAACCAGCCCAGTGGCATCCAGGCACCACTGGGCTTGGTGAAAATAGACGTTGTGAACATTTGAGTGTAGTGCACACTTTACGGACTATTCAGAAACTTTGTAGACCCGAAACCTCAAAGGCCAGTGCATGGTTGAACGTATTTCCCCTCTCCTGTTTGTGAACTTGCTCACGTGCTTTTTGGCAACTTATGAAAAATATAAGCCCCTAGATTTGTTGGATGAGAACTATTTTGCACATGTTTTATAGATATTTTTTCACTGAAGAAGATTTTTTTATTGACTTTCGTAACTCATCAGCCTTACTTAATTTTATATATTTTAATGTGAAAGATGACTGTCCTGTTTTTTTAAATAAGACGTTTTTGTATGTGTGTATGCTTGGACAAAATCGTACGTTTCTTCAAATTGTGCATCACAATACTTATACATACACACACACACACACACACACACATATATATATATATATATAAGGCTACAATCGAGAAGAGAATACCAACGGTCTGTTTAAACCAAACTTCACTCATTTTTTTAAAGACTTGACTCATTTGGTATTCTTTCTCGGTATTTCTCTAGTGTCAAAGTATTATCTCACTATATACCCGAAAGCGCCAGTTAAATTGTTTGAGACAAATGTAAAATGTTTTAAAGGCAACTGTTTGTGTTAATGTTGTAACATAATATGAATAAACTGGAATTTTATAATTTTGTTTGTTCATTGATTTTCTTCTTTACACCCCTCAATATATAGCGTTGTTCTTATAAAAAATAAAACGATTGTCGCACAAGCACCACTTCATTGATAGATACACCATATGAACACTGTAATTAAAGTAAAATTGTGTGTTCAATGCGGCACCAGTTTTTTACATTTCATTTCAGTCTTAATTTTTGTGATCCCACTGGTCTCCATATTTCATTTTGGACGTGTGATCAAATTCTTTAAGTGATCTGTAGTATCTTGCAAATTTTGAATCTATAAAGCTGCCAGAAATTAATCTAATATTAGTTATTTTCAGTATATATAAATAAATTAAATGTCCACTTGTATGCACTAAAACTATTTTTTAAATAAGGTACATAGTCTACAGCGTGCATTTTGTGAGTAGTCTACCCTTTGTGACGACAATTCATTTTGTAAGCGTTTCACGGTGACCAATAGCCTACATATTTCATCATTTATTTCAAATTCAACCGTTGCAGGAAAATACCATAAATTAGTTTTGCTGGAGGATGACTATGGCCAACCTATTAAACATCAACCTCGCTGTTTACTACTGTACTAACTTAAAACAATCGAATAGTTTGGGGTTTCTTGGAATACATAAGTGACAGCCAAGCTGCAGAAACGGCAATATAAACGACATGGAACTAGCTTTAATCTCAAGAAAGGAAGACAATATAAGATATTTTTCAGTCACCCTCTGTGATCACTAACCTCATGTGAATTCATATTCATGTGAATTCATATTCATATTCACTATTATACAAAGTGTTTTATCAAGTTGTGAGAAAATTATTTTAGGTTTCAGAGCAGATAACAGAATTGGGAAGTGAAAAAATAAAATCTATTGTTTTGAATGAAATATATTTAATTCTAATGTGTTGTAGTTATATATATATATATACGTATACTACACTATGTGTGTGTGTGTGTGTTTGGGGGGGGGGTGTTTTGAATAATTATGGAAAACAAGGTCCTGGTATATTAGTTTATTTTTTCAGCTTCATGATGGATCCTTCAAATGAACAAATGAACAACAGGATGGTGGTTGTCCCTGTCTGAATTTAGACACAGCCTTGGAGTCTTGGAGGTTAACCACTTTACACTTCTTCCCCGTCATGCATTAAATTCCATGAATTGAAAAGAGAGTTGTCGGGAGGAGGCCAGGAAAGATGCATGAGGCGTGAATTTTTCAAGAAGGGTTTCATGCTTTCACGACCCTCCAGTTGTTGTTTGCTTGTCCTGGGACACAGAATGGCATCGTTGCTGTCACCTGGTCCTTTGTCCCTGCCTGTGGGCCACCTTGTGTCCCATATGGATGGGACTGTCCGGACCCCTCAGCCTGCAGCATCTCCCCTTAAACACTCTTTTTTGTGTCTCCCATTCAAAGAAGCATTGTCTGGTCCCTAAATGGACCTAGACAAATCCCCAGTGTTTCAATTCTGGTGATGTTTAATCAGTCTCTGGTGACAAATTTATGGGTTTTAACAACACAATGGTGTTTTAAAACATCGTGGGTTTTAGGGATGACAAAGGCTGGCTTTTAGAGGTTGCCATTGGTTATTGCAACTGGGTAGAGGAATAGCCAGTGAGTGAATAGGACGGTTTAATGTTCCCCTTTCTTCGTTTCCTTATTCTCTAATACTGTATAAGTTGGCAGCGCCGTTTTAATGGAGGCAAGATAAGGTTGCGCCATTCATTTCTGTAAACAATCGCACACTTTTTATTCACATTCATAAAACCAAAGGTTGCAGACAAGGCAAGGTACTCAGATACAAAGTGGACCATTGAGGCTTTGTGAAACCAAATGTGCAAGACTGGAACTAGTAGGATAAATAAAGAAATAATTGTAAAACCACATAATTTGTATTGTTTTATAATAATTCTGTCATGACAGAGAAACTTGTGTTTGTCAGTAAGCACAATGTTATTTTACCCTCTGGAAACTATTCTAAGGCATTTCAAGGTTCACAGCGACATAATAAGACATTAGACATAATTTAATTGAACGTTCAATATTGCTGACTGAAATGCACTCCCCCACAAAGCACTTCCTGACTGAAATGTGCTGTACTTCACCAAGAAGGGCCAGTGAGTAAATGTGTCCAGATTTAGTTCAAAAACATAATGGAAGATTAAGAACCCTCAAATATCACAAAAATATATACATTCTATTGTGCTAGATTGCACATGACTTGCTAAAGAGATAAAAATAAACGTTCAAAAATCTATGGACCTTTGACACAAATTATGAAAAATGATATTTATTTATTTTTCTGATCAAACCATCTTCTAATTATAAAAATGTGCTAGATTGCACTTAGATATTGAGCATGAAAGCCCTTTGGCCCTAAAAATAGACTACAAACTTGTGTATGTCTGAGATACAAAGTACTGACTCTGCCAAAGCTAGGCTCATTGGCCACAGCCTAGCCACGGAGACCAGCTGATACAGAGAGCGATGGCTACCAGGAGGCTGCAGTCGCAATGACACAGGACAGATATGCTCTTTCCCGGACATATCAATGAAATATATCCATTTAATAATTTATTGTTAAATATATGTTAATCATCACCAATTTCCCCAAAGATAACAATTGCTCCCCAATAGTAGCCCCCAGTCCCTGAGAGGCTGATGGCTGAACACACGTTATGTACTTAGTATAATATTTGTAATAATATACATTTAGGATCATCTTTATTTTATTTATTAAACTGTTTACTACTCTGAGCTTTATATAGTATAGTATATAATAATAGAAAGGATAATGTATTATTATTATTATTTAATAATTTCGATTTCACACTTTCCTAACTGTAACTCACTGATATGTTATTACTTGTAAACTTTGGAAGGAAAATATGAATTTAGCTAATTATCAACGTTGTCACCAAAGCCAAATAATTAAACAAGTATTGCATAGTAAAGCCTTATTTTATGTGTCCCCATTTGCTTCTAATTTGTTCAGAAAACAAAAGAAAGGATTGTCATTTTGTCTATAGCATAGATTGTTTTATTTATTGGGTTAAGCTTGATCTTGAACTCTCCATAAGTCTTCCACTGTGAACTGTGCACTCTGTAAAAAACACATCATACTTTCAGTGAAAAATGTATCTTTCATTTTCACCCATGCCCTCTTATTCTGCTACCAGAACCACTTCTGTGATCCGCTTCATTAATCCCTATTGAAAATGTATAAAACCAAACCTCTGTAAAACCTCATTCATAAATGTTACTGTCAAAGCTTCTGCTACAATAGGGCCTGACACTGGCCTGTGGGCACATCTTCACATTTACTAATACTGGTTACCAGGGTTTGTTTTAAAAGCATTACTATGACCGCCTGTATTACCATGGGGACTATCTCGCTTATACTCATAATGAGGCATGGAATCACACAGATGGAATGATATGCTCCACACAGATGGAATGATATGCAAAGTTCATTGGGTTTAAATTAACTGGCCTTACTGGATCATTTCAAAATACAGATACAAAATATGCCTCTGGATTTAAAAGTGGCTAATAGATTACAATGCAATTTATAATTCACACATAAGTATAAATTGTTGTTGCCCCTATGTATAAATTTAGATTTTGACAATGCTGAATTTCATTTGAATGCTGTCTGCACAATATAGGATTATAATTTAAACTACTTAAATTATTGTAGAAGATTAAAAATGGTTTATTTAATTTGCAAAGGAAAGGATTTTACTTTGTCTCTATATTAAGTCTTTATACAGGTCATGGATTTATCTAATAAGCAACTTTATATTTCAATTTTCCTTTAATTCACAGATTTGTAGTGCCTGAACACCATTTTAAGCCAGTCCCATCCCTGCAAACACCCATCAATTAGACAGAATGCAGACTTGCACACTTGTCCTCTGAAACGAGTGCAGCCAATCGCCGCCTCTCTCCGCCCTGCAGTTCACCAGCTGAGCTGCACAGTCATTGAGCTGGAGGACTGCTCTACTTATGCACGCAGCATGTAGATACCCAATCACCCAGAGGAGTCGCTATTGCATAATGAGGCAGGGAATAGGTAGGGAAGAGGGCCTTTGGGACCCTCTGGGGGGGGGATCACTCTCTCCCTGTTTGTTGACACCCTCTGGTTGACACCCACACCTGGCCTCCCAGCCACGATCAGCACTGTTCCAATCAGGATTGAGGATTCAATTCCAGGCCGTTGAGCGCATTATTTTAGGGCTAGTGCTTAGCTGGCTGTGCCACCTGGGGCCCCCCATCAAGGTCCTGTTAATGAGGAAGAGCAAGGTTCCCAACCGTGACCATTGATCATAATCATGCAACATGCCATAGACATTAGCCAGAGATAAAACACTTGTACATTTAGAATGTACAAGCATTACAAACACAATAGAACTTTGTCATCTCACATAGTCAAAATGTGTTGTTTCTGAAATACAATCTACCTGTAAGGATGCAATTAAACTAAATCATAGGTGTAACGAGTGAGGGGTGAGGGACGGGGGATGGGGGATGGTGGGGGGGGGTGACATGTTCAATATTCAAAACAGTCATATCTGTCCCCCCCAATAATTTGTAGATGTAAAACATTTCCTTTCATTATGTCCCCCCCAATATTTCATATGTGGTTACACCCTTGAACTAAATTCAAAAGGGCGCAGGCCCTGCTCCAACTCTCTCCACTTCAGATCTCCACCATGGGAATGCTCAGGCAAAGAGCAAACAGGAAGTGACCAAGCCAGTATGCCAGTCATTAAATGCATACACCCAGCCGAGGATGTCCAACAACAACGAGAGTATGACTGGGGCAGATGAAACCCCTACATAAAGAGTAAATGGATGGCACAAAAATGAGCCAGCTATAAATGTAGAATTTATAGAACTAGCCATCCACAGGGCACAAGTGATAATTGGAATATGAGCATAAAAACAATATAAACCATATGCCATGGCCGTCTCAGTCACCAGATCTCAACCCAAATGAACACTTATGGGAGATTCTGGAGCGGCGCCTGAGACAGGATTTCCACCACCATCGACAAAACACCAAATGATGCAATTTCTTGTGGAAGAATGGCGTTGCATCCCTCTAATAAAGATCCATACACTTGTATAATCTATGCCAAGGACAATTGAAGCTGTCCCGGTGGCTCGTAGTGTCCCAATGCCCTATTAAGACCCTTTATATGGGTGTTATATATTTTGACAGTTACCTGTACCATTCTCATATCGCAGGAACAATAAGCAAAATGTTTTTATTTATGTTTTAACATTTATTTTACATTGAAATTTGATGGCCAATTGTACCCTCTTCTAATTCAGCTACCCATTCCTCTCGTACCGCAAGTTCACCACCGCAACTCTCGACCATCAGTGATAAAGACACTGAACCGCCTCCTCCAAGACAAAACTCTAGCCATCGACTGTAACTCAGAGCTGTTCCCTCCCCCCCATCCCCAGGGGGCAGACAGCCAATCACCGCCCCTGAACGGGACTCATGGCCAAAGCCAGCCTGGCGCAGCCGGGACTCGAACCAAGGCTGTAGCAGGTAACCTGCACTTAGAACAAGTGCCTTTACTGGTTGCACCAAATTAAACATTTATAATGTATACAGTAAAATAATAGGCACATGGTCCAGTGACATAGTTAAATCTCTAAATGGATATTGCACTGATGTTTTACGGCACTTGGCAATCTCTTATTTTGGTTTCCTATGCCAACTCAGAATTATGTTTTTGCAGAAACCTTTGGGTTCGGAGTGGCATGGCTCTGCACCACCTAAATATATATCTTGCTTTAACACCACTAGCTTGGTATGTTAGTTAAGGAAAGGTTACCTGGGCATGTATCTGTCTTGAGATGAATGTAACAGTGACATACAGGTAACTACCTAATGTAAATATATAATATAACTATAAATGTATAATTTAATATATTCATTGCCTAATATAAATGGGCTAATATAAAGGTAAGGTGACACTTGAGTAAATGAGGGATCTTTTAAATGGGTGCAGTACCGCAAGTGTCTGTTGGGGGGTGCCACGACTGCCCTCCCTTTTCCCAATGAGCCCCTCTCCAGCGGGTACTCTCCTAGCTAGGGCCGGGGATGTTTGAGTGATGCAGTTACCTGTATGGAAACATTTACATCTCTATACTTTGTAAATTTATTACAGAAGTACTATGGCCAAAAAAATATGTTGGACTTGAATGAATAAATGCTGGACACAATATCTTAGGCCAATCTGTTTCTGTTTTAGGGAAGCCCTGCTACTTATATTTGTCTGGGTGTCATATACATGTTTAACCACGAGAGGGCGAGGTGAAGGTCTAAATGTCCTTTATGAACAAAATGATGTTTCTAGCGTTGTGATATTGTACATGTTCGTTTTCTCTTTCTGTTTGCTGTTCAGAATCTCTTCAATTCAAAAACACAGAGCTGGGTGACTTGACAGTTTACCTCGGTCCTCAAGAGTAAAAGTGAAAAATTCATTCTCTGACTCAGTGGTATGTGTTTTCAATGCCCTAGGTGTCGAGTGAACAAAAATGTTGTATTTGCCAGTCTCAGGGTACAGGGACCTATGGAGCAACTGCATCCAAAATAGTCTCTTCCTTTAGCAAACTGTGCCCTTATAGGCAGGCCCGGCAAAAGAAATGAGAAACAGCTGGACTAAAAACAAATCAAACCTGTGCATGCCTGCAGGCGAGGCTGCTGCTATCTATGGTGCTGAAGGCCTCCCAGGATTTGGGAGACATCTCTGACAACAGCCAAAGAGAAGGAGCAGCCTCACCAAAAACCTTCTGAGCTAGTTACAAGCCAACTTACTAATTACCTAGTTGTTTGATGTGAGGGAAACAAAGTTTGTCCCTTGATGATGTGATGAAAGTATTACTTCCAGATCATAACACACTAGGGCAGGGCTGACACACAAAAAAGTTTCGCAGTTGGAAAAAGCATATTGTGTGGCACCACCCTAACCACAATTGATAATTTACCATTTATAAGCTTTTGTCTTTTGGGAGACACTTTTATCCAAAGCTACTTACAAAAGTGCATTAAAATGGCTAGAGATCATCACTGGAGCTATAAATCAATCATCTACAGTCCAATCGTTGTCATCGTCAAAACTCATGCTACAAAACCTGTAATGCAAAGGGGGAGAGGAAGGGTTTGATTTTTTTGTTTTAACTACTGCTCCGGCAGTGAGAAAAAGAAACAAGCAAGAGCAATCAATCTATCAGGCAAGAGCAAAAGAACAGCAGAATGTTTTTTCCCTCTCCTGCAACCAGTTATTTTGTGAATTAAAGAATTTGGAGAGAAGATATTGTGTTGATACAGCAATTGTGTTGAACAATTTACAATATATTTTCCTGCTGGTATTGAAATATACTCAGATAATTATTCTTAGTTAGTATGACAGTTATTTTAATTAAAGGAAATGATGTGAGCATGTTTTTTTTCTTAATAAAATTGAAAAAAATGATCCATTCTCCAAACATTATAACAGCTGGTGAGATATGCACGAACACAGCCATTGTGTATAACTGCATCCAAAAATGTAACCCTCCGATTTGTAATCCTTTTCTTTGTGTTCACTGATCATTACAGCTCTGGGTTTTGTTTCCTTCTTGGCCTCAACTGTAGTTTACGGAAGTAATGATGTAATGGGCCATTGGGCAGTAAAAATGCAATGGGCCATTGAACACTTCCAGTTTTGGGCATGTCCTCAGTTTATTTTTATGAGCGTGCTTATTTGTTAGCTACCTGACTAATAAAAATTTAAGAGTAACTAAAAGCTATAAGTTACCTTTTATATCTCTGCCTGTCACTCTTACTTTTCCCACCTGGCAAGTGAAGACTGTTGTTTTGGCTGGAAGGCCCGTAAGCGAATAAACTCTGTTGGCATAGTGTCACATTTGAGCTGCCATGGATACTTTCTCTGGGATTTGATTGCATATTTAGCATAAACCTGTTCCTTGAAACAAACTGGCACAAAATGACCGGAGATTAACCTTGAATATCTCTTTTGGGGCGAAGTCCCATCAGATGTTGTGTGCCCACTGCTTCAGCAAGTCAAGTTTAGATATTGGAAATGAATGAAACTAAGGTCTTTGGAAGGTTGAGCTCTTTTATTACAACATCCAAACACCGCATGTAAAAACAAAATCCACTACGTCAGGTTTACCAAGATTTAGGCCTGGATTCAATCAACATTTGTCCATAACTTTGTATGTAAAGGACAAGTGCTGATCGAATCCAGGCCATGGATTCAGCTAGCTTAAAATAAACAAAATACCTCAGGACTGAAATTATGGTAATTGTCATTATAATAGGGAACCATTGATCTGTGTAGTGTCCACCCCATACTCAGTAAAGCCAGTGGTACAGTACTACTCAAGCAATAATCAATAGCCTTTTCACAACTTATTTTTGTGGTATGGAGTTCAGACCTCTACCACAAGGGGCCGATCAAGCCTTTATCTCAACCAGATGTTTTGAACAACAATTATCTTGCTCAAAATCATCCCTGTTAATTACTCAATTACACGAACACTCATTTAATCAATTAAGCTATACAAGAACTCTCATGTTTTTTTGGAAAATCCATTGTTAAATGAAAATGTCAACCAAGAAAAGGTATCTTTTTTTTGTTGCAAATAAGGGTGGGACAAACTATCCATGGTTGAAGATACTTTGAATGGACAATCAGCAAAGGCACATCACCAATTATATAATGAAGTAGCTTACTTTTTAAAAGGTCTGTTATTAACCTTGTAACCTGTTATTAACCTTGTGCTTCTGAACAGGTGTTGTGAAAGATGGAAGCGCAATCATATTTGTAGATGGCGGAGTGAAACATTATGCTCTATTTTATTATTTTATTATTATGATTTATCTTTAGTTTATTGCCCACAGATGGGTCTTATGTGTTTTGCACAACTTACAAAACACATAATTTAATTTTAGGCATTTAGCAGATGCTCTTATCCAGAGCAACTTACAAAAAGTGCATTTATACGTGGTAAGATTAAACATGGTTAGTGCAAGAACAGTGTTAGTGTAGTAACATTGTAATGAACATCATTGTTGGCCGCTGCACACCATAGTGACTGCAAGTGGCGATTAGCTTATGGTTTTATGGTCTTTTTTAAAAAAGAATAAAAATAAAATAAAGAACTAACTAACTTTTCTTTCCCTGTGTTTCAGTAAAACAAACTGTGCAACTGGAATTAGTGCTTGCATGTGCCTGATTGATTAAATCAGTAGCTAGGTAATCAAATTAGTAAATTAGGATTGAATTAGGACATGATTGCAGCAATTTACTTTTTGTTGAAAACCCATGGCATCCCCTTGGTGATGGAACCCATGAAAACAAGTTGTGAAAAAATAACACTGGCTGGTAGTGTAGTGTAGTGTAATGGTTAGGGAGTCAGGCTTGTAACTCAGAGGTTGCAGGTTCAATTCCCAGGTGGGGCATTGCTGTTGTACCCTTGAGCAAGGTACTTAACCTGAATTGCTTCAGTAAAATATCCAGCTGTATGAATGGATTGTATATAAAGAAATGTAAACTGTGTAAGTCACTCTGGATAAGAGCGTCTACTAAATGCCTAAAATGTAAATGTAAGAAGGACCATGATAACAGAGAACATGCATGTAAAATTCAACCTACTGAACATCAAACTGCTCCAATGGAGAATATACTGACATATTAAATAATAAATTA
The DNA here is from genome assembly GCA_029706075.1 of Aldrovandia affinis. Taxonomy (NCBI): domain Eukaryota; kingdom Metazoa; phylum Chordata; class Actinopteri; order Notacanthiformes; family Halosauridae; genus Aldrovandia; species Aldrovandia affinis. The sequence continues at coordinate 1,220,170 of JAINUG010000072.1, forward strand.
ATATTACAGAAACAATATAACTTAATATCAAACTGCAAAAAAACATAAGTCATTTTGTAAAGTTTCTAGACAGAGATCCAAACCCTGGAATGTAGAAAAGTTGTCATTTAGGGGCATTTTCAGACCATTATTTAAAGATGAAAATCAACACTTTTTTTAATAGAAACATTTCAAACAGCAGAGAAAGACAGCTGGGTTTGGCAGGGGCAAGTCTGAACATGTGACAAATGCACAAGTTCCATAATAGATGCAACCTTTAACTTTTCAGCTCATCATTCTTTTGGCTGCCAACCCATGCCTTATAAATGAATTCAATAGCATGTAAACTCTCTGGAATTTCTTTATCAACTTTTTCTTTAAAAATAACAAATGTTGCTTTTACCATGGCACAGCACAAGACCAAGAAGTCAAGATAAGTCTTGAAGTGATAGTATACGTTTTAAAGACACTGTGCTGTTAAAACACATTTTTGCTAACTCTAATAACATTGGAGGGGTAATTCATTTTTAAACATATTTGTGTTGCATCTAAATGTATAAAAGAAAACTTTAGAACCACCTTATCTTTCAACATTTTAGAGAATGAGTCAAACCACCATGGATGTGACAGTTGCTCCAACACAAACCAATGCCTTACTGTATCCAAAAGAAAATCAATATTCTTGTGGTAAATTTTAATGAAATACTTGACAGTATGTCAATACAACATTCGATTTTATTCCCAATAGGGGGTGTTTAGACATACAACTATGTATGAGTACACATCATTGAATGTTATTATTTAGTTATTTAGCCATTTATCAACCACTGAATTGAAAGAATACAAAATCTATTTAATCAACATCCTTTCGGTCAGGTATGCCCCAACAGTAATGCTTCCAAACTTTTACAGTGTGTGAGTAATGAGTGATTATTAATATTGGAGAATGGGAGTGCCTTTTCAGATAAGCTTTGGTACACACCTCTATCAGTGGGATTGCATCAGCTCAAAACAGCTCTTGTTATCTCAAGGTAACTTCAGCCCTATACGTTATTTTCTTTATGCTATGAGTTGTGAGGGCATTTCCCTTTCCAAAGAAATTTCAGGAGAGATACTGTACATCACCCCCCAATATCCCAACAGAGGGAGGTGAGAACGGAAGAAAGTAGAAGTGGAAATGTTTTTCTTTTTATGTAAAATTAAAACAAGTACGAAAAATCAAAATCAAAGATCCATTCAAATTTCCTTAAGATGAAATGTTGAAACAGTAATATGTAATGATGGATCTATACCAAAATAATGAAATTAAACCTCTGCCAATGTTCAGTTTAAGGGGGGAAGTGTTGAGTCAACTAATTCATTTTATAATATGAAACATGAAGTATAAGTGTTAATGCAAATATGAACATTATGTAATGTAGCTGAGATACATGGAATCGAATTCTCGCCATTAGCCACATGTGGCAAAACATTTTCAGCATACAATGCTATTTGATTGGACATGGAATTTAATATTACAGGTGACGTACGTTTTCGCCTGTCAGGTTGCTTGTGCTATCGTTTGAACTGGTCAAATTGGAATATAAGGTGAACATTTAATTCCCATTAGGATCGTGGTTATATGTTTAATAGGTTGCATCAACAACAGTGTGCAAAAAAATCCGATGCAATATATAGAGTGGTTAGCTTCAGTAGGCTAGTCAACTACTGTTCAAGTGTGCGCGAGCAGAAATGTTACGGCCAAAAAATCGAGTGGTCATGGAGGTTGGCCTAAAACATGAAATCCGCCGCTAGATGTCAGCATAACACATGCTATTTCTAACTTTTACTCAACGTGCAAACAGACACGATACTTAACGATTGACTGTCAATGTGATAATGATCACTTGTGTTTCTGAATGATTAAATCGTTTCAGTTTTAAAACTTTATTTAATCGATTTTCTACAAGTATTAAATGTATTTAGCATGCCGTTCTTACCTTTTCAAATGACTCGTGTGACTCTATGAATCACTCCCAAATGTATAAAACTATCATGTTGTTAAAATCGTCGATATTACAACAATTCTTAATCAGCATCAATCGTGTTTTTTATTAGCCTATTGTATGTGCCTTTCGTGCAGAATAAACGTTTTCAACATTCATCGCCTTAGTCACTCAATGCTTAATATTTAGTTGTCCCAACTTCTGTAACCCCAAGTCCCCCTTCCCTTTTCTCAGACTACTCCAGTAAAGAGACAGATTATCACAGTTGGACTCATATTCTTTCAAATAAAAACGAATCAAGGTTGCCCGTATTATGTTACCTTACTCTGCATGTTTGTTGTAGCCTACGTAACAGCTGACCTGCATGATTTTGTTTTATATTTTGAGTTTTAGGCCTGAGCTACACAGCGTGTTATCCCAACATCCATAAAAACCCTTAGAGATGTGTGTATTGCGTCGGGATTTACGGTAGACGTTTTGTTATTGAGGTCAGTGGAGAAAAATGCAACTTTCGATGTAAAAGTCTCAGATACGAAGTGCTACATTCGGAAGAATTAGCAAAAGCATCTTGACTAATTGACGTTAATTGACCATAATAGCCATGTACCAGAACATAAAAGAGGTCCTGATTTAGATAATTAAGAAAGCTTTTGAAATTCAGCAATTAAGGAAAAGACATTCCCCAGGGGAAACATGTTATGATTCTAATTGCATGTACCTTGTGCACTGTAATTTCTCCTAATTATCGCTGTAAGGTGCGCTCACCTATAGACGGAGGGAGGGGTGGGGGGTTAATTTAGTCTGTAAGCATTTCAGGACTCATTAACGTGAATATGCTTATTCTATCCGTATATAGCTATATAATTTTTTTTATCTTGTAATGTTCAAGGGACAGTGGATATTGTGCGGATCCAGTGGTGTTCTACTTTTGTTTGAGGGGGTGGGGGTGAGGGTGGGGGGTTGTTTAATGGAGCTACAGAAATGAATAAATAATAATAATAATAATAATAATAATAATAATAATACATTTAATGTCTGTTCAATACAGTGGTTGTACCTGGATTTAGGCCCAACCACTGTATTTAACATAGATTCTGTGTGCATTTAGGCTATTTCGGGTGATATTTGTATATCTACACATATACACTAGACGTGGAAGGGTACCTGATTTTGCCCGGTCTGAAAACAGTCATTGTTGCAACAGCAGCGGACGCCAGTGGGGGCTGTCCGCCGTGTCACCACCAGAAGACGCTGTCATTCTAAAAGGTTGAAGGGATCGAAGCCAAAGGAATACACTTTTTTTAATTCGTAAATGGAATGTGCATGTACCTATTTTTGTTTGGGGTGCCTTTAATTCGGATGACTGTGTCAGATGTTATAATCAATCACGTGACTGTGTTTTACTCAGATGTACCCCAATAAATGATTTTTTCAGTCTATATTTGTTATTTTTTATTAATTTTTGAGAAATTAAATTTATATATAAATTTAATTGGAGGCATTTAAAATATATTGAAATCATTCAAATATTTCAAGCCTCGCCAAGATGGAATGCTTAGAAGGGGCAATCAATCAGGGTGATATTTTGAACCAATAACATACTAATCTAACTATAGCCAAGTGAATAATTGGGCCTAGAATCTTGAATCCATGTGTGCAACCTGCTCTAAATGCCTCGCTGTCTGTAATACATTATTTCATTGTTTACCTAGCTAGTCAATTATTCATTTAATTTCTTACATTTCACACATAAACATGGTTTTAATAACAAATATATTCTTCATACTGTATACTAATGTGCCCTAGTCTACAGGGTTACTAGTAAGCTTTATATTGACCTCATTACCTAATATATAACTATTCAAACTGGCATATTTGTTCTTAATGTTTAGTTAGGAATGTAGCTAAATGTTTAGAGCATTTTGTGCAGCACATTACCTACGACCTAAGCTAAGGTCTCTTTTTCTCAAGCTTGTGTGGATAGGTAGGTTACCCTTCTTGATTGTTATTATGTTTTTATTATGCTAGTTAGCAAAATTACAATTCAGAAGATTCAATAGAACATGCATGACATTACTTCAAACCTTGTCTAAGCAGACACTAAACCTCTGGTGCTGGAAAATGGAAAATGTCTTTGAAATATTTCCTTTCTGTCATTGTTCCTCTTTTTCTTGGAGCAATCATACATGCTAAATAACTAGCAAATGTGATTGGCATTTCCACAAACTATCAAGTAAATATAGCTATCTAACAAGCTACAACAATAATGTTAATATAAGCCCACAGAAGGTGTTGGGTTGTTCTGTAGTTAGCTATGCAATTATATATGATATTTTTTACATGACATTATGCACAATTCCATTAAATGGTGTATTCGTCTGATTTCATAGTGGAATACAGTGGTATGTCACTATGCTTTTGCTCCTTTCCAGCAAAAGCTGAAAATATGTATTTTCTGACAGACCTCAGTTGCTACTGGCTTAGCTAATTGTCCTGCTGCCCTTTTGAAATAAGTCACAGCTAAGTTAGCTAAGTTATTTATTTCGATACTTGTTTGTTCATATATAGCTTTATATACCACTATTAGTGAATGTTTGCTAGCTAGCTAAATTATAGCCACTGCAGATTTCCGTTTTAGGTCTATGGATTACTGCAACCTGGTTTCACAATGTAATGGACATTGGATGTATCTGACTCTTTACTGCCTCCAACAGGTTCATTATGTTAATTTCGTGCATGATACTTCAGTGACCCAGAAAGTTAATGCCATACTGCTCTTAAATAAATTGTTGTTGCATTAACTGATAACACACAGTGATAACATGATTGTTTTCCCAAGATGCAATGCAATGTGAAAATCTAAAATGTTTAGAATGTTTAGCTTCCAAAATTCAAGCTAGTAGGCAACTTAGACTTCCTTTGAAATGCTACAATTATTGAAATAGCTAACTTTAAGTTTAATGTTAAAACATTTTAACCATTAGCCTTTGACATTGACATACCATTATTCCACCATGTCTACCCTATGAACACCATAATTTGTCAGTCCTAATTACCCATAACATAACATGCAAAATGCATGAACTCTTACCATATGTACTTACCATGTACAATTTCGCCATGTAATACATACCTAACCTTGCTTATCACATATTTTCCCTACAATACAACATTGACCTTACCATATAATACTGTACTCGCAAATATAAAACAGTTAAATACTTTTTCAAAAGTTGCAATTACTTTCACATACAAACAAATATTTCATGAAACTTTACCATTCTAGTTATTATTGTTCTTGAATAATAAAATAGTAATATCTAAAGAAGTAGTGATATTGGAAGCAGAACGACTTTTGTTGTTATTGTTCTTGTCTGGTCTTTGTCAAGGTGCAACAGTAATCGGACTGGCAATCTGAAAAATGTATCTAGGAAGATGTTTTGATGCGGTGTACACAATTATGTACAGCTAACAATGAGCTGTACATCATTATAATTTATTAAATGAAAAAATGCTGACAGACATGTTTATTTGCTTTGAGATGTAATGAGTAAACATGAATGAACCTGCATCGTGTCTATCTCTAAAGCAAATGTAGTGCATGTATAGTTTTACGTATACCGATTAATAATGGAATAAAAATTGGTAAGGTAATGAAAATTCATTTTAATCATGTGTGAACTTTCTGGCCGTTTGTGTACAAACAAAGTGGCGTTTGAATTATATATAGTCTTTAAACGTGTTATAAACATTGATGGAACATAGTTTTGTTGGAGGCTGCATCAGTGTCGCTGCATTTGCGGATGCGATTGAGACAATCTTGCTTATTCTTAAAGATGTCTCTAATTGCTCACACAGAACATTTTATAGCATATGCTGGTCACGCTCGATATCTTGACCTGCGATGCGCAGGTGAAGAGTTAGTTTCCATTTAATAACTGATGGTGTTCCTGCCTACTTGCAGTGGCCTTTAGGTGTAGTGCGTTTTTTAATCAGCCATGGGCCAGTATGGCGATGGATCGTTGTAAACCAATTTGTATTTGTATTTAATTTGTTTAAATTGTACACCAATCTACTGAAAGCATATTCAGTGCGCCTGGTTCACAGAAAAACGCGGGAACTATCGTGATTTTGTGTTGATGTTATTGTTATTATTGTTATTTGATTATTATTATTATTATGATTACGGTTATGATGATTATGATGATACTGATCATTGTAATTATTGTTGTTTTTATTAATATTATGATGATGATGATGATTATTAGTAGTAGTAGCGTTATTATGAGTATTATTATTACTGTTGTTGTTGATATTAGTAACATTAATGTTGCTATTGCTACTGATCTATGACTAGGCCTAAATCACGGTGTAATTTACCGTTAGAGTAGATAAGGGCACTTATGCCGTTCTTCAGTTTTTTATTTAATCTGTGTTTGTATTTAGTAGACATCACCTGCCTGCCCATTACAACAGCAAAGATTAGGACGAATATCCCCATGTTCAGCGTGACGCTCTGCTAGCTGTAATAACGTGGAGTGGACTGCAAAGTGAGTCAGCCGACTGTGAGCTGAGCTGAAATCCTCGCGAGCTTAAGTTAGCCTGCCGTCAACACGCTTCCTCTTCATTAACGCGTTCCCTTCTTTTATAGTCATTTCACATATTGATACTTTCCTTACAGTGGGTTTTGATATTTTGCGTGCTTTTGATTCTCCTTTCTTTGTATTGTTTATTGGATGTCATCGGCAGTAATTTGTCTGATCAGTTTTTATGGAAGTGTATTCAGTCTTTTGTTATTAAGAATAACTGTTCGGTGAACTAGAGAATTGTGTTATATGCGTGAAGATGACAACTGGATAGTATAATAATAATAATAATAATAATAATAATAATAATAATAATAATAATAATAATAATAATAACAATAAGAAGAACACGAATAAGAATAATAACAATAAACATAGCTTAGTCGGATACTGAGATGTTCATGTTCTTTTATTTAGCCTATCGGTCGTTCCTCGTTTATAGTAGGCTACATTGGCTTTGGTGTGGGATTCATTCAATCCAAGACAGAAGGGACGCAGTTAAATCAGTCTTGAGCTTCGGTAGGACATTTGATTGAATTAATTGTTTGATATTTTGTCTGCATCCATGTAGCAAAGATTAGGACGAATATCCCCATGTTCAGCGTGACGCTCTGCGCCTTACCATTCCAACTTGATTAACAACGCTGACACGTATTGTTGTGGAATGCATCGTTTGTCCATTTCATTAGCTGGTCACTTAATTGGCAAATGATCCATTTAGAATACCCATACGTTACCCTCCAGGTGAAAGCAACGGTTAAAAAGCTTCTCGTCAATGATGCCTTTATAATTAAGAAATGCATCTCAATGGGCACCTTTGATTCTTATCTGAAGGGAATGAATCGTAAGGAAAGTGTTTAGACGTGCCGAGCATATATGAATTCTGTGCGCTTGGTACACCTATTGACATTCACCGGGCTTAATTTGGGCCCAGTCTGGACGAATTCGTGTAAGACCAACACACTTTGTCATTAGTTATGGATACAATACACTTAACGTGCTCCTTTGCCCGATACACATACATACACGGTGCTCATTGAAAGCAACGAAAGATATAGGCTATTTGATTTGGCAAAACAACGTGTAATTCTCTCTTAAATGAGAAGTTGGACAAAACTTATTGCATCCTCAGGTTCAAGCTCCCAATACACTTAATCATTTTGCGTGTGAATAATTAACTAATATTATGGTGAACACATTATTATTATATTCAAATATAATATTTATCCGAGAAATAACCTTGGAGTATTATCATATTCCAAGTGTGTCGTGAGTCAAAGACTCAAGACTAAAGCAATACATTAATAGTTATTGAATCGAATAGGATTTATTCCATTTAAAAGTTTAAAATAGATAGTCTTGTTCTGCTGGATATAATTACTCTACAAAATAAGATTTCCGCCTGATGATCTCACTACATACAAATATTATGTTCATTGTTTTCTTCAGAATAAATCGGACTCAACTATGAATTCTTAGTGACTTTAAATAGAAATGCGCTTTGGCCTCTGGTTTAAGTCTTGGTGAACTGTGCATATTATCACTTTTATTTGCTTTTTCACTTGCGCATTTTTTTGCGCAAAAATGTAAAAGCGCAGTGCAAATCATTTTGATCAGTATCATTTAATCATTTTTGCAAGACAATACTAAATACCAACGCGTGAGGATGCAGCAAAGGTTCAGGTAACTTTCTCTATTGAGCTATGTGACGTGGACAGGCACACAATTGATAGATATCAAACACATCAAGCTTGATGGAAATCTACATTAAAATGTATGTATTCGTTAAGACATTTACATTTATTTTATTTTTATATTAAGCGTTGTGTTATTGATGAATTACCTCACTAACCAACTTGCACACCTCCGCAAACCTTCCTGTCACGACCAGGCTGCGTCAATAGTCAGCTTTCCTGGTGCAGACGTATGGTTGGGTATAGTCTGTGGATCTGTATAGCTTTAATGAGCGAGATGGTGATTGATTCTGTCAGTTCAGCATTGTAGCTGAAACGATTCAGTGGAACCACCATGGCTTCCATGGCACCCCTCTCTTGCTGAGGCTTGCCGCGTTTCAGAATTTAGGATTTTTAGGATTATAGATATGCCCATATGAATCCAGAAATAGATTGAATAGGGTAAGTCATTCCCATTCACTTTACAAGCGAATGTGAATGATTATTCCTCCAATTAAAGCGCACGATCGATCGAACACCTGTTAATACAATCACTTTATGCCTCTGACATCGATGAAAGGCAATATATTAAATGGACGGTTTTGATCCCGTTTCCAAAACTGAAACAATTAACCTAATTGTATTAGTAATAACACTAATAATAATAAATAAATAATAATAATAATAATAACAGTGTTGTTGTTGCTATGCTGTTGTTATTTATGCTTGTATTTGTGTTCATTAACTACAGATAAACGGAGCACAGCCTTTCGTCATGGATGGGGGGGAAGGGGGATGGGGGGGAGTTGAGCGCAAGGTACCTTACGATCAACACGTAAAAATGATGTTGGGGTGTGTGATGGATAGGGCTGCTTTGTATTGTTGCCCTGACTGCCGATGCCCCGCCTCTGATGGCAGCCTTAAACCTGGCGCCCAGTTGAAACAAACGAAAGCCAGCCCTGAGCCTCCACTCAATCCAATTAAGGCGGACTTCAGCCACTCTCATAGGTGTTCATCCAGAAGCATCGACGTAGAGACAACGGGTACAGAGGGCTTTGACCAAAAAAAAACAGAGGGAGAGAATTTGCCCTGCCTTTTAATTTCCCTCTCTCCAGCCGCTGAACAATGTCGATGAGCCCCAAGCATACGACTCCTTTTTCTGTTTCCGATATCTTGAGTCCCCTTGAGGAGAGCTACAAGAAAGTAAGTATGGAGGGTAACAACTTGGGGGCTCCTCTCGCCACGTATCGACAGCCGCAGGTTTCACAGGCGGCAATGCAGCAGCATCATATGGGCCACAACGGGACGGTGTCCGCAACTTACCACATGACCGCAGCTGGGGTATCGCAGCTGTCACACACCGCAATGGGGAGCTACTGTAACGGCAACCTGGCAAATATGAGCGAGCTTCCGCCTTACCAGGACAGCATGAGAAACAGCACCCCGGCCACCGGCTGGTACGGAGCCAATCCGGACCCGCGCTTTTCGACAAGTAAGTGGAATTCTGCTCTTTCTTTATTAACTTAGTGCATTTTAAGGTGTCTCGAAACAAAGTGGCTGTGGTATTTAGAGCAGATACTGAAGCTGAACGGAAAATAATGTTTGTTTATATTTGCGAAAACTCTACCTACTTTGAGCTATCAAAGACAGGTTCCTGGGAGGCTAATAGGCTACTAATAGGCTAGGCGATTTTGAGAAGTACAGTTTGCGTTTTCTATTGAGCGACTGGAAACTACGTCTCTTCCTTAACCACCCTTTCCCTTTTACGTCGAAGGTTGTCGTTGCGCTCCTGTCACACTAGTGCGTAAATAACAAACCGAAATATTACCATTGCTCATTAAGCTGAAGGTCGTCCAAATGTTCAAAATCATGTGTGCAAGGTCTAGTCATTTTAGTTGAATTACTTCTAGCTGTTTGACTTGCCCATTCCGTTTTACATTGACTTAAAGTAATTGTGTACATTGGAGATGGTGCTAAATAATGTATACTTGCACATCCCCCCCCCCCAAACTCAACTTTATTTGTAATTGAATGCATGGTAGCCTATAATTTGAACTCGGAATGGATCAAATACATTTTATAGCTATGTGTTTATATTATGGTGCGTGTGTGTATGTGACAGAGAGAAAGATTCTTCAAAAAGTATTGTGAAAATGGTGGTGGAGGGGGGTTAATGTGTACCTGCAGTCGTGTGTTACAGATGTTTCATTTTCATCCTTAATATTGCAACTTTCTAGTCTAATTATGTATTCATTTTCCACGTCACATATGCCCCAATACATGGCGAAATTGCTAATATTATTATTATTATTATTAGTGTCATTACGTCGAGTATTGTCAGTAATAAGACATTCTCTCTTCTTTCAGTCTCTCGTTTCATGGGTTCACCCTCAGGCATGAACATGAGCAGTATGGGAAGTCTGGGTTCCCTGGCTGACGTGGGGAAAAGCATGGGCCCTCTGTCCAGCGCCCCGCGGAGGAAGCGGCGCGTGCTCTTCTCACAAGCTCAGGTTTACGAGCTCGAGAGAAGGTTCAAGCAACAGAAATACCTCTCCGCGCCGGAGCGAGAACACTTGGCCAGCATGATCCACCTCACGCCGACCCAGGTCAAAATTTGGTTCCAGAACCATCGATACAAAATGAAGAGGCAGGCCAAAGACAAGGTCTCCCAGCAACAAATGCAACAAGACACAGGCTCCTGTCAGCAACAACAACAGTCGCCCCGGCGCGTGGCCGTGCCCGTGCTGGTGAAAGACGGCAAACCATGTCAGGGAGGTACACACACCCCGACCTCTGCCACACAGAACCACCACCAGCAGGCCAGTAATGTAATGATCGTATCCAGTAACAGTTCTACAATGGGCCAGCATCAAAACCAACAGGTGGTCAGCGCGGGCCACTCTCCAGATTTAGTTCAACACTCCACTTCCCCTCCATCGCTTCAGACCCAGGTGTCCGGGTTGTCTCACCTTAACTCTTCGAGCACTGAGTACAGCGCGGCCCTTCCGTGCTCGGCTCTGTTGTACGGCAGGACATGGTGACAACAGCGAAAGCGGCTATATACAGACAAGAGAACAGTTATCGTGTATCTCTCCACACTACAAAAGTTTGTTTTTTTATTTTTCTTTGACAAAACAGTGGTTTACCTTCAGCTGGATATTTAGACAACTGACAGAGGGAATCAAGAAGAAAAAAACTACAAAAAAACTAAAACAAGTGTTACCAAGTGGATGCGCAAGTTGGAAGTATTTATTTTGATTAAACCGAGGACGGGTTAAGCTCCAAAATAATTGTTTCAGAGGAACAATGCAACGCTCAAAATGCTTTGTGTGTGTGTTTTTTTGTTGGAAAAAACGAGCAGATTCCAATTGGGACTCGGTTGGGCTTTCTCAAACTATTTAAGGGAGACAAAAAGTCTCTGATTTCTAATAGATTTTTATGTAACACGTAGCTTGTATATTTCTGTAAAAGGTTTGAATTGGATACATAGTTTTTAGTAATCTGTATGTACAAAGTTTTTATCGACATTGAAGGTTGCTTGTATTATATTTAGGTTTCATTGTTATTTGTACATTTTATTTTGTTGTATCGTACATAGTTATTTGCCATAAATATAGTCATACATCATATTAATAAATTATGAAAATAAATTGATATCCCCTTTATTGAACCTGGCTGTATGATGAAAGTTATTCTGATTTACATATGGGGATGACATTAATCCAGCTGGCTAAGTATGCACTAACAATCAGTAAAATGGGAAACATAGCCTAATACCATAAACGATTAGCCTATAAGGTCAAAGTAATAATAACAACAACAACAATAATAATAATTACATTTCTTTGATAATGAGGGCTTCAATTTTCAGAGTAGGAGTAGGCTAATTAGGCATATAGTCAAAAGCAAAACGCTGTGCATCACCTGTCGTTTTGATCAGAAGTGATCAGCCTACTTAATTCTTTTTTTGAGATTAGTCGTCGCCTAAACATGTAAAAATGAGCATGTTGATTTGGTGCGTTTACCAAGTGTGTTTATGTGGAGGTAAACAAATTATTTTGCAATGCTTCTGTTTTGCTCATATTTTGGCTTATAATGTGTTTTATTTAAATGCGGAAAGTAATTCAATCAGTACAGGAATATTATAAGACCCGGTAAGAAATGAAAACGCTTTGTATATGTAAACAATGTAGAATATCTTTGTCGTGTAGCAACGGGCAGTCCAAAGTCTAAGTGCAGTGACGATTAGTATCTCAAGGAAAGTAACTCGGAGTCGCCCCTTATATGGTGTACTAATGTTGTTGCCCTATATGTCACAAAATATTAGTGTTATTAGTAAGCATTCACCACGTTTGTTGATAATAATTGAAATATTTACACGGTTTTATTTTTGGTTGAGAACTGAATCCAAGGGTGTGTATGTAGCTATGTAGTCTACATATTTATGCGAAACAGATCTTGTAAAACGCGCGCACATAAACTGCATACTTGTATTAATGGGATATTGTGTACATAAGCTTATCTCGTTTAGATCAAACTAGGTAAACTCGCCGCTCGGCCTTTTGTAGATTAGGCGGCTCTGTGTGTGTGCGTGTGTGTGTGTGTTTCGTTTGTATGCATGAATCAGTAAGGGTGAGTCATGGGCCCCTTTTTAAAGTAATTGATATAAAATAAACAATCCTCAAAGAACATCTATCAATCAAATCCCTGTCCAAACAAGCCCGTTACCCTTAATTAAACTGAACAATTTTACTGCTCTTATCGGAGGTGTCATTATCAATAGTCGGGAGAAAAATAAAAAGCTCCCTGTTGACAGGTCAATAGGCCTACTATAAATCACAAACTTACTTCAAAAAAAGGTATGCCGCAATCCATTACTTCCGTCGACGCCCGCTTCCAATTGTGAATATAAGTTCAACTGCGCTATTTGTATTTGCTTGCGTTGTTTGTTTATGTTTTTCAGTATTCTTTCGGTCATTCGTTTTTACGATTAATGATATACACCAACGCCTTTTAATAACAATAATAATAATGATTACTAAATACGAATACAAATGTGTCTTATCTACGATAGGCTACTACCATTTCTGTGGCGTTTTCTAAAGTTTGTGGCCTGGACTATTCCACGTTGACTAAATGTTCTCTATATTGTGTTCTATAGTGTTTCTATAGTTACTCGCATACCCTATATAGCCTATGAGTTATGTGGAAACCCTAGGCCTACATACATAACAAAATACACACTTTTTTAATTGTTAAATTCAGCTTAACCTTTTGTGAGATATTTATCTAGAACATGCATATTAATTGGCTTTGAATGCTTATTCATCAAGTTGAATATCCACACAATAAATATTATTTGGGCAAATTAGAGTTTATTCACGTGGCAGTGGCGATACAAACACGGGATCTCAAGTGTTAAAGTGTTTGGAATGGCAAGGAATGGCATAATTCGGTGCCTTTTAATTGAAAAAAACCAACCCCAAATTTAATGGTTGCCTTTCTATCTATCTATCTATCTATCTATCTATCTATCTATCTATCTATCTATCTATCTATCTATTTTATGTTCTTGTAAACGTGATTAAATCGTGCTAATTGATTCATGGTGGTGTCTGAAGTTGTAAAATTCATAATTTGCTACTTTCTCGTTTTTGATAACGATTTGTCCCCCACCAAGAGAGGATGACTTATGTTGTTTTTATGACATATTTTAGGCAATAGCCTATATCTTTTCCCAATCCATTCACTAGATTTTATGTTTTCCGTGTTACAGGAATAAAATGGGCTTATTTGTGTTGTCAAACCTAGTAAAATATTTGACTCATAGATTCATAGAGCACGTCAGTGTAGGCTATTGTACCGTATGGTATAATTCAATTATCTCGGCTAAATAATATATCTTATTATTTATTTATGCCGAATTAGAAAAAATTTCCATGTGATGTTTCCTTTCTCTAAGGCCTGGATTCAGATTAAATCGAAGACAGTCTGTCTTTTATTTTGACTAGTCTGAGGCCACTTTTTTATATTTGAACGTGCAAACAATCTAAATAAATTGAATTCCTGTTAAAGTTTGAACGTAGACAGGAATATTGTAATATTGTTAGTTGTACTATTTATTATGGGTCTAAATTCCACAGGTACATAATTTGGTTCCACTCAATTTCTTAAATAAATATATAGTTTGTTGGGAGTTTATGGACTGCGCGTGGTTAAAACATCCCGATAAAATTCGAATGGATCATTCCTTGGTGCCGTTTTTGTTGGGTATGTTAATTTTATTCAAATATATGGATATGTACCTTCATATAAAACGTATTGGCGGTGGCTACTGTGCTGTATTATTATTATTATTTGATTACATTTTATTGTTTTGTTTTTGTTTTGGGATCAAAGAGAACCAGAATAGCCTATGTGTAACCCTATTGTTTTTGAAATGCTCATTTTAGGTGTAATTTTTAATATTGTTAATATTTCTATTTCCCCTCCATTCTAATGTCAGTTTCTTTTCCCCAAACTACCAGAGAGCTTATATACATAGGGTACATGTACCCATATTGGGATTTTTACGTAGGCCTATACTTTGCAAAGCGGTACTTAAATTTAAACAATGCATGCATTTCCATATTACCCTACTCGCTAGGTGTAATATAATAACAATAGATGTAACAGGTTCCATGACATGGAAGACATTCGCTCTTTTTGTTCATAGCTTAAATGTCAAGTAGCCAACCATTAGTTTCCCCACAAACATGTACGCGCACACAGACGCGCAACACAGTCACCCAACGCGCACACACACACACACACACACACACACACACACACACACACACGCATATATATATGAGATTGTAGTATTAGCCAATTATATTTGCATTTGCCATGCCCTCGTGTGCTTCGGTCAAATGGAAAGTGGTCAAATGGGTCGGGTTGTATGCTATTCAGTGCCATATTCATGCAATAGGCCTTGGTAATGCTGTGACGGCAGATGACCGTCTGAAATCGGTTCTTCACAATTATATCTAATCTCCTTAACCCATGCATGCTTTGTCATATTTTTCTCGTTTTTACTATATAGATAATATTTTTTAAATATGTGTATGAGAGAGGGTGCTTGTGTGCGTGTGTGTGTGTGTTTGACAGAGAGAGAGGGAGAGAGAGAGAGAGAGAGAGAGAGAGAGAGAGAGAGAGAGAGAGAGAGAGGGAGAGAGAGAGAGGGAGAGAGAGAGAGGATGATACAAATATAGTCAATATAATAATTTTATAAAAACAAGCTGCTGTTGGGTTGGTGGCTATTTGCCTACAATATAATATTGTTTCCCCCCTTTTACATGTTTTAATTACCACCAAATCCCCAAATCCTATTTTTTTATGGAAGGTCCACAACATTTTCCGCGTCTTTCTTAAGGGCAATTAGGCTGAGCTCAGGAGCCCCCAGCCTGCAGGCGCGACCTTGCGCCACTGTAAGCTTTGGAGTGCGCTGGATTTAATTAGGTGGCTGATTGTAATGGGGCTCTCCTTTGGATTTCGAGCTTTCAATCAGTGTTACCTTTGCTAAATTTCACCAAAAAGTATTGCCACAGCCGTTAGTTCAGATACTAGGCGTGTGTCAGACCCGTGAATGTGAATGAGACTGTGTATGGCGTTTGCGTCATTCAATGCGATATAATTAAGTGCAGCACACCCTTACTACTTTTCTGTCTTTAAAGTTTTCCACACATTTTCACATGTTCATCGGCGCGGTTAACTCCGAAAATTAAAACATTCAGGCAAATGTAACGAGTTCATTTATTTCGACAGCCCCGGGGTGCTGTCTATTTGTCATTATTTACACAACAATGTATGGTCGTCGTTTTCAGAAATTAACCAATGAAGTAAATTGGAACAAATGCGGCCCACTATTAATTACCAACCACAGATAACCTGCGTTATATTGCTTACTATTTTACGTTCAGTGTTTCGGCTTCATTTATGGTTGCCGGCGTAGCTACTGCTGGTAGTGTGTACATACATTCGTCCTTTCAGAGAACAAGCTGGTCCACAACTCGTGTATTAGAGTTCGAGAGAGGCCCCTGCCCCCATTCCACCATCCCACGTGTACTTCAACCATTTTGCTTTCCACTGTGCAGTGCTAAATCTTCACTGCACGTCCAGTGAAGAAAATAAATAATGTAATCCCAGCCTTTCTGAGGTTGAGAGGTTCTTAGCCTCATTAAATATTGATCTTAAGACTTTTATAGAACTAGGAAGAAAAAAAAACACAAGCTAAATTACCAATTATAGAACAAATTCGTGTAGATAATCAAACATTGATTAAAAATTAAAAAGTTTAATTAACCCTTGAACACAAACCCCACGCTTTGGTACATATGTACTTGATCTGAAAGCCATATTCCTGAAATTGCTTTAATTAGATACAAAAAAAAATGTTTCACCTGGAGACACTCCAGGTTTTCACCTGCTGTTGGGATATAATTAAGCCGATGATATAGCAAGGCCTTTTGTTTGGCAGGGCCATCCACAGTTATCCAGGGATCTGCCCTATTCAGCCTACTTGTTGGTTAGTCAAACATTTTATATAAAGTAAATAAAAATATAAATTTTAAGATTTGAAAAAATCTAAGTCGTTACTGAGCTAGCCTAACAGTGAACGTACATGCATTGGAACGTGGTTTGAGAGTGTCGGTGATTCTGACGCCAAATTGGTATCAGTTGTGGGTTCGAAATCATAAATCTTAATGAACTTACTTACAGGCCATTTGTACATTTGTACATTAAGATATAAACAGTCCAGGAATTAAATAATGGATTGTCCTATGGCACTTAGGACAATGTTATTTTAACGAGATTGAAACGTATTAAAAAGTAAACAACCTAATTAAAAAGGTTTTATATAGCTAATATAAATTGTTTGCCTGCATGACTATTTTATACTAGTTCAGCGACAGTACTGTGTGATTTGACTTAATATATGGTGGTAAACAACGGTTGGTCGATAGTACATACATATAGTGATCAGTAATTGTTTTATTAGTGTGTAACAATGCGTCGACTAGCCTACAGCTAAAAATGGGCGACTTGTCTCGATGAACGTCGGCATAAAAACAGCCACGTGACCGCGCAGATACGGAAGCACCGTAACCAAATCAAAAGTGACACGAAAGTGGGCCCTTTTAAGCGGGGCAATTACGGATGGATTTGAATAAAGACAGCTTACTTGTTAAACACGAGCCTAAAGGGAATGATAGAGTGTGAGTTGTCTAAATTTATATTCCAAACTTTTTCACATAGGCCTATACCTAGCCTACTATAGAACTACTTGTAACCTCAAACAAAAACATGCCAGGATACTATCTTTTCAATAAAATGCGTTACTGTTCAACGTTTCCTTAAAACACACGGACCTCCATTCCAAATTCCTGTAGGCCTACCCAGCAAACAGTAAAGGTAGCCTACTAGCTAAAACCATAATAGGCCTACCTAATACTGGAGACGATAAAACAATGATGTATTTTGCTATTTCGTTTCGTTCTGCCCTAAAGAAAAGACTTGCCATTTACCTTAAAACTTAGCGTAAATTCAGTCATTCTCGAATGTAATCTTACAGACAGCGGTGACTGAGATTCTATTAGGTTTTAGTAAGGGTTTTGTTCGGAACCGCTCTGAATGACCGCGGATTAAATTAGCATGACTTAGACTCGGTGTGTGGTCTTTGTGCGGAGCTTGTAGCTGTTGAGAATGACTTGTTGGAAGCGTGTGTGCTCTCATCTCGCTCCTTTAACAGACACATTGTGAAACTCTGGCCACGCATTCTGTTTTTTCCGTACAAATCTGTGTGAACCCGTTTGCAATTAGACCCGAATCTCAAGAGAATCACATCTGAGTTCGAACATGCCTAGTTCGTTCCCGTTGTGTTGCTTAATATGTTTTTAGTGTTGAAGGCAAATCTGTGTTGGAATCTAATAGACAGAGCTCCATTAAGACCAGGCTAAGCCAGTATGTTAGACCACATATTTGAATAAATTTCAACAGATTAATTTGTTTAAGTTTTGTAACTACCTGTCATGGTTACAATATTAAGTTGCAATTTCCATTGTCGATTCATGCGACAACCTGTTATTTAAAACATGTATGAAATTACTGCATACAGCATTTTAATTAGCCTAGTTCATAGACCTACAGCTAACTGACTGATGATGGTTGTCATTGATCATTTCCATAGACAGCTATAGCCGAGGAAGTCTAATACATATTGTTTTTGTGTATAGTGTAGACCTATTAAATGTATAAAGTGTTCGTTGGCCTAACTCTGCTAGTGAAGGCTATTTCGAGTTGATAATCATGTAAAAAATAAGTTGGTACACTCCTAATATGTTCTGTTCGCGTAAACAACTTGAATATGATTAATGGGTAGGACTGACAGAAATAAATTACATTCAGGAACGTCATCATAGTAGACATGTTCCGAAACAGATTGGTATACACAATGCCATTGTGTGATTTAAAAAACCGTATGATATTTTAAAACCGTTTTTAAACCGAACGCACTTATGTGTCGTGATTTTGCCCTACTTGCACTTCATATGGAGCGTCATATAAACAAATTTTTCACAACATCATTCATTTGAATAGTTTTCAGAATTTTAAATGAAAGTGAATATAATACCACACTTTGGTTGTAACTACTATATAGAATATGTTTGATAATTAGATTAGATCCGCGGAAGTAGCCTACGCGTAAAAGGGTGAGGAAGGACATCGCTCATGAATTTTCTTTCGATTGCCATTGAGAATGTTTAGCCATTCCGTATCCTAACCGTAGGCCTATCCTTTATGCAGTATGAAACGTACGTAGTCTTTCGCAACGTGTATTTGACGTTATGACATTGACATATATCCCTCACAATTTATGTTGCTACGGGGAAAAAACATGTTAATATTCCTGTGCATGTTGTTTGATAGGAGAGTAAGTAGTAAATACATTTACAAATAGAGTAGGCTACGCATATCTGTTTCGCTGTCCAAGGTACTGAACTACGTTGCCAAAATACACCATACAGTGTAAGAACCTACGACGACAAAATGTTACGTATGTATCTCTGGTCAAAAATACGCAAGGTTAAGCTGTTACTGTCAAATTACGTTTCAATTTATACAGTTGTAGTCTTACAAAGTTGCTATATGTTGAAAGGAAAGATTGATACATGAGTTAGCTAATCCGGCGATTCAGAATGCATTGTCTTGGTCTCGCCAATTAACTATTTTAACTGCAATGATAAACTGTGATGACGTTAAGTTCATATATAACACCTCAACTAAGGGCCTCAAACACTTTACAACGAGGTGGTGTAACTCACTGAAGTCCCCACCAATACATAGCACATGACAGCCATTTCATGTCCGAAAGCTCACCTCCCCATACACCATATAAGGTGGAGAATCAAGGTTTTGTTTAGGCAGTAAGGAGGCTGATTTTATGGACAGATTAAAAATGTATCTGGGACAGCAAGGGACATCCTTTCTCTTCCTAATAAGTGCCATGGTATGTTTAATTTCTGCAGTGAGTTAAGACATTTGTCTATGGTGTAATATAAAAAATGGTGTCTCCTACTGCACAGTGTCCCAATCACCATAGTATGTTTTTAACCTTGTTCAGATAGAAGACAGCCCCCTACTGGTCCACCAACAGTTGACTGAGCAAAGTAGCTTTACCCAGATATCTCCTGTCCAAGGACTAAGATAGCCCAGTATGACTTAGATTCAGCTATTTAGCAACACAACTTTATAGAGGTAAAGCTACTGGTCAGTATTTTTTAAACATAGGAAACATTGCAGTTTTTATAGAAATTAAACAAACTGCCACAGATACTGAAACAAAAACAGATTCCTTCCTGTTATTTGCAATCAGAATAATACCAACAGACCTTTTTCTTTTGGTTGAACTCTTTCTCCCACATCCCCACATAGCAGACATGCAGCAGCAGATAGAAGTCAGTAAGAAGTAGTTGAAGTTCCATACCTCTGAAGTTGCTAGTTAAAAAAATCCAAATTAGGATTCAGCCCAATCTAAGAACAATATGCTTTGTTCCTAACTCTGTGACAAATATAAGCTTTACAATTTTTCGATTCAATTATATATATTTTTGTTAGTTATGGAAGTCACAGAACTCAAGGTGCTCTGTAATGCTAAAGAAAAAAAAACCTTTGTATGTAAAATATGCATGCCACTTACTGTTTTTTAAATGACATAACATTTTTTACATCAATTTGTATGCTATGAAATAAAATGATACTAGTTTAAATGTGTTATTCAAAGTGAAAGAAACATTTAATTTAGTCCTAAGAACATTCAGACCTCTTTCCAATCTGACTGCAATGTCATTTGTCCTCACTGTTATTATACATATAATGGCATTTTTAAGCAACACATTTAAGCAACTGTTACATTTTCTTTACTGCAGTTTAAAACCAAATTAATGCATACAACCAATATCATTATAACTGTAATTGTAAAAAAGTAACCTTCACTTGAGTTCATAACTCAAAATGTTTAATGCAATGTATCTACTGAAATGCTCTGTGAGATATTCAATCAACACCTATCACAGTAGGCCTACATTAATCCTACCAAGCTTGTTACCCTTCGCTACCCATAGTCTGAAAAGGAAGCAAGAATTAGCAGTTGAAAGCCTAGGATGTTCATAGCAATTATGTTATGGTCCAGACTCAATATAATCAGCTTTATATTTAAGTTTAAATGGTTAGTTTCCTTCACAGCATAATGATTTCGATGATTGCTGAAATTAACCCAAAATATTGCATAGCTAACCAGAACTTCCAGACACGCGCCAAAGCGACAGGGTTGAAAAGAAAACGCAAAAGTGACGTAATCATCCTTTACATTCAACATATCTAATTAAAAGAGTGTCGAGATATAGCTACCAACACGGCAGTATGAATCTACGGTGAATGAACACTATAGGCCGCCTACCTATATCTGCTTTCTGTGGCAGTCGATAGGGACACCGCTTGAGAGTATTTGAAATGATGGTGCCCGATTTCTCAGTTTTACTCTTGTCATTGCTTTTCAACCTTGTGGTGAGGTGTAGCCTAGTCAATATCAAATTACGACGTCGTATTGGCTTCCTGGTGGAAATTAATAAGCCATAGCCTACTGGCACAGACGCCGTCTCAATATCCCGATTCCGAGAGGTTGTTTGTCATATTAAAATCAGTTTAATTAGGCCTACTATTAAATTGGCCTCTGTATAAACGGCATACTACCAGTAACCTACCCCAGTCATTCGTTACATACCACTTCGTGTTCACCTTTGATATTGGAAAACCCAATTGTTGAATCGAAATGGTATAATTTGATCTGACTGTGTAGTAATTATTTAATTTGTAAATTGAAACTGAGGTCGCACAATCAGGTTAATTTCAAAATTACATGTAATAATAAAGAGCCAACGTGTTGGCATCTCTATCGTCAGGGAACAAGAGTGTGACCTCAATTTAAGTCTCTTGTCCGCGTCGTTTGATGGCTTGCATCCTTTCTGGGTGATGCGCGTTTTTTATCGTATTGAAATAAAGTATTTAACTTGTGCCAGCGGCTCTTACAGACTTCCTAACTATTTCGTTTTAGAGGAAGCTACTACCTGTTTTTATCCAAAAAAGTAGGTGACACAGCTTTCATAAACCTGTTGTGTTCTCAGATATCACATTTTGTGGGATAAAACGGAAGTAGCAAAAATATTCCCATTTAATTCCTCCGCAGCGAGCCATAGGGGATAGACTATATATATATATAATGGAAACACCAAATGAAAAGAGTCCACACCTACTAATTACCGATATGTTTCTGCTATAAAAGACGTATTAACATCAACACTTTAATATGCGATTTTCTAAGGCATCATGAGCGATCTAGAATAATTTAAAAAGGTAAAATAGTTGGTGCCCGAATTGCAGGTACGTCAGTCAGAGAAACGGCTAAATGAATGAATGTGTCGAAGGGAACAGTGTCGAAAATCATGACGGCATACGCCAAACAAAGACAATTGCATTAGGAAAGACGAACAGTGATCGGAAGTTGCAGCTCAGCGACTGGGATAGCCGGACACTTAACAGGATAGTTGCTAAAAACCACCAAAAAACGGCCCCAAAAATTACCACAGAACTGAATTTACACCTCTGTGACCCAGTCTAAACAAAAACTGTTGGTTGTGAGCTTCACAAAGCTGGTATGTATGGAAGCACTGCCATTCAGAAACCACTTGTAACCAAGGCCAACGTGCAACAACACATAACCTGGTCTAATGAGCACAAAACTCGACTTCTGAGCAGTTAAATAAAGTAATATGGTCTGATGAGTGGTATGGTATTCTCATATCTGCACAGGTTTATGTTTGGAGAAAGCATAAGGAAGCCTTCATCCCACATTGCCTGTTCCCAACTGTGGTGATGATGGACATGGTGGTGGATATATTATGGTATGAGCAGCCATCTCGTGGGAGTTATTGGGTCAGAGCTTTACTCTGCATGGCAGAATTACAGCCAAAGAATACAAAGCCATCTTAGGTAACCAGGTGCACCCTATAGTGCAAACATTGTTTCCTAAAGATGCTCCCATTTGCCAAGGCAATAGCATACACACTGCTAAATTGAGTGGTTTCATGAACACCAGGATGAAGTCAAACACCTTCTATGGCCTCTCCAATCAGCAGACCTAAAAATAATTGAACCTTTATGAGAAGTTCTGGAACGTAGAGTGCAGAGTATATTTCCACCAGCTTCATCTCTCAAAGACCTGGAAGCTTTTCTTCTTGAATAAAGTCAAATATCCCACAAGAAATAGTTAAAAACTTGTATAACAGCATTCCAATCTAAAACAATATAAAAGCTAAAATAACATTTTCCTCTATATATAATGGGATAAATATCAATACTAAATATTATATATGTTATCCCATCCATATCCAATAGGCTTCTATTTGAGCTAAATGTTTAGTTTAGTTTAGTGGTTTTTAAGTAATTAAGTAAATATTTAAAACCTTTAATTAGTTATTTCATATAGTGTGGAAATATCTCATACATTTAACAAATATTTCATAAAAGTTTCATTATTTACATAAGTGGTTAAACATTTGCTAAATGTTTCACACATTTACATACGTAGGCTAAATATATTATACAATGTGCAAATATTGTAGCCTATGCATATAGTAAATCCATGGAAATTTGGTTGTCCTACCCAGCATACATGACAGACTGGGATGCATAGGGAAGGGTAGCTAATGGCTGGGCCTTTCTGCTCTCATGATACTCCACTACCATTCACATAGCCTACACAGACACCATAAAAGTCAGAAAGCAATTAAACTACAGCAAGGTGTTGCAAGGAATTGCTTGGAAAGATTTTTGTACTTTTAGGTGTAAACTTTCCTGCCAGTGTATGTCTGTGAGAATAACAGGGTGCAGAACTCACTAAATAGGCCCAGCTTTTCCCACCCATTCCTTCACATCATTCTAATTTATGCTGGATAGGTCACACTCATGTTCATGAATCTTTTGAAATGTTTGAAACATGTATATAGTTAATGAAATTAAAATATTTATATATTTAGGACATGTGTTTACTATATGTCTGAAAAATAAGGCAAGTAATTAAACGTTTAAGAAATTATATAGTTGTTGTTAAGTGCATTGAATATTAAAAAATGTCCTTGTTTTGAAAAAAACCGAGTTTGGTATTTCATGAAACATTTAGTCCCTCAAAAAAGGGGAAATTCACATTTTGGGTGGGCTATGAAGTTATATTTAGCTTAAATGCTGGGAAAATTCATTCCAAAGTAAATTGACGTTGTCATTTATTATATACATCCTATAAAATAATATAAATATTTATATAATATTGTTTGTTTATTAAATGTCCTGTTTTATAATTATATACGACTTTATATATTTTTAGTTGACTCAGATTCACATATTCATATTTTGATATTGTTTAACAAAGGACTGATTTTCAAAAGAATTGTCCACTCATCTCATATTCATATTCATGAAGTCATATTAATTGAAGTTGAGTTTTTAGTGCGTATATTTTCGGGTGTTACGGTAATTAACTGTTGACAACGTCAGTAAATGAATGTAGCCTATAGGTTATGGAAAGAGACGGTAAGTATTTGACGGTGCTAACTAAAAGTCATGGTATTTCGAAATACGAACCACATGTTATAGGCGGAAATGCAGGTTAAATATATTATCATTCTGGGATTTCAATTTCAATTGGCAATAGGGCCTACGAATATGTGGTCACACGGCTCCAAGCGGGATTGCACGGAATGGAAACCCATTTTGGGTGGGGATTTTTCATTTTTAGAACGGCTATAGGGGAAGAGGGGCAATAAACATTGTAGGAAAATGTGAGACTGTACACTTGCCGTCCGATTATCTCTCTGCTGCCTCGCGTTGGTTGCTTGCTGTCCTCAAGGGATCACTATCTCTGGGAATCAGGAATGGCGTAGAATAATGCATTGGCTGGCAGGGATCAACAACCAGGGGGATGTGCGTGCCATGTTATTATTTTATTGATGCCAACCATTTTAAAGCAAAATGATAAGCAGACAGGAGGAATTTTTGTGTTGTTCCTCTACCAAACTAAATGTGCATTTTCCATTAGATCATAATAAGCAGATAAGAGAACGACGGCATCGTCAGCGTCATATATGTAACACAGATAATATTAGATTAAAGATAAACGCATTTCACACGCGCCCACACATATGCGCGCCCCCGAGCGCGTCTCTCTCTCTCTCTCTCTCTCTCTCTCTCTCTCTCTCTCTCTCTCTCTATATATATATATATATATATATATATATACGTATATGCCTTTTTTGTGCTTGGAACCATTCCCTGGTGTCGACCTCTGTTCACTGAAACAGTTTTCTTTTTTATATACTGTGGCCGGGTAGCTTGCTCTTGCCTCTGGTGTATTGTAGTGCCAATAGCACACGTTTCACTAAAGTTCTGGACGTGTCATTATTGTACCATAAGTCATTTTTATTGGAGTTATTAACGTTTCCTCGTGGTGTCCCATGCGTGTTCGCAGCTCAGAATAGTCCAATCTGTAGAAAATCAGTGCGTTAATAGAGTCTATGACGTTGAAATAATCGTTTGAGCTCCTGTATCATATTCGGCAGTTAACTTTTTTTCGATCCAAAAGACATCAAAATATTGACAATGAGCTCAGTGTATAAAGTAAAAAAATGAAAGGTTGTGTCATTTTCACTATGTCTGCAGATGATATTATAGATCAAAAAGGTATTAAAATAGCCTACAGCAGGAAAACCTCGATTGGACAATGCTGTCATAATATGTTTTGCTTTGCGTTTTGCTTTGTTTTGTTTTGGAAACGTGTGCAGATTGCAAAAGCCCCGAGGTTTTCGCTTTTATCTGGCTTTCTCTCTTTACCACAGACTTACTGATCTCTCGCCAACAAGTGGAAGACAGCGAGAGTACTGAAATCACTTACTATATTATACATACACATCATGCTAAAATAAATTACAAAAAATCTTCAGAATAATTGTCTCTTGAAAACTGTCTTGCCAGGTATTGTCCGCGTCTGTATCCCTGCAGTGAGAGGTGATGGAATAATTTCGCAATAAATGTAACTTTATTCTCACTTATTCCGTATTCCGACGAATCATTTCACATAGGTTTCCGAATAGATAAACAAATGGCTTTAAGATACAGAAAGTAAAGTTATATGAATATATTAAAGCTATTCACTTTTGCAATCCTATGTAAATTATTTTTGTAAATGTCTATGTAGCCTAATGTAAAATGTTCGTGTCAAATAATGTTAATAAATGTTAACTGTCGTCGGAGGTTGTATGTCAAATATAATCATGCTTTTGTTTCACACGTGCCTACAATAAGGAAACAATTGGATATTCTACATAGTCCGTAGTGAAGGAGAAGCCGAAGTCCAATATGATATGATTCAGATAAAAGCAATTCCACGAATTTGTATTTAGAAATAAATCAGTAAAGCTGGCTCGATACTTTTCAGTCGATATATTATGTGCAAACGTCCATGTGATAAGTGGGATTGAGCAGGGAACACGATTGACAACGATGAATCCCCAGATAAAATAGGCAAAGTGATAATTGCTAGAGTTGCACGGGGAGAGGCATTCTGCCACACTTGAAAAGAGAGTCACAGCCAATGATTTGCATGAATAACTGCGCGAGTATTGCAGCTGACCAATTGGCTGGTGTACTTCGGATGTAACAATACATGTAGTATTTCTCCCCGGGGATTGGCCTTCGAAGAATATAAAACTATAAACCGCCCCCACAAAGGTGATTGGTTGTAAGCGCTCGTGGAAAGGTGGGGATTTGCCTTTATTCGCCTCCTCTCATTCATTCTTAATAGCATAACTAAGCATGCTGTAGAGCTAGCATACCTTAATGTGCATTACAAATAGGACAATTATACTGTAACTGCAATCACCTCCTTTGGTAAATCTTATTGTCAACTGGTAGCAAAAAAAAAACTTTAATTGTCCTGCATTTATCTGGTTCTTGAAGCCATTGTGAGGCGAGCAGAGCCGAGGGTCATTTGGGGAAGTGAAATACTTAGCATGCAAAGCGGAGTACAAGATGCTGTAATACTTGACCTTTCAGTATAATTGTTGTTGCGATGAAATGCTGCGCATTCAGGGCTGCCTGAATAGAGCTTTTCCCTGGGGAACAAAAACGCATTTTTATACCTTCCCCTGTTTCTTTATTTGGTTTTGTTTCTCGAGTGAAAATTATTATTTTAATTACCATGGATGTAATCAGCCATTTTAAATGTGAAATGTGGGCTGGAGGAGACAGGAATTGTACAGACGTCAAGTCTAGATATTTTAAGTTTTAGGTTTCATGTTGCTTTACTGAATTGAAGGCAGTTTCAGTCAAACTAGTCATTGGGCGAGTACAAATTCTGACATACAAGTATATATATATGCAATTTGTTTTTACTGGTTTAATTTCATAACAGTAACCTATATGGTATGTGGTAACAGGTGTAAGGTTTCCGAAGTCAGGCATCAGAACCTTCTCAAAATGCAACATTCACTGTGCACCTCTCTTGTATTTGGCTTATATAGTAAATCGGAGCGCCTTCCATTTTAAAAGTCAAATTGTGTTTACATGCACTAAAATTAACACTTCATTTACTGTTATATCATAAAACGTTGCTATACAAAACAGTACGGACTACTTACTTACAAAGCTAGTGCATTTGTTATGTGTGGTATCTCACTCATGAGGACACTGCTATTCTTGCGCCTCAGATCAGACCATAGTCGACAATAGCGCAAATACGCACTGCATCTCAATTAGAGGATTTCATTGACACTTACATCAGTTAACAACATAGTGTATTTCTGTGTAAGCTGGATTCTTTACATAAACTGTAGTCTATATATGTGCTGCACAATGGCGCCAAAAGGCATCAACTCGAGCAAACCAAATACATTTCAGAAAAACGTAGGTACATTTCAGAATTGTGCGTAATTTTTTATTTAAAAACGTACTGTGTGTATGTGTGTGTTTGAGAGAGACAGAGAAAGAGAAAGAGAACCTGAATTCTATCCATGCATTATATGTATGCGTTATTTTGTTTTTTTGTGACGTACCTACATTGACACCACATCGTGTGGTGTGGTTATAAATATATGTCAGTGTTTTGGACCTACTATATTTACTTTGGCCATTTAACATTGAACGATACGCAGCGACAAAGATAGACGGGTCCCCAAAAGTGTGGCATGAACCAAAGACTAGACGAGCGCTTCCGTGTTCTTGTACTGTACCAGCGGGAGTCCTTTTGCAGTCACTGAGCCATCACTAACCGTGTTAAGTCCAGGTCCCCTTCAAAATAACACGTAATCGCCTCCACTCTCTGTTCCATTAATAAACTTTTTTCTTTACTTTTATGCGGACTGATTGCTTGGGTGCAACGCATATTGTCAAAAACAAGACCAAAATAGCATATATTTCAAACAGCGTGGGATAACATAATAGGTCTTAATTACAGGACTTTGAAACCACCTACTGGGCTTCAGTCGGGTTTAACAACGGGCTTACTGAACTGGATAAATGTATTTAGCATGGCTGCAATGAAACCCCATTCGACGGGCCACGGTCAAGAGAGAAAACACAAATTATGTCTTAATGCCGCTATAATGAACCACAGAAGCCAGGGGGAAAGATGCCACTGCGCAGACTGATGCGGACATAAATAAGCGAGATAGCGCTATTGATGAACGGACCGGATAGATCTAGACTTTGCATTTTTATTCTGGGTAAAGTATCATTCTAAGCTCAAGGATAACACGGCCGTTATTAGGAAACAAGAAACAACAAAGCAACGAAAAACACCCCACATACCAGAGGTAAAAAACACAATTCACGTATAAACACCCCATACATCTGCGATGAGTTCGGCGTCACACATGGGACACCATTCTCATCGTTTTGAAATCTAGAAAAAGACTAAATGGACTACGTTTTACCAACATGCAAGACTAAGGTTAATTGAAATCCCAATGGGCAGTGAATTGCAGGCTGAATCCCTTGTCTCTTTTTCGCTGTTTAGGGAGGGTGGCGTGGCAGGGTACCACCGTGCCCATTTAGGGTGATTGTTGCGAATGCGAAAAAAGAGGGGAAAAATTGATCATAACAAACAACCTAACAAGCAATCACGAAATCCAATTTCACATAACCTTGGCATTCCGATGACATGACAGGTTGATGAATTCAGAGACCAAAGAATCGCTCTAAGTATATGTTTGACCAATACATCGCTTCAACTGAAAAGGCAAGGACGTCTACCAAACCCACCCCAAGAGAGAAATCACTAAAACGCAACAAAAAAGCGGGATGGGGTTACGCTACAGTCTATCATCAATAGGACCTGTTGACACGCGTTTTTGTCCTAAAACCAAAGGGAGGGGTGCTATTTGCCCCCTAATAAAATATGTCATTACAGAGTATTCATGTGACACAAAAGGAACGACAGTAAAAAAAAATGCCCGACCGCTGTTCAGTAATTATATAGTTTGCTCTGTTAGCGCCTGCCTTGCGCGGAGGCAGGTGGCTAGTCCATCATGCAAATAGCTCGTTGGTGCTGCCATAATTAGCCAGTGCGAGTCGACTAAATTAACAATTAGCTAACATGCAATTCTCCCTTTGCAACTAGGCCGTTTTCTTTGTATAGTCATTGTATTTCCCCGGCAATTACGTGGCACAGCATATCATTTTTTTTATTTCCCATGGTCCATTCGCTGCAACCTCAGAAGGGGTGGGACCCCGGGAGGAAAATCACCAAAAGACATTGTTAGCCCCTCGGATCCCCGTGGTACCGCTAAGACAGCGCTTGTGTCATTCTGGCCAGCCGTTTAGAGGCAAGGTACTGCCCTATGTCTATACTGTTACTATGTGGAAAACGCTGAATCCAGCCCACCTATTGTTGCTATGACACCATTCTAAATGAGCATCCATTATTTATGTGAACGGTTTCAAATCAACAAACCCAAATTCTTTTTTAGATGCTATGTACATTTTGATATCTGAGACTAGGTCCACAAAACAGAACATATCTGATATTTTCTCCACAGGAGCTTATCCATATTGATGGATTAGCAAGGTATTCTATTACTTTGAGAAGCTAACAACTTTTTTTTTTTTTCAGAATACTATATGGTCCTTTCAATCGTCCTATTGCTTCCCATATAAAGCATAAACATGCGGATTCTTTATTCTGTAGACATTGATGGAGAATGAAAGATTGAATATTTTTGGTATTAATAATTTTTTCATTAATACGTATATTATGTTTATTAATATTTAAATTAATATCGGTGACATAAGTCGCTGATATTCAGATGACTTCCCCGTACTGCATAAGGAGTATGCTTTGTACAACTCTTTAGCAACATTTTGCCTGCAGTTACTCTACTGGTTCTGGTTTACTTACTACCTCATATGTTCATTCATATGTACACTTTTGACTTTTCAGTAAAATATTTGAGCATCTCATCCATTGTATCATTAAAACGTATTATTAGGGCTCTACAAAAGACCTATACAAACTGATTCTTATTACAAGCCCTATACAGGGTTTTCTACGTATTAATACCATTCATTGTTGTCCAAATATTGTGTGGTCAAATATTGTAGTGGTCCAAATATTAATTTCAGTTTGTGTTAAGCCATAAGAACTTGATTATAGAAAGCTGAACTCTTGCCTATGTAGCCTTTAAATGTGTTCCCGAGGTCGTATTGGCTCTTGCCAACGGTTCATTAAGACTGCGCTGCTTTTCTGTGATGCTGTCTTTTGCACAGTCTTAAGATATATATTTATATGATCCACCAATATCACAGAACATGGCTTTGGAGAAAATTGAGTAAACGCCCCTTCCTCAAAAGGGCATGCACTGCTCAGCTTGACACCCTTAAAAGAAACTGGCCAGTTATCATCGATGCAAAACATATGCATACGTGTCACATGTTGATACGCCTATACTTAACAGAAAGTTTAACCATCTGAATTTGGAATAGGCAGCATTTTTGTTTGAGACTGGAGTTTACCGTTATGGACGTGAGCAGGGGGTTGCAGCCAGGGAGGAAGGAAGGCCCCATGCTGGCCTTTGGTTGAGAGCACACCATTACCGCAAGGTTCTGCTATTCTAACCCCAGCACTGATCCCCCTTTCACTCAGCCTTCTGACACCACCATCATTGAGCGGGCGAATCGCGGCCCACCCACCTTCACATTACCCCCGCTGCCCTCCGACATGACACGGGAACAAAGTAGACATTAGGCAACATTAAACCTTGGGACGAGAGTAATCAGTAACCTGTTATCTGTTAATGAAGGGAAACGCATGCGGAGCCATACGCATGGGGCTAATCAATAGCGATCGTGGACAATAAAGACCGCGCGCAGAAAAAGGGAGGGAAATGCAAATCAATTAGAATCCTTGTTTGCTTTGAAACCGTCCAGTCTATCTCCAGCAATTACTTGTTCATTAGACCTAATTTAACGGCAATGTGGCTCCTGCAGCAACAACAGCTTTGTGCGCCCGGACGGCTGCCTCAGAGGCTGTAAATGACAGCCCACCTCTGCCAATCTGTTGTCTCCGATTTTAAGCCATCTCGTAAAAAATAAAAAAACGAATTTCCTTTTGTCAACCAGTTGCTTGGGATGGATAGCACAGCCTCCTTATGATAAAAATATATATTTGACCAGAAATGTTCTATAGTTGAGAATTTCTTTGGAGCCACAGTTACTGATGATTTTGGTGTTGTACGTCATTATGGTGTCTTTAATAAAAGTGTACAGCATGTTAACATTTCAATTAAATGATTAAACATTGTTTGTCATAATTCAATTCAAAATTAAATAATGTTAATAAAGAATTGTTTGAAGTGACTCATTTTTTTCCTGGTATACGGAAGTGTATTACAGAAAATATGATATTGAGTAGTTTGGATGGTTATAAAATTAATACAATTATGTCTTTGTACTGTATCATAATACATACCTGTGGTTGAATTTGGACATATTAGTTAGTCATTATATAACTGTCTACAGAACAATTAAAATGATGAGGAACTGGATCTCTTCACCAGAATTGTGACATTTTAGCTGTGTTGGTTTTCTTTAAGTGCAAATGTATGAGACAGCAAGTTTAAAAATCTGTAAATATCCATAATATTTATCCATATTAGATAAGTGCTCAGGCAGATTTTGTATAACTTGTTTATTACCGATTGAAAGGCGATTAATTTAATGTACCTGTGCCAAAATTTAAAATATGTGTATAGTTGACATACATGAATAGATTAGTGTGTCCAACAAGTACACAAATGAAGATTTCATATTGTCATCCCCCAGTACGCTCTCAATAACCACTCCACATAAAGCCTTGCATTGCCTTCATGCTAGAAAAAGCAGGGCTCTTCCTAGGAAGCAAAGGGTGGGTTATGTTTAGTGTTCACCACTATGTGCAATATCCTCTGCAGAGAGCAACACAATCCAAAGTGAACACTGCAGATCTGCATTTTTTAAAATCCCTTTTACATGTATTTTTTTAAAATCGAAACCTCAGTCCACTTCTATCCTCTTCTCTGCTGTGTTGTGGTGCTATCGCCAAAGGGCCTGCTACCCCTTCCAGTTGCTATAGCATTTTCGAGCACCTCCACCGCATACTTGTCATAAATTATCCTTGAGTGAAACAGCTAAAAGAGGATCTGATCTGGAGCAACTGCATCAAATGATGCATTTCCAATGCACCCAGCCAGAGGGGCCACTTATCCTGCACATGCTCCTTTGGGCTCTGACGTTGCTATGACCCCTGTGGTGGCATTGGCTGCCCACGGCCCTCAACAATCCATACAAAGGCCGGCAGCGCTTTTTCTTTTTTTTTCATTTATATTGTTTTTTTCCCCCTGTATATTTTATTTATCATGGTTTGGCTTAAGAAGAAGGGAGGGTTGGTTGGAGTGGCGGTGTGATCTGATAAGTGTTGGCACAGCTCGCAGTGCACTAGAGTTTGTCAAGCAGCAATATACTCTTGTGGTGCCTAGTGCTCTCCTCCATCAAACCATGAAGTGCTAACATATGCGATTAGACAAGCGAAAAGGGCCTGATTTGTTGACTAATTAAGCCCCCCCACTCACCACCCACCAAAAAAAACCCCCACAAAAAAACAACCCACAACCACTTAAGCCACCTCCAAGTGACAAGTTTGGCGGCAAGCACGTAGAAACTTGAATCAGCTCTTTCATTTTATGAACCACATCCTTGCCAAATCGAATGTCGATTGAGCATAATTTTTACGCACTTGACTTCCGCAATGAGATGCCACGTTAACAATGCGGCTGAATTGTAAATAAAAGGAGGGGGGTAAATCCTTCACATGATTGCATAGCTATACAGTTATCTCGAGACATGACATAGGGAGGAGCAATGTTCTGATATTTGCATATTTCCCTGTGACGTTGTCATCTTGTCTGGAGAACAGCGTGCCAGTCACAGCCAACAAAGGGTGGCCTACCAAACCCTTGGTGTGTGTGGATTCTGCCTTATTTACATAATTGAAGTCATTATTCAAATAAGAAGTCAAATCATCTGATTTTTGTTCCTCAGGTGTGATTGAAAGGCACTTGGAGACCAACAGGAGCCTGTCTGTCAGGGGCTAAAGTTGATCGATCCTGTCTTGGCCCGCATATTGACTTGCAGTTGGTAGTTTGGAGTCAAGTGTCCTACACTTTTCACTAGGGCACATTCGGAAAGATGCTTTTCTCTTCATTTTGATAAATGTTTGTCTCAGAAGGGCCCAAAATAATGAGACAATAATAATAATATAGTATTTCAGCAGTTATGGAACATGGGATTAACATATTAAAATGAGTTAAACTGGGAGAGGTAAATATTTGTTTTTCTATTCTCGACGAGTTCCCTTCAGTTCTTTCAGAAACAGCCTCTTCCACATCATAAAGAAGACTTCTGGGAAAATTGCTGGAAGGTGGAACCAGAAGTTATTAACCCTGAGCTAAAAGTAAAATATTCAAATATCTCCTATTTGTCTATGGTATTTTAACAACAGACCAAACAAATTCTTATTAATTTGGGACCCAAGCAACATTGTTTTTTTTAAAAACAGCTCATTTTTAGTCCATGTGCTAGAAATATCAAGTATCAGGTGTGCTTTACAGAGTAATTAAAGTCACTTTCATAACTATTGAATAACACATGAATAACATGTGTCATAGGGAAAAGTGAATAATGGCTTGAGTTTGTGGGCATGAGTCATCAGAAGCTTGAATTGTACAAGCTGACTCAAACGCACTCCACTTGCCTCTGTTACCCCTCACCGTCCCCCACTTTTCTTCCTCTCACCTCTTTCCATCTCTGTAACTCTTTCCTTTTGTTTTGTTTGTTATTTATTATTTGTCTGCTTGCCAATTTTTCCCGCATACTTTCCTATTTTCACATATCAGCATTCAAGCATTGAACTTTTACAGGCAGTGTCTTCTTCCATCTAGTTCCCTTCTATACCTACTATTCCTCAACAGAATACATCATTGACAGGTGAGATGTTGGGTGGTGCACCTGTGCTTTCACCGTGTTTATTGGGAGAAAGAGCATTTGGTAAGATAACAGCACCCCTTTATTGTTATAGACTAGGCATTTTACTGATGCAGTATAAAGGCAGCCTCTCGTTTACTATAATTCATTACACAGTGACCAAGAGTGCAGAAAAACTAATTGTCTTTCAAAAGTTGCTAACTGAGAGCATCTTGATGTTGTTTTTTTGTCTGGGTGCCCTTAAAACATCACACACAGAAACATGGCTTGAAGCATGTTTTCAATGCAGTCCAACTGCAGGAGAAAAGGAAGCAATTTTATACGTACAATATTATCCTATTATTTTCAAAAAGACATAATGTCGACCAAGAATCAAAAAGAGGCCCATTAATCTGGCCAGATGGAAAAATAAAAGTAGCACTCTTATGAAAATTATATACTTAAATATGAACAGAAAATGGATTACAGACAAAGGACCATTTTTTTCATACACATTTCTTATATATGTACTCTTCTTGTGCAGGGAAACATGACATCGGGCATTCTGCAATCTATGCATTAAAGTCTATATGTGAAAAATACCAATGACTTTAATTTGTAGAATTAAATGCACTTTTTTACATTTACAGTTTTGAAAACTTACTTTTTTTGAGGAACAGCTGCAATTTCCTTTTATTTATAGATACAATGCACAGGACCCAAAGGAAGGGAATATCTTCAATGATGAGTATATCTATTGGTGAAAGGGGAGAGACATTAAATAATCAATGTTTCATTTTGATATAACTCTTGTCTGCCTGCTATGGCCATCATAGATAGTACAAATATTGCACAGGTGAAATGACAATAATGTTAAATTTTTTCATTTTTACCATTCGAGATTTCGAGAGCCGTGATGTAAATAATAGTAGGAAACAAAAATGAACACTATCCCTCAATATAAATTCAAGGTATATTTTTTATGGTCAGGTAATACATTTTGTACTGTGGTCAAAGGGTATCAATGGGTTTACAAATGTTTGAGAGGACCAAACCTGTCAGATGACAGAATGGCAAAATCACTCATATTCTGATGGATAACAATGACGTATTTGTATTACAGTACAATTATAACAGTCACACATGGAAATGATTTGTTTAGGTCAGGTCAGCTATATTGACCACTGGCTCGTTGGCCCCCCCACAGTGCATGTGACCTCTGTGTTGATTTGATGACTGAATAGAGATTAGGATGTCAGTGCAAGCCCCTGTACCAGGGCTGGTCCCCCTCCACACCCTGCTAGCTTCCCTACATGGTAGCATGACATGCTGTGTTTTGGCAGGAAATCAATAAAGGGAAAATCTGTTCTAATCATCCGTACATTTACCATCACAATCAACAATCACAGCCAAGACCTGGGTCTTTATTTGTGGGCTCCAGCC
Source organism: Aldrovandia affinis (assembly GCA_029706075.1). NCBI lineage: Eukaryota > Metazoa > Chordata > Actinopteri > Notacanthiformes > Halosauridae > Aldrovandia > Aldrovandia affinis. The sequence goes on from JAINUG010000072.1 coordinate 1,255,972, forward strand.
TCCCAATTTTCCACTGTGAAAGGCAGGCTAAATTAGAACCCTTGGTTCCTGTTAGCATCTCCAAATGGCTCTGATTTGTGAACCACTAAATGGGGTTATGTAAATGGATCCTGAGTGCACACAGGAGCTCCCAGGTGACAGGTGCAGCCACCCAAAGGGAGGGGGCAAGAAGAAGAAAAAAGACACTTGGCTCATACTTGGCAGCATCAAGCCGGCGTGTACCCTTGCACTCCATCCAGAAAGCAGAAAACTATTCTGGTGCATTGGCAACAGGATTTTCCATAAGCAAGTGAGTGCTAACAGGAATGAGTTCTCTGTATTGCATGTATACAGCATATCCTGTTGTAATTAAGCTATGGATTGGTTTGGGGTACATGAAAATATGTCTGATCAGGGCACCTTGGGATTTATGAGAGCATGGTTCAGCAGCCACAACCATTAAAACCAAAATAAATGGTGTTCTTTGTTTTGGTGAACTTGAATCGGCCCTGGACTGAAATTCTGTTCAGAGCAAAAAGTTAAGAGGCAACCTTCCTTTTAATGCAGACACAATTGTTAGAATGATGTTCAATGGTAATTGAATCTGCAAAATAAAAACATGAATACAGACACTAAATAGGAAGCCGGTACAGCTCCACTAGATCCCCATTCATAGAAGTAGTTAATTAGGCATCAGGGAAATGTGCATTATTTCTATTGACACTTTAAAAATTCAAAAAACATAATTCAACATAGTCATTTAGTTTCAAACATCCGTGCATTTGCATAATTTTGATTGGTCAAGTAACCCTTTCTCATGAACTTAATATCAGTGTGGTCGAGAGGTAAACTAACTATAGTGCATTCTAATCTGAAGTGGCAATAACGTCACTAAAGCAATAGTTTTGGGAAATCAGTGAAGCATCAACTGGATGTCCGGTGAGGCAGAATGCAATAGCTGGCTGCTGCTCTGCTGCCAAAACAACGGTGGGCAGCGGCCCTGATATTCTCTGTTCGTTTTAATCCCAGATTGATTTCCACAACTGCCATGTTTCTATTAATCCTTCCATCAGCACTTCTTCAATCTTTGCTGGTTTTCCACTCTTTTTGTCGTTGGTTCCACAGCAAATTTTATTAACCCAACAGGTGATGCTAGAGGGGCGTGCTACTTGGCTTTGCTGTTCATGCTCTGTGATCCATTAGCACTTTCAGATTTTTGAGAGAAAAGTGTACGACATGGTGCTTACCTCTATTTTCCTAGCACACATTCCTTTTGGTTGCATTGATTTATACTGATATGTTTTCTAAATTATGTTTTGCTGCTGCCATCTACAAATAATAGATGTAAAAACTCTCTGGCTAATGGCTGATACTTCTTATGTCCTTAGCTAGTGTTCAAAATTCTCCTTGAAATGAGTCTCTATAGCAATGTAACATTAGGTAATACAGCTACAGTAAATATCTTCACTCATTTAAATGGAAGTGTACTATATATATATATATATATATATATATATATATATATATACACATTAATCAAAATAAAAATCGGTAAAAATTAAGGAAACACCAACATAAAGTGTCTTAATAGGGAATTGGGCCACCACGAACCTGCAGAATAGCTCCAATGAGCCCTTCTACAAGTGTCTGGAAATCTATTGGAGGAATGTAACACCATTCTTCCATGATAAATTCCATTATTTGGTGGTTTGTTGATCGTGATGGAAAATGCTGTCTCAGGCGCCACTCCAGAATCTCCAGAAAGTGTTCAATTGGGTTGAGATCTGGTGACTGAGATGGCCATGGCATATAGTTTACAAAGTTTTCATGGTCATCAAACTATTCAGTGACCACTCATGCCCTTTGGATGGGGACATTGTCATCCTGGAAGTGACCACTCCCATCAGGATATAAATTCACCATAGGATGAAGGTGACTCACTCAGTGGGGCTTTGTATTTGTTGGTATTTACCATGCCTCTAATGGTGCTTTTCCACCGCACAGTACAGTTACGGTACAGCATGGTAACTATCCCGTTCCTGGATTGAGTCCCTGTGTCATTTTTCATTGAACACCAGAACCGTGAAGATAGGAGGAGTTAGATAGGAGGAGTTATCTGAAGTGACAAAAAAGAATGTGACTGCTGTGATGACAATAGTAACATTGACATTGTAAACATTCCAGCTCAAATTCACAAAAGCAGAACACGGCTTTCCCCATAACATTAGCTACAATTTTCTTATCTCTATCTAGGTGTTTGGGAGTCATGTCGGGGGCAGCGAGTGCAGGAGGTACCATACAGTGACTTCACACTAGGCTATATAATCTTGCTTCTAATCATTTTTTCTAAAATAAGTTGAAATTGACAAAAGTATTTGGTCTTCACAATTCTTTATTTCACTGTTAATTTCACTGAAACTTAGTTTTTGTTTCAGAATTGAACATATCCTTCTAAATCATAAAATAAACAGAAATGATCATTGACAAAATTATTGACACCCTAGATTTAATATTTAGTAGCACAGCCTTTAGAGAAAATAACTGCAATGAAGCACTTCCTATAGCCATTAATGAGATTCCTACACCTCTTTACCAGCAGTTTGGCCCACTCTTATTTTGCAAACTGCTCCAGTTCTCTTAGATTTGAAGGCTGCCTTCTCCCAACTGCTGTTTTTAGATCTCTCCACAGGTGTTCAATAGAATTGAAATCAGGACTCATTGCTGGCCACTCCAGAACAGTCCAACATTTTCTCTTGAACCATTCCTGGGTGTAATCCTTTGATTTCATGATACCCTTAATACGTTCAAGGCATCCAGTACCAGAGGCAGCAAAGCAGCCCCACAGCATTATGGAACCGCCATCATATTTGATTATAGGTAGGATGTTATTTTTGAAAAGCTTCATTTTGTCATCTGTAAACAAAGCGCTCATCTGCATTACCAAAGATCTCTAATTTGGTTTAATCGGTCCACAGAACATTTTCACAGAAGAATTTAGGCTTGCTTAGGTCTTGGCAAAGATTAATTCGGGCCTACTTGTGTTTCTCTTTCAGCAGTGGGGTCTTCCTTGGCCTCCGACCGTAATGCCCTTCTTGGTTCAGTGTCCGGTGTTGTGACCATCCAGACAAGGACCCAAACGCAGACCAGGATATAATAGAAAAGGAACGTTTAATGATCAGTCCAAGTTCAAAGCCAATAATCAGAATCCAAAAAGCTACAAAAACAAAATCCAAAAGAGTAGTCGAGGGCAGTCAAAAGATGTAAAACCAAACAAGCAGAAAGGCAAACAAAACAGAATCGGCGGGCAAAACTCGAAGTCAAACAAAGGGATGTCTCACAAAATAACACAGGCTTACTGACAATTGGAACTGGGAAACTTGATCAACATTCTGAGAAAGTGAGAGTGCAAACTAGGAACTTAAATACAAACGAGGAAGATAGCACAAGAGGAATCAGGTGTGACTGGGAGGGGAAAGGGGCGAAAACACAGGTGAGAACAATCAGGACCACTAATACAATAAAAAGGGGAGACGAAAGACACGGACTGGAAAGCACATAGACACAATAACCTGGGAAAAGCAGGTAGACACGTGCACAGCTCGGAGGGGAGGAGCACGTATGTGGAAACACGTGCAGAGAATGCGAGAAGGGAGAAATGCACAGGGATAGGAGAATGAGAGCTGCAGATAAAAACACAAGATAATTTGTAATTAGTCAATGTTAGTAACGTACCCAAACTCCCTAATGTTAGTAGATTAGTACTATATACACGTAACTAATATGCACAGATAAAAAGAAAGAAAAAGTAAATGAGATACAAAATAAGGCAGAAACCCGTATAGTCGAAATCACCCGAATAGTGCAACGACAAAGACAAAGAGTGGATTCTCAAATAACAAGGAACACAGACAGACAGGGGAACTAATGTGAATAATAAACGAACACTGAGAAAATAATAAAATACAAAAACAAGCAGAACACAAAAATACATAACATAACAGGCGTATGATATGGGCTGAAACCATTACCCCAGACCTCACCAGGTCAGCCTTGTGGTCTTTGGATGCCATACGAGGTGGTTTTTCAATGGCTCGCACCAACCTTCGACAACATCTGAGATCAATTTTCCTCTTACCACCATGTCTTGGGAGATTCTTAACAATTCCATGAGCAGCAAACATCTTGATAATATTGGGAACTGTGGAAACAGGAATGCCAAGGGCTCTAGAGATGGCTTTATAGCCATGTTTTCCTGACATCCTTAGACAGCTCTTTCCTCTTCACCATTGTCACAGAGGAATAGGGTAGCAGAATGGACTCTTTTCTCACTTTAAAATGGATAATTGGTTAACTTATACCATGTGGGCACCTGCAACCTCTCATAGGTGAGTTGAGTTACACTGCAGTTGAGAATCTAGTTCCTTCAACCAATTTATGGAACAATATATGGAACATCATGTACATGAAATGCAAGGATGCCAACAATTTTGGCCATGGCTGTATATATATTGGCAAGTTTCCCCATGGGGACAAATTAAATATATCGTATCGTATTGTGTATTTATTATTCGGCGTTGGTCCTCCAATGAATTGCAATTTACCAAGATCACATTTACTACCTCATATTTTTACATCTTTAGACTACATTTTTAAAATCGTATAAAAATGAAAACATTAGCTATTTTTGTCTTTGTGTTTACATCTGTGCTTTTATGTAGCTTGTCGCTGCAAAAATATGCCCAGCATGAGCTACGAGCTAAAAAAAATTAAATGCCAGTGTCAATTTATTAAGGCGCAAGATTGTTCAACACTTTGTCATTTGACACTGTCCAGTTCAGATCCTTTTGTTTCAAAGGCCTGGTCTTAGCTTGAGCATTGGAATGCATTCAAGTGATTCCTAGATCTTTCTAAAAATCTATTATGTGACAAACTAAAATGTTGTACTATGAAAATATATACTGTAATTGCATTAAGGAAAATGAAAATGAAAATACTTATACTTTGTCCTTTCAAAGAAAACATGTTTATTTTGTTTATTTAATTTTCGTAACACAAACCTAACTAGAATCACACAAACCTGACAATAATGCCAAACTCTATATAATACTCTTTGAATAATACCAATAATTGAAGTGAAACTGTAAAAAAACATGGCGATCATGTCTGAGCCGGTCTGAGATTTAGCGTGACAATCTGTGACGATTGCGCTTGACCAATCAATGGTCTGCAGTATTGCTAGCGCCACCCTTAGGTCCCTGTTCGGCTTGCTAGTACCTAAACAGAGCAGTAACTAAGTTCAGCACGGGTACTTAGGTTCAGTATAGTTCGCTACAAGTTTGACAGGTCAAGTGGCAGTAAGAAAGCCATTGCTAAGATGGCAAAATAAGAAAAAGAGGCATGCCTGGGCCATCAAGCACCGCCAGTGACTACTGAAGACTGGAAGAAGGTCTTATGGACCGATGAATCAAAAATTTTAATCTTGAAATTTTGAAAGGTTTTTGTAGGCCGTCGAGTAGGCGAAAGGATGGTTCCTCAGTGTGTGACACCAACCGTCAAACATGGAGGAGGAAGCGTGATAATCTGGGGCTCTTTTGCTGGATCCAGAGTCGGCGACTTGCACAGAGTGACTATTAACCCACGTTAACCCATTACTTGTTCCATGAAAAGGGCCTTTACATTTTTTTTAAATCAATTTATTTAAGATTTTTCCAATTTGGTTGCCAATTAAACCCCTCTATTTATTTCAATTCCCCACCCCCACGTTCTCCGGGAGCGAGACACACATTCCTGGCCAATTGTTCCCGCCTCTTCCGAGACGGGCATTCTTCCACTGACGCCTTAACCTTCTCCTCGACGGACTCGTGCCGGCTCTCCCTCCCCCCTCCCCCGGAGGCGAACAGCCAAATGCCGCCTCCGATTGGGCTGATGACCAGGGCCGGTCTGGTAGAGACGCGGGTTTTGATCCGCGTCCCTGACGGGCAGCGCACACCACTCCGAAGCGTGGTGCGTTAGACCGCTACGCCATCCGCCAGCCCTAAAAGGTTATTCACTGGACTTTCAGGTTATTCACTGGACTTGAACTTCTTAAATTTGAGTAAAAACTGGAAAATGGGGGCGTTCTAAAACTTTTGACCGATAGTGTATATATATATATATGTAGAATGTGAGAAAGAGAGAGAGAGAGAGCATGGTTACATTTTTGAGGGGTTACATAGGTTCACAAATCGGTTGGTCCTGTTATCAGCAGTATTAAGTTATTAAATAAAACAAATGTCACTGCAGATCAGTCGCATGCATGACATGTGTCATGTCAGACCTGTTTGGTTCCCACTCTTTTCTTTTTTTGTAATACATGTATTTTGCCCATAAAGATAATATTGAACTTTTGTTAACGGTGTACTCTTACAGAGACAGAGTAGCAATGGCTCAGAAGGAATGACAAGACACGATCAACATGCTCACTCCTCAGTTAGTCAGCAGTGATTGAAGTACTTAGCTTCACCGAGCTTCACTTTTGCCATTTAAGCTCCACAGGGTACTGCTGCAGCTGCAGAAGACCTCTACAGTACCCATTTTGGGAATGCCATTTTGGCATGTTTCCTTAACTCATGTATTGCTATTTAAAAAATATATATATTCTTACATTTTACAGAGATTGATATAAAATTCAATATAAATTTTTTAACATGTTTTAATTGAGGGCTAAATCATTTTTCAGCATTATTGCTTTATGTACAGTTGGCAGGGTCTTCATGAACAAATGTTACGTTATCTTAGTTTGGTAACGGGAGTGCTGGCTTGAGCACCACAGAGTTGCAGTGGACAGTGAACACAATGAGCCCACAATTAAAGAACAGTTGGCTCAGTACTGAAGCAGAGAGGGGAAAAGAGTACGCTAGGAGAAGGAATATATTAGGAGTCTAATCAGGTCCACACAGGAACTGAATAGAGGGTATCCACCACCCATTGCCACTTTCTTATTTAAGTGGAAACTCAATTTACCATTGTGTTTTAGTCATAGTCCTTTCTCAATGAAATATAAACTTTTTTCTTAATAATATTAACACTATTCACAATATTCTTCTCTGTCCTGACCCCTCGGTGGTGGAATGATCTTCCGCATTTGGTCAGGACCGCGGAATCACTTGCAATCTTCCGCAAGACTCCAAACCCACCTTTTCAGACTCCACTACCAGTGAATTCTGTACATCTAGCCAATTGTCATCACCACTGCCTACATGTTTATTACTGCTTTTTGTATATGTATACTTCTTTAAATCTTCCTCTTAAAAAAAATATGTCAAAGAGACATGACAATTAATATAATTAATATAAAAGCATTAAACACAGCACAAAATAACGTCAGTTTATTTAAACCACATTAACACATTAACATTTATGTCAAAAACATTACATGATTGCCTCATTTTCTTTTCCAGTTTCATTTTTCACTGCCTTAATTTGAGTTAATTTCAAGGAATTAACACATTTAAAATGTACTTAAAACTTGTGAATGCTTGCTCTCATTATAGCTTGCTCATTGAATGCTTTTTAGGTTGAAGAAGTTCTGTGTTCTTTTTGACTGTGTCCTTTGGGAGTGTTCGATGAAAAGAGTCCATAATTACTATGTAAGGCTTGGGGTGCCCAAGTTCGGTCCTGGAGATCTACTGGGTGTGCAAGCTTTTCTCACAGTCCTTCACTAACACACCAGATTTCATTAATCAACTGCTCATCAAGACAATTCATATTTGAATCAGGTGTTAGTGTTAGCACACCCAGGCTGTTTGGTTGTGAACAAAAGCACTGAACACTAAAAAAAACCCAGGCTGTGTCACGTAAACAAACTGAGCACTCATCAGGTTGAAATGTACTCATTCCCTATCCCCCGAATGATGTGCAAGTGTGGTTCCCTACTTTTGTCTGCTAGTGTTCCATGTAGTGAATTGCATTGTGGTATATTAAACTGTTTTCAGACAGTGCACTATTTACAAAATGGCGAACACACTATATAGGAATAGGGAACGGTTTTGAACACAGCCCCAGTCAGGGCCGCAACTAGGGGGGCCAGACCATGAGGGGAGGGCATAAATTGTTGTTTTTTTTTAATAAAAGTTCTAACAACTAGGCGGCAAGAAGAATGGAGGGACGTAACCAGACAGACAGGATAAAGAGGGGAAAATGAGAAGTTCCCTTTCAAGTTGTATAGCGAACCAATGCCCCCCACCACCACTACTACCACCACTGCAGCAGAAAGGTCAGAGCAGCGTCGTAGCAAGTCGGAAGAATAGCTGGTAGCTATCTCATAGCTAGCTAGCGACTAAGGCTGCGTTCGAAACCGCTCACTCGTTCCCTATTCCCTATATAGTGTTCACGGTTTCGAACACAGCCTAAAGCTGATACTAAAATAAATAGGTTGTTGTGGATAGGCTAGCTCAAGTAATGTTAACAACTGTTAAGATAGAGTGTTGGCTATTAGCTAGCTTATTAATTTAATATCCTCAGTGAAGCAGGACCGAACAGAGAGGAGACGTTACCAACGGCATTAGCCAGTGATGTTGATGGGCAGAGCAGACAGGCTAACGAGCTAGCTGACGCTGATAATTAAGTAAGCATAATATGCATAGTGATTAGTTCAAGTAACATATGTCTCACATAGGTTGCATTAAGAGAGTCGCTAATTCGTTTCATCTATCTATATCGCCAGCGAGAAAAAGAAAAAGAAATGATCAGGATTAATCCACCGGAGAACGAGAGCGTTATCACAAGCGACGGAGTCCTGTCAGACCTGAAAAAGTGAGTGCCTGCACTTATTTTAACCCAATTCAACCACTGGATATTAGATTACATATTTAGCGAGTTGCTAAGTTCTAATTCACAATCGATTCTCGTGACCGAGTAGAGAGGCAAACAAACAAGCTGACCCTACAGTGACCTGTGACAGCGTGGTGATTAACCGAGACCTGCCCCATCACTCAGAGCCATCGCCCTTTTCCCAGGCAGAGAAAAGCAACAGGCAATTTTCTAAAGTCTACCGTTTTCGTTTACTACCGAACGGTGAAAGAGTTGAACGAGACTGGTTAATGTTCTCTAGTAAAACAAACAATGTTTACTGCTTTGCGTGCATTAGTTGTAGGATATAGCAACTGTCAATGTCTGTCAAATATATTAAAACTCCATGAGACAGGGACTAATCATATAGGCTAGATGCTTACCTTGCCTGGAAGGAATTAGAATCACGGTTCATCTTCATCTTCAAACTTTTGATCAGTTAGTCATTGTCAATACGGTTTAAGTTATTTCATAATTTGTCCTTAAACGTATTAACACAAAGCAGGGTTGGTTCATTGTCATTTGCTTTTTCTTTTAATTCTTCATTTTCAACAAATGGTTTAGTTCAGTGACCAGCTGTACACACTGTTAGCAATTAGGACCACACTGATTTCACCTGTTGGTCTGTTATTGAATTAGATATTAAAGATGTCTAATTAAAAACAATTAACAGGTTGTTACAATTAAGGTATTCCATGCTTGTATTCCATGTTCACTTATAGTATAGTAGTCTACCATAAGGATGGTGGAGGAGTAATTTGCAGTTTTTCACATGTGGTTTGAGTAAGTAAATAGATTGTCTCATGGCGCATAGTTGCCAATCAAATACACGAACACGTCAGATGATCAGTGAATAAAGGGTCTCCCTGTTTTATTGTCCTCTACAACACGACGATGTTAACTAGTGGCAGGGAAGCATCCCCAATAATGTAAGAAAACGCAACAACGTTCAACAGCCAATAAGTTCTCTTTCAATTTTTAATTTCAATAAAGGGTAGAACTTTTCAACTGCTCTTTTATTGGACTGAACAGATAAACGGTGACCTCTCTTTCCTCCCCTCCACTCCTTGTCAGCACATGTCACCTTGTTATTTTGGGAGCGACGCATCCGACCGTCAGATGGTGGGAAGGAGCAGACAATGCAGAACCTCTCCAGGTGTAAAAGCAGTGATGGGTTGTCTGGCTGAGCCTCAGGAGGCCATGGCCCTAGGAGAGAGAGAGAGGCAGGCAGGGGGACATAATGAGATATCTTCAGTCCATTTCCTGTATCCTGCCCCCCCCAAGTAAATACATCTATCTGATACGGGAGAAGATTCTGTCATTGTCACTGACCTGTCACTCCCGTCCAACAGCACAGTCACCTCGACCAGCATAAAGTGTCCTCCCTGCATGCAGATTAAGGCCCTTTAATGACTGTAAAATGGACCTGTAAGCGCTACGATTGACTCATGTGAGCTCCCTGCTGCTTCCATTCATTTAAATGAGCCCGCTCTCCTATTTATTTCAATATTCCCTGCGGGCAAAATGCAGCGTTGTTTAGATGGAGAAATATGCTAGTTTTCAGCCTTCCTTTTTTGTATTCTATCTTCTGAACCATTGCTATTGGCGTTTTAGATTTCTTCTAATTGATAATTATAATAATAATAATTGCACAAAGCCTGAAAACTAGAAAATAAGTAATAAAAAATTATAAATGATAAATAATGCAAAATTCTAATTTGAAAATTCAAAATAATAAAATGATCTTCTACAAGCAGCTGGCTTCTAAATGTACACTATAGTACAGCCCAGCTTCATCCCAAACAACCTGCATCATCATAGAGTAAGAATTAGGTGTCAGTTTTATTTTGAAAGTAGGAATATCGCAAAATTCTCAGTTTGCCGAAGGAGCATTGGGGTCGTACTTTTGATTTAGCTGCAGCCAGTGAGGTACATTGAGAATATCTTCACGAGGGGCAGATTAGCCTGCAGCCCCCTGGATAGGCAGAGTGGGAGGGGGTGGGGGGTGGGGGTGGCGACCCCTCATCTCTACTCATTAATATAATGGTTCACTGTCTCTGGAGGGGAGAAAGTTTTTCTGCTGAGGAGTGCTGAGAAGAAGGAAAGGAAAGAAAAGAAGGGGAGAAAGGACGTCTCATCCAGGGGGGAAAATGATTGACTTCAATTCCGGAGGTCTTCCAGCTCTTTCTCTTTCCTTTTTTCCCCCTTCTCTTTCTTTTCCTCTCCCCGTGTTCCTTTTTTCATTATCTGCTCCTGTGGAACAGAAGGAGTAAATAAGAGAGCCTTTGCTTTTCTGCAGGTGGCTGATAGGAGCGCAGTGAGGGGCAGTCACAGGCCTCCTTCACCCACCCACCCATCCACTCTTTGCCATGCCAAGGGGGCTGCCAGTTGCATCGGTTAACCCCTTACTGAGGTCTGCACATGGACTCGCCGTGCTCTCTAAGGGCTTGCTGTTTATTCATTCATTCATTCATTCATTCAGTAATGACTTTTTACTGGAACCACAGAGTGTGTATGCGATATAACCACAACCATTATATAATAATAATAATGATAATTATAGATTAAATAAAATGATAGATAATTATAGATAAAACCCCCACTCCTTGTAAGATATTACCTGTGTTTACACCCATCTGTGCTTACGCCCATTGGACGTGTCGCATCAATTATTTCACCTCAAATTAATATTGTATTGATTAAACGGGCATGTGCCCTTTTTATTGTTTATGCTTACTCTGAGTCCTTTGCTATATGAACCCATTAACACTGACCAGATGAAGAGCTTTTCATTTTCCGCCTCTGACTGCGTGGGAATATACAGCAGAGCGCAGTGTGTCAAAGACGTCAAGTGATACAGTTCCCTCCCATAGAAAAGGAACAATCCACGATATAAAGAGAGAGAAATGTTTCTTTCAAAAAAAATCTTCCTAAAATGATTAACCCTTCCAGAGAGTATTGTTGAGTTCAGGGCTGAGGGGCTGCACTTTGTTCAGGTAATTGTTCTTTCTGTTGTTGCCTTCATCAATCTCTCCCCATTATATAAAAAAGGGAAGGAAAATGATTGAATGGAGGAGGGAGAGTTTCCCACAGTCACTCGCCACAAAAATACTGCATTGTGGGGAATTTCCCACCCCTCCAAGACCCCACCTTGGTTTGACGGACAACATTTCTATAAGCGGGTAGCAGGCTTGTCAACGTGTTCCTGGAATAAAAAAGGCTAAAAGGGGAGATGGAGGAGATTCAGTCCATGTCTTAGGAAGCAGACGCACAAAGGCTTGATGCACAGATACACCGGGGCAAGCCTCCCCCATTCACACCAAATACGTTGTATTCTCTGCTCTTACTGTTTTTAACAAAAAAATTATATCCAGGGAATACTTGCACTTATGCAATGCAATACCATAATCGCAATAGCAGCACAGGTTACCCCATTGCTAATGTCGCCAAGGCCACTTTTGATCAACGGGCAGAAAACTAAACAAGTGATCCCCATTTACTGTGAAAAGTGACCAAAGAACAGGAAACTGTAACACGCAGAATACTAATCTCTTGTAATATCTAATTTTATTATTATTGAACTGTTGAAGAGCACTTTAGCTTAGAGCAGCGATTCCCAAACGGTGGTGCTTATGTAAGGAGTGGTGCCTGGCATGTCTGTAAGTGGTGCTTATGAATGTGAATTTGTTCAGATAAAGATATAATTTTTTTTGCAGAATAAGCCTGGCCAAGTTTTTTATATCCGTTGATTATTCTCACTTATAGCGAGTGTACCCCCGCAGGGCCCCGCACCCCACCCCCCAACTGTCACCTTTGTCTTGCTCACCTAACATTTGGAAGTTTTTTTCCTCATAGAGCATTGCACTATTATACTATGAAGTGGTGCTTTCTACATTAACCAACCTATCAAGCTTTAATTGGATGTAACCGATGCATGCAACTGAGCAGCATTAATTTGATCTGGAATATTCCATTTCAGATTTCCATCCTTTTGATGCATTTCCTTTTGCTCTTGTATTCATGCGTTATTATATATGAAAAGCAATTATCCTTAGTAGAGCTCGGCTGATTAATCACTTTTCACCAATGGATCGGCTATTATTACAGCATTATTATGCTGTATGCATGCTATACCTTGATAATCATTACTCACCACATGCAAAAAATGTATATAGTATATATCTATACTAATAGTTCAGGAAAATAGAATATGTGGAGAGCGGTACATGTCACTGTGTCAGCAGTGTAAAGATGTGATGTGCCAGAAAAGTTAATTAAGTTGGCCATTGCAGTAATGTGAATACAATATGACTGTTAACATATATGAGACTAATTTCAACAAAGGCACAAGACCACTGGGAACTGGTAAACACTTCACAGGCTGTACTGCTGGACAACTTCAGACCTTGACTGATAGGATGACAAATAGCTGTGGGGCTATCATTAAAGCTAAAATAAATCTACAGGGTTTAATGATATGGATGGTATCATAATCACATTTTCTAAGAGAGCGAGTCTCATGAACTGCGCGATTAATTTGCACTGCTAGTGCCATGTTATGACCATATGCAGTATATATATATATATATATATATATATAAAGGTTTCAAAATATTATTTGTACTGCACCATACACAATTATTTGAGCTTTCAGCAATGCTGTTACTAATGTGCTTACAAAGAAGAAAAATGGATTGATTAATTGATTTATTGCAATGCATCAGTTATTCCGCTGGGTTTGACAATTTATTATTTTGATATAGTAAAATACTTTAAGTAAATTCCTGCATCACTTTTGACATTTCATTTGTTTTGAAAAGCTTCTGCACAACTGACTGAAATTCTGCACAGGCTGGTAGAAGACAGAGTTCACTCAGAAATCAAACATCCGCACACTGTGGTATATGCAAAACTAAATTTCATAGCTGAGCAATCTAATTTCTGCTGTTCTGCAAATACAAGTTTGTTGGTTCATTGATATAAATGGCATCCCGTTTGATGCCTTTCAGTTTCGCTTTACACCATGTACAACAATTTGAAGGTTTTATTTTGGTTACTTAAGTGAAGGCCTTTCCATTTCAGTTTCAGTTTCAAGGGAGTTCCTGCCGTGTGCCAGTGCAAAAATAAGCTGCGATAACATTGAACAATCCTCAATATTGTGCTTTGATCTTAAAGCACAACATTTCAACCAGCCTGTCAAATAAAAGTATAGTTATACTTCAATAACAGTAGTAACCCAGGATGAAGGGTTTGTCATAGAAGCACAAAACCAAGTGCGGAGTGATGTCATACATCACTGTCAAGATGGGTCACTGCTTTCCCTGAAGCATAACTATCCTTTCATATCACACGGCATCAAAAATGTAGTTGTAACATGCATTGCAACTATTTTGAAATAATGGCCATGTGAGCTGCTTGAAGAAGACTTGGTTGAAAGGCATTGCAAGTATAAGCCGGGTTTCACGTTTGCTTTGTTTTCTGAGAGTTTTGCCAGGATTTGTCCGTTTTCGCTTCCTCTGAAATCAATATACATTCAATTGTGGCAAAAGGAAGGTCATTCTGGCCTGGCGGATGGCGCAGCGGTCTAACGCACCACGCTTCAGAGTGGTGTGCGCTGCCCGTCAGGGACACGGATCGAAACCCGCGTCTCTACCAGACCGGCCCTGGTCGTCAGCCCGATCTGAGATGGCATTTGCTTCCTCCCCCCTCCAGGGAGAGCTGGCACGAGTTAGTCGAGGAGAAGGTTAAGGAGTCCGTGGAAGATTTCCCGTCTCGAAAGAGGCGGGAACACTCAACCAGGAATGTGTGTCTTGATCCCGGAGGACGGGCGACTGACTCGTGAAGGTGGGGAATTGAAGTAAATATAGGGTTTAATTGGCAACCAAATTGGGGGGGTTAAAAATACAAAAAAATCGTTCCCTCTTCATTTTCATTTGGCTTGTGAACTACCAAAGGTTTGTATCCCCCTGTCCAAGAGCATTTCAACCAGTCATTTGATATCCAGCACATTTATTTATGAAAATTGCCTTTGCAATGCCAATGCCAAAAAATTGTTGGTAGATGTTTATGAAAAAAATTCCAACTTGCAGCTCAAGGCTGCATTTTGCATTTGCGATATCACATGGGTTAAAATTCTGCATTCTCATTTTGTCTCTAAAAGAAATGCATTCTATGGAATTCTCACTAAAAACCTTAGAATACCTGGTATTTTTGTTTTCCATTCAAATTCTAATCCTATCACAATCTACTGAATAGTCATGGTCTACCTTTTACAATCCAGATGCATCTTTTTACTATTAATTGAATCTAGATGGTTTTAATGGTCATATTAATAATGCCTGACTTTATTCAAGGTTTTCACCCCCCAGCAAAAGTCTTTAGGGCTTTTAAGCCAAGAACATTTGCTGCCAGCACAAAAGACATGTCAGTCAAAGAGCACACACTCATTCCTGTGTTTATATTTCTTTCATTACCACTTGCATACACTGAAGGTCAGTCTCAACTATGTTTATATCTTTGTCCAGACTATAAACTGTCATTGCCAATGAGATGTTTTTATCAGTCTGTTTTCGCTTCAACCATGACAGCTTAAGGTCCTGATGTCATTCATTAGTGAAAAGTTAAGGATGACTGCATGAGGAAGGTTGACCCTGAGCAAGTCAATATAATCGGGGTGGAGGAAAAACCTTTTATTAAAAATGTTGATTTTGTTTGTCAGTGTCTAATGATTAGTTCTCACTTATTTTATATATATAGGTAGTTGCCAAAAGGTGGAAACACTTGGGGAAATGAGGGACACAAAGTATATTGAAAGCAGGTGCTTCCACAGAGGTGTTCCTGAGTTAATTAAACAACATCCCAGCATGCTCATGGTCAAGTGTGAAAATAATTTGCCGATACTTTTCCCTACCATAGCTAGAAGAAGAGATCTCAGTGATTTGAGAGAGGTGTGATTGTTGGGGCACATTTAGCAGAAGCTTCAATGATGAAGACAGCTCAAATTGCTGATGTTTCACAAGGAACAGTGGCTAAGAATCAGCTGACTGCAAGAATCAATCTAGGGTGTGAGCAGGCATGTTCATAAAGTTCAATGCTCAACAGTCTGTTGAGAGCTTCACAGAGATGGATACTATGGTCGGGTTGCAGCATAAACCCCTTATTACGCCTAAAAATGCATGTTTGCGGGTAAAGTGGTGCAAAGATCAGGCAGTGGTCTACTGAGCAGTGGAAAAAATTAATATGGTCAGATGAGTGATCCTTCACCATGTATAATCCATTTATACATGTTTCCAGCTGCATAAATGGATTGTATGTAAAGAAATGTCAACTGTGTAAGTCGCTCTGGATAAGATGCCTAAAATGTAAATGTAAATGTGGATAGAATTTTACCCACCATCGCAGAAGAAATCCTGGCAGAGAGCCAATGTGGTTTTAGGGCAGGGAGGGGAACAGCGGACATGATCTTTGTCCTGAGGTAGCTCCAGGACAAATGCCTAGAACAAAATATGGGCCTGTATGCTGCCTTCATCGATCACACCAAGGCCTTTGACACAAACAGTTGTTTTGGGGTCCTGCACAGGAGACACATCAGGCTGCTAGAGCGCATCCATCATGAACATTCGATGGCAGGACCACATCACCAGCAATGTAGTTCTGGAGAAAGCCCAGATGCCCAGCATGGAGTCCATCCTTTACTACAGCAGTTGCGCTGGGCAGGTCATGTCTTGCACATGGAGGACACAAGGATGCCCAAAGCAGTCCTCTACAGTGAGCTGTGTCAAGGCAAGTGTAACAGAAGTGGCCCCATCAAGCGCTTCAAAGACCAGCTCAAACAACAACTCACTGCTACTTAGGAGCTCAGGGCTACAGACAAAAAACAGCTGGCTGTCCACTGCCAGGAAAGCATCCCTGAGGTTCGACAACATCAGGCATCAAACTGCTGAGGAGAGAAGGGGGCGGAGAAAAAGCACAGTCCCTGCCCAATCCCATACCCAGGCCTCTACCAGCTATGAGTTCCAGTGCCCGAGCTGCCACAGGACCTGTTCTTCAAGAATGGGCTTGTTCAGCTACCAACATGCCTGCCAATTTGTTATCAATTTGTATAATTTCCAAGCCCACACATATGCAGGAGAAGGGTTTGACTACATGGTGGCGAATTTGTACAAAAAGGCAGTCTCAACTAAAATGATGTCTATGGATATGGCTGTCACTCACCCAAGCCCTTACCATAACTGCATTTTGTAGAGACTAGTCTGAATGTTGTCTTATCCATGTGGGGCTGCCTGAACATAGGTTACTGTTGAGGTCTATTTGAACACAAGTGCCTGTGGTATCCACAGCCTGGGCCTACTGCTCTGCTATTGAGCTCGATTTGCTCATGCACACCTCCAGTCTAGAAATTCAATACAAGGTCTGTAACTTTGGTGATTAAGCCTACAGGAATCCTCTTGAAATTTAGAATTTGCATAATTTCCTGATTAAGCAGGGATCCTCTTGAAATCCGGTAGGAATCTTGTATAATTTGATTTTACAGCTGCACAAATCCTTTTATAATTTGTTGGTTAAATCTGCAGGGGTCATTAATGACCCTTTCCTTTGCAAATTCCTCCACAATATTTATTTCAGGCACTTGGGAACGCTACAGGAATTATTGCATTACAGTTATTTTGAAGACGCCTATGCTGACAAGCTGGGAAAATGTATATATGCTTTTGTGTGTGTGCTTGTCGAAATGTGCCATTTCTACAGCCGGCGAACCTACTTGTGAGAAGATAACTCTTCAGCTCTTCGTTCACACTTTCATGTGCCCGCGTTCATGCTGAAGCAGCAGGTGTAGGCAGAAAGTATGCCATCTTCAACAAACGACTCTAGGTAGAGAGTAGGCCCAAGGATGAAATGAACATGGGAGCACGTTCACACACCAAAGAGAAGAGCCCAAGACCCAGAGGAGATCCGATAGACAACCTCACCTTTCAGATCAGAGCTCACACGGCTAAGGTAAGTAATCCTCACCTATCTCACTCATTTTTATAAAAGGACCTGCTGTATACGAAAGGAAAGTGCAAATATCAAATGTACTGATATTAGTTCATCATAA
This sequence comes from Aldrovandia affinis, assembly GCA_029706075.1. Taxonomy (NCBI): domain Eukaryota; kingdom Metazoa; phylum Chordata; class Actinopteri; order Notacanthiformes; family Halosauridae; genus Aldrovandia; species Aldrovandia affinis. The sequence continues at coordinate 1,273,877 of JAINUG010000072.1, forward strand.
GTGCTCTGCTCTTCAAAAAAAAAAGTATGCAATATAATGGTTAGGGACATCGGCTTGTAACTGAAAGGTTGAATGTTCGATTCCCAGGAGGGGCACTGCCGTTGTGCCCTTGAGCAAGGTACTTATCCTGAATTGCTTCAGTAAAATATCCAGCTGTATAAATGGATTGTATGTAAAGAAATATAAACTGTATAAGTCACTCTGGATCTGCTAAATGCCCGTAATGTATGTGATGTGTGACAGCGAAATCACTGTACATTCTTCAACTAATGTGCACTACTAAGCAAACAAGTACCGCTTGATAACTGTCAGTCGTAACACTAAGCGCATGTACATGTAGTATTGTGTGTCTAGATGTGTTAACTTAATCCAGCACAAGGAGGGGTGCTTGAAATTACTGTACTATGGGAGAAGCCAACTGCAGTGAAAGAGACTCCTGAAAGAGTCATAGGCCCTTGTTAGATTATGAAGTGGATGCTTATTATTTGTAGAAATTGCATGAAGATGAAGACAAAACAGGGCTCTATCTTTTGTTGTCAAATAAAAAAGAATATCAGAGTGTTCCGTTTGGCAACCGAATAACAGCACAGGTCAGAATTTGTGTTATTTGGAGAATAATTGCATATGTTTTTCAGACAAGATTTATACAGCCCAGGCATTCCTCCTTATTACCACTAAACTGAAAACTGGATTGAGAATTGATTTATTTCAGGACTCATAAATGCAGCCATCATTGTAATGATTTTTATATATTTTTGTCCTCTCAACTCTCTCAGGTTGGTGGAAGAATATCTGCATTTATTGAGCGCAAACAGCTGGAGATCAATGAAAACAATGCACAAGTTTTGTTACGTGATCGAGTGCAATCAGGGTGAGATTGGGGGTGGGATGTGTGTGCATGTGTGTGTGTGAGTGCTGGGGGTGGGGGTGGGGGGTGACCACCCAGATTTCCAATGTTTGAGAGAGTGCTAATTTCCACAGGCGACAGGTCAGGCTGAGCTGCTGCAAGCTGCCACAGACAAGACAAACCTGGGTAGACAAATATCTGAAATGTTATTCTTCCAGCCAACGCATAAATAGACAGGGAGTTAACAGTCACAAGAGTTAGTTCACCCTTAGAATTTAGATTCATATTAAGCGTTAATTTTGATTGAATATAATGGCACAGTGGCAAGAATCATAATCCTACCAGTTGTGCATGTGATCACACCATGCAGTTGTACAGTGTTGAGTAGAATCAGGTTAAAGTTGTTTAATAAACGAAGACCATATATGAACATACAGTATGTAATGCATTATGACCGCAATCACAATATTACATTGTTACATCATACAATGGAAACTTAGTTTGTAGTCATTGAATATTTTGTGTCAGTTGGAGTTACCATTGCCATTGAAAAATAAAGCATGTCATATTCCAACTGCCATTATGTCATTGTGCATTATAGTATATCTATAGGGTACTATAATAGTGTTATGATTGCAGTCATAATGCATCACATGATGAATTTAAAACGATGTGTATGGGAAATAACTTACCCGGAACACCATGTAACTTACCTCCCATAGACATACAAATTTCATTTCAATATCAAATATACATTTAAAAACAATCAAATGAAATTAGCACCCAATCAATGTAAATAGTATACAACAGTATCATGTAATTCATACACATTATATCTTCAGTATATCTTTGGGAGATTATTGCCGTACGCTTGCAGTAAAAACATTACAGGATTGTAACTTGATGTTGTTTTTGTGCTGTCCTCTTCGGAAATCAAAACGCACTCTATAAAACTTACAGTATCAAGGATGTATTTCAAGAAGCATGTTTAAATAAAGATAAATAAATTAGGAGCCTGACTTATATTACTGATATTTAAAAGAAACGCAAAGTACTGTACATTGCTGCTGAAGCCAGAGAAACAGCTTGGCCAAATAAAACCAACTCTAGTAATATAGTGCGTTCAGAGTAATCAAACTAATCACATGTACTGTGAAATCAATTAGTCACAGCTTTTGCATACATCATGTACCTCTATAATGTACTGAAAGGCATTATGCAACAAATCAATTTGACTCCCATATGTATCTTCACAAAGAAATAGTAAGAAAAAAAAGGTAATGTCATTTAATTGTCATCATTTTATTTCATTGCAGTTCATTGCTCAAACACCTGTAGGTAGAATCATTCTATTCTATGTTTGTTGCTCAAATTTTCTCAGTGGAAATGTGCATACGAGTGTGTATTGTGGATTTTTCTACGTGATTATGGACCTCCGACCATGGGTGCGAAATGCCTTTGAAAACCTGCATTAATCATTGCTTATTTAAATTGGTATACAGAGGGCAGGAATGTCATTGTCCAGTCACCAGACACTTGTGATCAGTTGTGCACTCTTATCCAGAACAACTTACACAGCTTACATTTATTTTACATACAATCCCTTTATACAGCTGGGTATTTACTGAAGGAATTCAGCTTAAGTACCTTGCTCAAGAGTACAATAGCATTGCCCCACCTGGGAATCGAACTTGCAGCCTTTGCGTAGAAGTCCAGTTCCATAACCGTTATACTACGCTGCCATTTGCAATGCTACAGAGACAATTTCCTTGCCCCCGCCCCCCTCACATTGCACTTTCATTTATGCAAGATAATGCCATCACATTCATGCATGACACTACATAAAAATATCAGATTTACCCCCATCAAAAAAACAAAAAAAACAATGTAGTGTGATGGAGGGGCCACCCAGTTCACCTGACATAAACCCAATAGAGTACGCTGGTATGCTTTCAATCAGCATGTTTGCCACTGGGCACCATGTCCATGGATACTTTCTGAACTGCTCGAAGCACTCATCGCTGAGTGGAATATGATTTCTCAGAGAGCAATAAACACTCTAGTCATGTCAATATGTCAGGTTGGTTGCGATCATTGATAGCAGCAAATGGAGGACTCGTGAGATACTTAAATGAACTAGAAAAGAAACGCTACTTTGTCTTTGGTCTCACTCTACTGCCAAATGGGGTCACGTCGTTTTTATGCCTTTCAGTGGGTATTGTGTATACTCCTGAACTAATTAGCACTCTGCATATTCTGGAACAGTATTGTGTCTTTACACAATACTCTACATTTCATAAATGTTTGGTACAGTAGCATGCTGCATCAAGGCAACCAGAGCAACTGTAACAATACATGAATGACATGAAACACAATACATCAGACTCAATTTCCAGCGTATGCTTCAAGCTGCCAGTGTGCATGAAAGAAAATAAATAAAACAATAGCTTATTGTTCTCTCGCAGCTGCAGGTAAAATAACTCATCTGAAAGTAATCGTCTTTTGTAGTGAAAGACAAATGGTTATATTCCATATTCCACAAGTGACAAGTTATTATTCATGTTGGAAAGACATGAACCAACCACCGGCTAAAGTAAGAGCATCCTCTTCCAGGGATAGGGGGCCACTACGGCTGTGTATGAACCACACTGTTGGGCATTAAAAGTGATCGTTTTGAGGCTCTGGACATTTTAAGCGTTGTTTTTAATGGAGGATGCAGGCATTTTTTATGTAATTGATTTTAGACACGACGTTGTTGATCGGTCCAGACCATTTTCTGTGCATATTTCTCTTATTTTGATGCAGCCAATTTGTTATCCTTAAGCGTTAGGCACCATGGCGAAGATGAATGAGAGGGGATGGGGAACCAAAAAACAATAAACTTGACTTATGATTATACTTATTTCTTTTCAAACACTGGCTTTATAGACTGGCTTTACAGACTGATTGGAATTGTTGCTCTTTGGTCTACTCTGTACTGATGCAGTTTACAGTGTCTCACTCGTACATAAAGTTTGTATGTTTTAAAGCTGCTCCACTATCTAAAAAATGACTAAATTCCTAACCTGGGTAGGGTGTGTCATCTACAGCTGCTGCTGCCAAAGTCATATGGCAATGTGTTATTGACTTGTCTTCCCACTCTGGCCAAAACCCTGGCAGGAAGATTTGTGATTGGATCAAATTGGTCTTGTCTTGTTGCACTCATGACACAAAAACAATCCCCAAATTTGTCATTAGAAAATGCCTATGCCAGGCCTCGGGTGGTGTAATGGCAAAAGCATTCACCCGGAATGCAGATTGCCCACTGCAGCTGGGGTTTGAACCTGCGCCAGCCCCATTTGGGGGCAGCAATTAGCTGTCTGCCCCAGGGGGAGGGGGGAGGGAGAGCCGGCACAAGCTCGCCGAGAAGCGCAAAGGGCGTCCCTGTAAAAGACAGGTGGATGAGTTCTGTCTCGGAGGAGGTGCATTATCAGTGGCTTCAGGGTATTTGCTTGACCCCGAGGATGAGCGGTGGGCTCATGGGGGAGGGTGAATGGAAAGAAATAAAGGGTACAATTGGCCAACAAATTGGGAGAAAAACTGGGAAAAATCTGAAATAAAAAGAAAAAGAAAAGGCCTATGCCTTACAAAGTGATTTCTGAAAAGAAGGAAACCTTTTCTTGTGAAGACCTTGTGACCATAAAACATATTGCTTTAAAGCACTCAAAATGAGGTAAACAATTCTAAAGCAATATTGTATGTAATGCGCACAAAGGTTTTATTTTGTTTTGTTGCAAGAAAAACTGCATTTTTATTTCCAGAAAAACACGTGTCTGGATCTGAACTTTCAGCAACTAACCAGCAACTGAAAAACGTGTTTTGTTTGTACTTCAAAAGAAAGCAATCATTTATACCATCTTCAGATTGGTTGATTGGTTCCCATTATATAATATCATGTCACGAGGGGTGGCTTCTATATTCAGTTCCAATTAATCGCGGTCATAATGTCTTATTGTGGTGTCCCCAGGGGTTGGGCGACACTCATGGACCTTGCAGAGGGCGTAGGCAAGTTCAAGAACCCAGAGGAGGCAGTATTCAAACACAAAACAATGATTTATTTAACTAATACTGACAAACACAAAACAAAGGGTGGGGTCTTCAGGGGAATACAAACACAAAGTCTGCAATCTTTATCTCGTTGTCAGTGTCCAAAATCCAATTCCAAAAATCCAGTTCAGTTCCATAATCCAGTCCATAGTCAATCCAAAGGGGGTCCTCAAAACAATCCAATTTCACACACAAAAACACAAAAACACTCTTTCTCCAAATACTGGCTGGTCAATAGACTACAAACACAGTACAAACACACTCTTACAAACACACCACACTCAGCAACTCCTTCCCACACATGTTCCTACTCCTCTCAACATGTGATGGAATCAGCCCTTTAAATAGGCTTTGAAATGTCCTTCAGCTGGTCATTAGTCCCCATTGCTTGACTTAGCTCAGGTGTGACTGTGGCCTGCTGGGAAATGTAGTGTTTCCTGGCTCCCATGTGTTGTAGGCCAGGCAGCCATTTACTTGTGCAGCCCCTTGGACTGTCACACTTATATACATAGCACACAGTTTATGTCCAAAGATTCAATGAAGTTTCATACTTGCTTGCTTCTGGCCTGAGGATTAATTTTGTACCATTTTAATGTCAATTAAATGGGCACCCTAAAATATTCACAATCTGTGTGTAGTACAGTCCTCCTCCTAGTGGGATGAGAGAGGGAGGGAGAGTAGCCCCTCTCAAAAGAAGAGGAACTCCAGTGTATCTGAGGGTCACAGTTGAGTGACCTTCTGTCTTCAGTAGTGCAGTTTTTTAAGTGCGTTGGTCTTCACATACAATTCCATCAGGCAGGGGGCCTTCGCAACACGCAGCGTGTTTCAAATGGGGGACCTCAGTCCCGCACACAAAGGCCTGTGTCTAATTCCCTGCGAGATTCCCTTTACTGGTCTATGGGGTTCATCCATGCATGCTGTCTGGCTCACCAAGGGAGAGCATTTACATGGCTGACATTATGAAAACCTGCAGGGCTCCCACAGAAGGACTGGTAAATAGATCAGCCCTGGCTTCTTGAGAGTAGCCTGTCAGGTGAAATGGAGGAGATGAGAAACACTTAGCTCACCTGTGAGGGTACAGGTGACGATGAGCTTTTTTTATTTTTCCTTTTTTGCACGTTGGTGATTTCGCACTGAATACATTTTTCAACATCCCTTACCGAAGAGTAATGACAACACATCTATGAAAACTATTTGAAAATAAAAGCTTTTTGTTAAAAAAAAACCTTCTACAGTTATATAATAAAAAACAACTCTTAAGTGATACATTTACTCGAGGGATCACTGAGGCTTTTACCAGCTGAAAAGGAATTTTATTTGCCCAGAGATTACAGTCACCTAAGTCACTGAGAGGATAAACAGCTGATGAATGATCATTTTAAAGCTGGACGACAGGGCTCTTCAGAGTAATTCCAAAACAAACAGACAAAGGACAGGAGAGAGAACTAGGGGTTTTAGCATTAAAGCACATGCAGCCCCCCCCCACACACACACACTCCCCCTTAGCTATGGTAAAAGTTATTCTATTCACTGAATAAGAGCTGTATGACCTTGACTTGCAGGTCATTTGCTAAAATAACATTAATGAGATGACCTTTAATCCCTCCTTTTACTTTCTCTTTCTGCCTCTACCACGCCCTCCATATTTGTTTTATTAAATATCAATATGAATGTTTACCCTATATTCATACGGAATAGTGATAACCTTCCACTCTCTTTTTGCATGTTTTTAATAGGCTTATGAATTCAGCATGCACGGAAGAGATGCTCTTAGCTAACTCTCCTGCACACAAAGGGCATGGAGAGTGGGAGATTTCTCTGGGACACTGTATGGAGGACCCACTCTACCAGAGGAAAAGCTCAAGCACACACTCATCATCCATCTTAGAGGGCACCTGTCAGTTCTGAAAATCGCTCACATCTAATGGCCTGAAAGATCTCTAGCTCGTATTGGAGAAAAAATAAAAACACACATTATCAAGCAACTGAAACCCAAAATATTGGCAAAATTACAGTGTGATGCCCAGAGTTTAAAGTCAGTGCACACAAAAAAAAAAACATAATAATAATAATATCGGGATAATGGAGTTAGCAATTATTTAGAATTTTATGAAATTCAATTAGATGAAATCCTGAGTTACTCCTTAATCTTGCTTTGTGACATACTCCCCTGATCTGTTATGACTGTTGTGCCTGCATTCCAAGAAAATGTCAGTCACACAGCTGACCGTGGGCATAAAAAGTATTTACATTATATTTTTTTACTTCATGGAATCAAAATGAATTTAATTGGGTTTTCTTGCAGTAGGCGGTAGTAGTATAATGGTTAGGGAACTGGGCTTGTAATGTTAAGGTTGCTGGTTCAATCCCCAGTGAAGACACTACCGTTGTACCCTTGAGCAAGGTACTTAACCTGAATTGCTTCAGTAAAAAATCCAGCTGTATAAATGGATTGTAAAGAAATGTAAAACTGTAAGTCCCTCTGGATAAGAGCAGCTGCTAAATGACTGTAATGTAATGTCTTGCCACTGATTAACACAAAATACTCTACAATGCCAATACAAACCCCCCAACTCTAAAGATTTTTCTTAATTAATTACAAATAAAAGCAGACAATTATTCATTCCATAAGTATTCACCCCCTTGACTTAATACTTGGTAGAAGCACTTTCAACAATTACAGCTGTGAGTTAATTTGGGTAAGTCTTCACCAGCTTTGCACATCTGGACATTCTTCCTTACAAATTGCTCGAGCTCCATCAGGTTGGATGGGGACCATTGGTGAACAGCAATTTTCAAATCTTTCCACAGATTCTCAATGAGACTGAGGTCTGGAACTTGACTGGGCCACTACAGTACATCGATTTTTTGTTTTTAAACCACTCCAATGTGGCTTTTGCCACATTGGCTTTGGGTCATTGTCCTTCTGGAATATAAATCTCTCACAGACTGCAGGAAGTTTTCCTCCAAGATGTGCCTATATCTTGCTCCATCCATTTTGCCCACTATTTTCCAGTCCTTGAAGCAGAGAAGCATCCCCATAGCATTAGGTGCCTGCCAACATGTTTCACGGTAGGGATAGTGTTCTTGGGATGATGCGCAGTGTTTGGCTAGCGTCAAATAGAGCCTAGCCTAATCTTGGTCTCATGAGACCATATAATCTTCCTCCACTTGGTTTGAGAGTCTCCTACATGCATTACATTACATTACATGCACATGCCTTCAAACTCTAGGTGAGATTTTCAGTGAGTTTTCTACGACAATGATTTTCTTTGTACCATCCTCCCATAAAGTAGATTTGTGAAAAACCTGGCTATTCCCATCTCTGCCATGGAAGACTGTAACTCCGTTAGAGTTGCCATAGTTCTCTGGTAGCCTCACTAACAAGTGTCCTTCTCACACGGATGTGGCCTGTTCCAGACAAATTCACAGATGAGCCATGTTCTCTCCTTTTTTTTCTGATGAACTTTTCACAGATTTTAAATGTATATCTTTGGTGCTTTTTAAGTGCACTAACTAACTATGTCACCTCTCACAGACATGTATTTAATTTTAAATCATTTTAAACACTGTACACAGGTGGACTCCAATCAAATAATGATGTGACCTCTGAAGACAATTGATTGCATCAGTGTTTATTTAAGTGCGACTTAGCAAAAGGGATGAATACTTATGGAACCAATTATTATCAGTTTTTTATTTGAATTCATTCAGAAAAAGCTTTAGAGTTGTTGTTTTATTTGGCATTATAGAGTATTTTGTGTTGATCAATGTCAAGAAATCGCAATAAAATCCTTGACCTTGCCATAGATTGTACAAGTGCCTAGCACTGTATTGGAAAGATCTCTATAAAGAGATCTGATGACTGAGAAAGCCATGGCACATGGTTTACATCTTTTTTTGCTCATCAAATGATTCAGTGATCATTCGCACCCTGCGGGTGGGGCATTGTCATCCTGGAAGAGACCACTCCCATCAGGATATAAATGCTTCACCATAGAATGAAAGTGATCACTCAGAATGTATTTATTTGTTGTATTTATTGGCATTTACCTTGCCCCCTGACTGTAATGTTACAATTGTCTTGGTGCGGGCTCTAGTCCTGTGTCTTGTGTATGTAATCGGGGAGTTGGAGAATCCATGGTCAGGAGACCACTGAAACTGGCTGACAGTATTGTAGCAATGATTGCCCCCCGAAACCTGTCATTGCAACAAATGACCTGATTACTCCATCTCAGATGTGAATTGAGCACCGTTCACAGGCCTGTATAGACCTGCCATTTAAGAAAATTGCACACTTTTATTATGGTGAGGTGAAATTTGTCCAGCTTCCATTAGTTTGTGGATAAATTGGTAACAGGTAGCATTGTCCAAACACAGCTTAATTTGGTGTGGTCTGCCATGACAGTGTGTTTTCTGGTATAGCTGTAAGCACATTTCTTGAATACCATAAAGAAAAACACATTGATCCTTTTTTTCTGGTGCAACACCCCATTCCATCGGTTGTAATGCACATGAGAGGGAAAAATGGCATTTGAGTATAAGTTAGCAACAGGATTGTTTCAACTTGGGAAATCGAGCTACACAGGATTCTGGTTCATACAGTAAGAATATTACCCCAATGTTTGTATGTGAAAGTAGTCCTTTTACCTAGAATATTGATTATATGTATCCTAAATGTGAACCCACAGTGCACGCACACACATACAGTGTTAAAACTCCATGGAAACCCCACTTGACAGTAATGTTGAAAATGATATATCAGACCTTTAAGACCTAGGTATTTGCTGCTCTGTAGCTCTGCATTAGTAATGACTAATTAAGAAAACTGCGGGGTCTCTCGGTTGGTTTAGCAGTAAGAGTGCCTGACTGGGACGTAAGTTGCCCACTGCACCTGCGGTTCGAAACCCAACTGCATCAGTCCGGCCCTGACCGGAAGTGCCTCTAGGGGGCAGCAATTGGCTGTCCGCCTCAGAGGGAGGAAGAGCCATCACGAGCTCACCGAGGAGTGGTAAGGCGACCTGGTAAACATAGTTGGACATGAATCAGAAACAAAATAATAATAACAAAATTTAAAATGAGAAAACTGCTGTTTCATTATGGTCAAAAGCTGTCCTCTAAAGATGCTCTTGCTCTCTTTTTCTCTCTTGCTGCCTCTCTCACAAACATAAGACCTTGTATGTATAAGGAAGGAAGGAGAGATTTGACGTGACAATGCAAGTAGAGGCCGTTGTTCCCAGGGTCTTTTCCTAATTGTGTACAATTGTGCTTAGTGTACAAATGGATTATGAAGGCGAACAAAGGCTCATTTGGACCGTCTAACCGAGATTCGCCTGTAGCGTGGCCATTGAGCTGTGTGGCAGTCTAATGGGTTTTGGAAGTAGCATTTGCCAAATACCTTTGGAGGGTTTAGACCAAAGCCTGCCTTTTTGCCCTGTCAATTTAGGTAATAAATGTGCACCTTCCCATAGTTTGAATGCGAATGAGAGCGCAGCAACTGTCAAACAATCGTGTGCAGTGAGAGGAAAACATGGTATATGAGGAATAGTTTTGCCCTGCCATTTTGTCACATTAGCTGTAAAAAAGCAATTTGTTCGATTCAAGCGGCCATTAAAATAAATAAATAAAAGTTGCAAGGAAGAACATTCTTTCTGACTCCCAGGGCTTGAGATGGATGTGTTTTTTCAGAGGCCCTCAATCCAGTTTGTCCATGCCGTCCCAAGGTTGCAGCACTTCCGATGGACTGTGGGGACTGAGTCCGTATCCGCTGGGTTGACAATGCCCTCGGGGCGAAGCAGGCCCGCACGTTACAGGGTCTCTCCTCATTCCAAGAGCAGCCATTGTCCTCCAAACTCCATCTCCACATGTGAATGGGCTACTTGGGCCTGCTGAAAGCCTGAAAGCAAGGAGCTTTATGCTGCTTGCCTTGCACAGCCGCATTGTTGCACGGAGAAGAGATTCATATCCATTCATAATTCACAAACTCTTAATGGGCCCCGACCCTCAAAAAGCTTTTCCTGACTGGCCAAACCCAGTCTTTATTCATCTATGGCACCATGTCAAAAAAACCCAAAAAACTGTTGCTCGTTTGTGCCTGAACAATGGGGAACAAGGCTGAATCTTTCTGGGGAACAAAAGAGAGAAAACAGGCTTTTTATTCTGGAGAACATCAGATTCTGACACATTTACCATGGGTGCTTTGTCCTAGAGATGCTGGCTCCAGAGCCCTAAAAAGACCACCTGTTGGCTACCAGTCTGGTCTTCATTACGACCAATACTATTGTCACGGGGGGAGCAGTGCACGGGGATTTTAAAGTCAATGCATCTTTTTTGGGACCTGCAAGATCACCAACACATGGAGAAACACCTTTTTTTCACAGCATTTTGATTTATGCACAATCCAGAGATGACTGCTCACATGTAATGTTGCTTTAAGGAAAAAATAACCCTCAAGCATTTGTAGGCCGTATATTTTTATCTAAACAGCACACATGTCAATAATAGGCTAGGCATGGTCATGCATGCTGCAGTTTAACAAACAAATGTAGCAACTAAAAAGAATATTAAATAATTTAAACAAACTGTACTATGCATTTATAAAAGGCATCTTTTATTTTCGATAGCAAAAAGTGAATAATTCTGCTCATTTTACAGATGAAAAGGGCAATTTATTCTGGGTGGCTTTTAAAAATGTAATGGATTGTTTATTTTATAAATTTAAACTCAAGCAATAATCTTTGGTTTACCCCCATGAGTTTGAAGAAGGATATAGAGAAGAGGCTAATGTGTCTTTTGAATAATAATGAAAACAGAAAATGTCAAATTGTCAAAGTAACGCAATGTCTTAACAAAGTCTAATAATTATATTCTTGCTTTGGATAAATACATCAAACAATAAATTAATAGAATTAGCTCATTTAACATGAAGGACAAATATATTTCCACCAAAATGGGAAAAAAATAGAGATTGTCATAAAATGATTATCTATATATATACAGGGGGTAGACAAAATAATGGAAACACCAAACAATATATGAAACTTTGTTAATTAATAAGGAGTTGGGCCACCTTTTGCCTTCAGAACAGCTTCAGTCCTTCGTGGAAAGCTGTTATACGTTTTGAACTGTTTCTAGTGAACCATTTAAGAACATAAGAATACATAATGACGAGAACGGGGCGTTCGGCCCATCTAGGCTCATCATGTCCTAATCTAAAGAGTATCTAGTACTACATCTAGCCTGGACTTGAATAGCCCAAGTGTTTCTGCCTCTACTACCTGACCTGGCAAGCTGTTCCAGGCATTGACAACTCTCTGTGTAATGAAAAACTTCCTAATATCTGTGCAGAATTTGCCTTTAACTAATTTCCACCTGTGGCCCCTTGTTCTGCTGACCCCACTTATCTTAAAAAATCTTTGGTATTTCACTTTGTTAATCCCTTTTAGGAATGTAAAAACCTCAATCAAATCCCGTTTGCTAAGCTTAAATAGATTGAGTGCTTAAGTCTATCATCATAACTTTTACCTTTCATACCAGTTATCAGTTTAGTTGCCCTTCTTTGGACTTTTTCAAGAGCTTCTATATCTTTATTGTAGTGCGGTGCCCAGAACATGGTGTGGTGATAGTTACCCTCCGCCCTGGTAGAGGGCGGCAGAACCTGGTAGGGGGGTATACGAAGGTACAGGAGGAAGCGAGTTAGTTAATAGACATGTCGGGAGTTGGCTAAAGGAATAATTCCTGTGTCTGAGTGATGATCACATTACACCATTCGTCAAGAAGTAAAGCTTCCAGTTCTTTGAGAGATGAAGGTGCTGGAAATCTATTCCACAGTCTACGTTCTAGAACTTCCCATAAAGGTTCAATGATGTTTATACCTGGTGATTGGGGAGTCCATGGAAGATGTTTGACATCATCCTGGTGTTCATAAAACCACTCTTCAATCCATTTAGCAGTGTGTATGTTATTGCCTTGGCATATGGGAACATCTTTAGGAAACAATGTTTGCACCATAGGGTGCACCTGGTTACCTAAGATGGCTTTGTATTCCTTGGCCATAATTTTACCATACAGAGTAATAATCAGACCCAATGATGGCTGCCCATACTATAAGAGATCCACCGCCATGTTAATAGCTGGAAACAGTCAATGTGGTTTGAAGGCTTCCTTTGCTTTCTCCAAACATAAACCCGCCCAGATGTAAGAAAAAGAGTAAAAGCCATATTACTTTCTTCCACTGCTTCAGGTTTTGTGCTCATTACACAAGGTTATGTGTTGTTGTGCATTGGCCTTGGTTACAAGTGGTTTCCAAATGGCAGCCCTACCAGAAATAGCAGCTTTGTGAAGCTCACAACCAACAGTTTTTGTTTGGGTCACTGAGGTATAGATTCAGTTACGTGGTAATTCAGTTCTGTGCCATTGTTTTATGGTTTCTAGCAACTATCCAGTTAAGTGTCTGTATATCCCTGTCATTGAGCTTCAACTTGCGACCACTGTTGCTCTTTCCTGATGCAGTTTTTCTTTGTTTGGTGCATGCCTTCACGATTTTCAACATTGTTCCCCTTGACATATTAAATACTTTTGCCATTTGCCTGCTATGTGCTGTTAGATTTCTCATGTTGCTTTAGAAACTCACATATGAAAGTGTTCATTTAAAAATGTATTTTATACTAGAAACCTATTGGTAATGAGTACTGACATGAATATACAACACATCTATTTCATTGTAATTTAGCTACAAAACATTTTTTTTTTCATTTGATGTTTCCATTTATTTTGTCTATCCCCTGTATATACAGTATATATATCTCCGGAGAGAGAGAGAGAAAGAGAGAGAGAGGAGGGCTTTATTCATGTACCCAATATTGCCCTGCTAGTGGTGATGATTCCTGTCCCCATCAACAGTGCCTCTCAGGAAAGTCAGTCTCGCTCGCTGGGAAGGGAAAATCTGGGCACATGCCCTGCTAAAATGTGTGTAATCAGGCCTGTGAGGGTCTCTGCCTCAGCCTGTTCCATGCCCACACTCCCTGACCTGGGCAGGCACATAGCAAAACTGTACCCCCTCTGTTCTTGGGTGTCCTTGACCCATGGAGCTGCCCCCCTGCTTAAAGAATCTAGGCTGATCTACTGACTTTTCACCTGCTCCTATTTGCCAATGAATTCAGTCTGGAGGGGTTTTTTGAGTAGCGGCGCAGCAATCAGTAGGACCTTCAGATTGTTTTTCAAAGATGGTGCCTTTGCCAGCTAGAGGGCATTTTAAGAGGTGAACACTATGTCAAAAAAACACATGTGGATTGAGCATCATTTGAAAGAAACATATGTGGCACATATGTTTCTAATAATACATATTATAATTATATTTAATTAGAATATATTTTATCCTAAAAATATTCTAATAACATTGTCAGTATTTACTATGAATAGTATTTTCATGTTAACCTCCCCTGAGCATGCATCTTGCACAACACAAAAAAACTAACAATCAAAAAATCTAACAGTAAACGATAACAGTTCTGTTCATGTTCATGAATGTCTGATCCAACTCCTTACTTCAGTCTCTCAGTACCCTGACTGTAAATACAAGTAAAATGAATTAAGTAATAATAAATTCTGCAACATTGTTGGATATGAAACATAGAGCTTGATACATATTAATCTATAAATGGTCATATTTAATAACCATCTTATTGTATGTGTTAAAGGTTTCATGCATTTATTGAAAGAAAAACAACTAAATTAAAATGTTACAGTCCTTTTAGCATGCAGGGTCCTCAGAGCATAGCTCGCCAGGTCATGTAGTGGAGTCCAGGCTTGAGTCCAGGTACTGGATATTTTTTAGACTAGGAAATGATGTGCCTGTTCTCATCATGATGTTTTCTTATGAAATCAAATACATGCAATAGAGTCTAAATGGAACAAACTGCACTTGGGACTGGTCATTTTTTAATAGAAATCGTTAACGATTCACTATAACAGTTTTTTACCATTCATTTTGGTGATCACTCTTAAAAATCTTTGTGAAGGAAAAAACATACTTCTTATCCTTTTGTGAAATTTAAGGACAAATGACTGAATCCGATCCTCCAAATATAAAGGTCAGGTTTGCGTATGTTTAGATGACATTCTAGCAATGCTCACCCCTCTTAACTGCAAGGTTGCCTCTATTCTCTCTGTTTCTATTTATCCTAAAATGACTCCACTCAAGCTATTAAATCAGTGGAGTGTCTTGGCAACATTTACAGCCGATGGGCCCTGTTGTTTTGGTTTGGAGTAAACTGTCCTGTCTTTGTCCACGAAGGCCACAACATGGCCATTTTCCCAGGTGGACTTGAAAAGCTCAAACCATCAAAAAAATCCTCTGGAAAACAGACCATTAAAAATGGCACAAGGGCACAGACAATATTTACATGCTCTGTGTCTTTCGGCACTGGCTGATGGCAACGCTCAGCGTATTTATGAATGGTGTGAATCTGTATAAATAAAAATATATATTGGATGGGCTTTATTATTCGCCATTCCAGAGAAAACAAATTCGCACAATGTATCTCTGACCTCTAGTCTTATTATCATTCCCCAGAAGTGGTCCTGGACCGCTCCACAGCCCTCTCTCTCTGGTAACAGTGCCTGTGTGGATAGAGGCACCCCCTTCTGCCTGGCCCTGGAGAGTTAAAATGCGGTGGTTACATTGCCAGGATGGACCAGCAGGAGCTGAATTCAGGCAATTACAATCAAGACAGGGCGCAGACAGAGCGGAGACCCGGGCGCCTGAGCAGGATGCTGATGAGCCACTTAGACACAGGCCCTGCGCCGGCCTCAGGCATCAACTACCACCCCCCCTGCTGGACACCCACCGCTCCCTGAATCTCACCCATGCATGTGCGTACACACACCCTTCACACGTCCAGTGAAACGCATACAAGCACACACATGCACATGCACATGCATACACACGCATGCACATGCACATGCACACACAAACCCTCACTCACACACGCAAACATACACACACGTACACACACACTAATTCCATAAATAAAAATATGAAAACAATAATATATATAATAGACACATATTTTCTTCATGATTTATTCCTCTCCCCTGTTTCTCTAGGCCTCAGACTTAAATGCAGCTCTGACTCTCTTCCCAGACTGTGAGCAGTCAGGACTGTGGACTGTGTAAGGGTTAATGGAGTAATACTTGTGTGTTTGTTTTTACTGTGACATAAGGAAAGTGGACTGTCCCATCATATTGTATGTATGTATGTCTCTCTCTCTCTCTCTCTCTATATATATATATATATATATATATATATATATATATATATACAGTATATAGTATATATATATATTATATACATACACACACACTATATTATCAGTGTCATAAAAAGACAGCTTTTCAGGAAATTAGAACAAAACCATTACATTATCAAAGTTTTAGTCTCGTGTTTTGAATAGTTTTTTAGTCACAGAGGCGTGAAACATTGACATTGATGATTGATGATTCAAGCTTTCAAATCACTTTGCTCTATTCTATGCACCTTTTTAAAACTGATTTTTATTTTTTTACATTTGCTTCAGATTTCTTTCCAATTTTTCTCCCAATTTGGTAGCCTATTTCTAATTTAACTATCTCTTCCCTCGCACTACAAGCTCGACGATGCAAGTCTGGAACCGGCAGAAGTAACTCCGATACACACATTGCCACTTTTGCATGAGCTCCTGCCGGCTTCCCTCCCACTCCCTCTGGGGCGGACAGCCAATCGCCACCCCCAAATGGGGCTCCCGGCCAGAGCTGGGCTGGCGCAGCTGGGGATCAAACCACAGCCTTTTACCGTTATGCCAACCGGAGACCCGAAAACATATTTTTATAGACGGTTTTTGTGTGTAACTTTTTAGCCTAGTTGTTCAAATCGTTTTTTTCTTCCCAATTTGGTAGCCAATTATACCCTCTAGTTCCTTCAATTTCCCCTCCCCCACGAGTCCGCCGCTCGTCCTCGCAGGCAAGCCATCTATTCCCGGACAGGGACGCCTTACGCACTTCTCGGCGAGCCCGTGCCAGCTTACCCTCCCCCTCCCTCAGGGGTGGTCAGCCAACTGCCAACCCCGACGGGGCTCTCGGGTTTCGAACCATGGCTGCAGTGGGAAACTTGCATTATGGGTGAGTGCTTTGACCGTTATGCCACCCGAGGTGTTTTTTGAACAGTCTCTCTTTTTCAAATGTATTTTTCTCTCATTGTATTGTATATAAAGTCCTTTGTTGGGATATATGGTTTTCTGCTTGTCTCATACTTCTTGCCTTGCTACCCAATTTTATTTATGTTAAGAAATTTAAGATTAAATACTTGAAAAATGCTATATAAATTGTTTTTATTATGATTATGATTATTACTATTTAACAAACTCCAAAACTGAGAGGCTTCTTTATGATGCTAACTATATACAGTATATGTACTGTATATTGTGGTTCTGTGTAGCTCAGTAGGTAGAACATGGCGCTGACAACACTTCGGTTGTGGGTTTGAGTCCCATTGAGACCACATATACTGAAAAATGTATGCATTCACTACTGTAAATCTCTTTGGATAAAAGTATCTGCTAAATGGCATATATATATGTGTGTACAGTACAGTGCATACACATATATAGCTATGATGCTGACTATGTATGTACGGCTCTCTGGCTGTACTGCTGCTGAAGTGAACAGCAGAGGATTCTCGTGCGTCTACCTAACGGCCTCCGTTTCTGTTTCTGCACCTGCGAGAGGCCCTTCCTCCTTTCTCTCTCTCCGCTCAGTCTAGCCCTCCAGCGCTCTCGCCGTCTCTGAGTGCTCCTCGCGGCTATTAGGCTTCGCACCTGAATCTCTCAGGCACCCCGCGGCGGCGCTAATCTCTGCCCCATTCACCCCGAGAGCCCGGCCGAGCCACAGAGGGGGCAAGATGTTCCACGCGCTCGCTGCCTGATTGCCCCCGGCCCCTTGAATGTCACCATCTGCACAAATCACTTATGCACTCTTTCTCCTGACACTGTCACTATGTGGGGGCCTCTGAGAGCGGGGGGATCTGGGAGACTGCTGATTGTAATGAAGTTTTTAGCAGATAAATTTAGCAGCACTTCCTTCCTCAGCCCAGAGGCTCTTTTCCTCTGTTCTAGTTTTTGTCTCTCGGCAGTGGATGCACCCCCGGGTGCCGCGGACCACACTGAGCCACACTGCTGCGCCAGCGGGCCGCACGCGCGGAGCCTGAACCGCGCGCAGGCTGCGGGGACACGTGCCTATCCATTTATAACTCCCTGGGTAATGCACCTAAAAATGATATAATTTTTGCCATTTGCCCTGACTGTTTCATGCTTTCTGTAAAGTGCCCTGAATGTTGTATGGTCTTGCAACGGGCACTGAATGGCGCATGCTTTGTGTAACGCACCTCAATATGGTACGCTTTGTGTGATGTTCCCCGGCTATTGTTTGCATTGTGTGTTTTGTGTTTCGGAACAGCTTGGCGATGACAGTGTCCCATTTCACCTCTCACCCATCTTATTCAGTATGTTGCGGAATCTTCACGCTTAAGGTAGATGGGGATGGGAAAGTGCTTCACGCACAATTCTGCTGTAATGGTCGGTTTGATGTTTATCTTGCCTTGGAATCAGATGCTGGCTGCCACAGCCTTTGCTGTGAAATTATTCCATTATTGTTGAGAAAGGAAATGGGATTGTGTT